>JAKLNE010000003.1:618033-948514 GCA_022814615.1 Waltergamsia citrina
CTCTTCCTCCTCATGTTCCTCGTGATGGTCTAGGTGACGAGGCTGCTGCGCCTTAGCTCCGGCGGGATGGTTCCCTCCATCGCCACGAGTACCATCGAGCTCTTCTTGTCTACCACCACCATCATCCGTAGCGGTAGCCAAAGACAAGTCTGTTGGCTTTTTGCTCGCCGCAATCCCACGTAGCACTAAATCGAAATCGCCACTCTGTTGGTCAAAGAAGCTGTGAAACACACGTAGAGAACATCCAATTAGCCATCTCGTCCTCGCAGGATATGTACAAAAAGGGAAAATGGCATGTAAGTCCGCCGAAGCGAGGTCAAAGTCCCTTGCCCCTCCACACAAGCAAAAGAGGCACAGACAAAAACCCACGACAACGGGGAACGGTAGGGGTCAATTAGCATGCTTACCTTCTCATCATGAGCCCTATGCGCTTCACGTCGGTTAGATCCAAGGGCTCAGCGTCGTCCTTGGGGCGACCCCGGTACGTGGCTTTGAAGGCACTCCACGGAAGCCAGATGGAAGTTCCCTCTGAGCTGCTGCTACCAGCAGTCTCGAAACTAGCCTCCCAGCTTATGCCGCTACGCTTGCGGCCATCGTCCCTACGTCCAGGAATCGTGTCCTTCAGGTTAATCACATACCGCCGCGTGTTCGCACTCCGGTCTTCACCTCGCCGGCCCGGAGAAGCCACGGAGGCCGACGGTTCTGCGAGCTCCGACGCTCCGACGGTAAGCATCAGGCCATCGTACTCGGACAGATCCCAGTGACGCGTGCCCCTGGTATTCTGCGAGGCAAAGCCTGCTCCGCCCAACGTCGACGTGTCCAAGTGGCCGTGGAAGCGGGCGTAACGACCATCTGGAGGGATAGGTGTCAGGTGAGAGACGCTGGAGCCACCGCGGACGCGATCATCCGTAGTTTCCCACTCATCAGCATCCCAGGGTCTACTAAGGGTAGGTTTATCACCCCCCGCTATGTCAGCCTGAGATCGCGTCTTACATACTTGAGCTTCACGGCCGTGATTTTCGGGGCATACCGAAACAGAAGCTGTCATCTGGGTTGGGGTCTATGGGTAAGGCTGAAAAAAAACTCCACATCCAGACACGTACCTTTCACCTCCGAAAAGCTGCAAGTGGCGGCGCATGATGGGAGGGGAAAAACGGCACAAAATACGCGCCGCAAGGTAGAGACTTGTGTAATGGGTTCAGCGGCTTGAGCTACCTTATCCGGCTGCCTGGGGCTGCCTGTCCAGGAAAGCAGGCTTGAGGAAGGGAAGTCGCCGCGCGGCGTAGGATGCGAGCCCTAAATTACGCCCGCGGATGGGCGTGCGTGAGTGCGTGTATACTCGAAAGTAATCCCTCAACTCGTATACTGCCGTTGCTCGTATACCGCCGTCGCTGGGTTGGATCGGATTGTATTGGACCTGATTGATGGATGAGAAGGCATGTAGTTACGAGTTGGTCGTATTCAGTCACGTTTTGCCGGTTGTCGGCAGTACAAAGTCATGACGTTGACGCTAAAGTACATCTTTCCTGATTAGGACTAGTCTCCTCTGGGAGCTTGGGCTGGGCCGGGCTAGCAATCAGGTACGAGCTCCAGTATTTGTCAATGCAATCTACCTAACGTAGAGGGCCTCGCTGCATGCCGATAGATGGATTGCCTGATAGGTACTGATTGATTATCAGCCATCATCATACCCTCCTCATAGTTGAAGCCTTTGCCGGCTTCAATCACAGCCAATGCTACCTGCTTGAATTTGAAATTCGGCATCTCATTGAATTTTGAGCATAAGACTTGCCTTCTTAGATACCTAGCAATGGGCAACTATGAAATCAAGAAACGACCAATACTGCTACTCGTAAATATCGATACCAAGCCTCGCGCCAACGCTTGGCCAGTCGTACATCCACCCCCAGCTTGAACCGTTAGATTCGTAATCCTCTTCCCCAATCCCGCTCTCTACAGGCAATACTCCAGGCAAGCAAGACACAGCCGTCAAGCCACCACAACGACAATCCAACTCCTAACTCCGGACCCTAACGCATAAACATCACCCGTGCGGATCCCCCGCGTCCCCTAGTCTCCCGCGGGAGTGAATATGTAATGGTCATATAGCCTTGCTAATACAATAAGGGACCTTGGTTTGGAAAAGGTTAGAGTGATCTTAGCCAACATTCTACAATACCCTCCAACAGATACTAGTCAACATCCTTTCAACAAAATAAGGGGTAATTATGTTCAAAGGTTTGTATCTCGTACTCGTAACCCTTTCCAGGCTATTCTTCTATGCATGCGATAAATCAGGAGGGACTGTCAGTGGTGACCATGTCCATCCCACACGGCGGCCGAAGCCGAGGTTCCAACTTTGAAAGAGAAAAAGACCCCTTGAAGCATCCCTCCTCGTCTGTCAGGTGTTCCAACGCATTATTACAATGTAATTGAGTAACCATAATTTCATACACATTATATGCCCAGACGTGTGAATTACTAGTACGAGTAGGTAGTTTGACTATTGCAATGACAAAGGCCTCCTCGATCGCACGTAGAAGCGAAGTGCGGCGTAAAACCGCACTTTACCATTCCAAGTGCTATCCAGCGCGGCCCCAACTTCCGCTTTGTATGCATATACAATTCCCTCCTCCCATCCGGCACAGCACCAACCACCATCAATCAATCAATCAATCCCGTCTTCACAAGGCAGGTAGGTACTCTACTGACTCGTATAATGTATCACTTTTTTACTTGCTCCCAAACCCCCAGAAACGAAGAAAAAAGAGTGTGCGCATGACCCCAAGCCCAAGAATCCTTTCAACCCAATTTTCCCACCACCCCCTTCGAACGCGTGTGTTATCCCACTTACACCGTAATTAAGAGGGACAAGCGCATAGGCGGCCGCACGTTCCGCGTTCCATCTTTTTTTCTGCTTGTCCTTCTCGACCATGTTATGCTGTGTAGATCATTTTGCCCCCCTAATCCCTGTTGTGTCCAGATCCCCTTTTTTGCATGGTTTTTGACCTTGATGTGTGGATTTGACACTCTTGAGGTAGGAAACAATCAATCAATACGTTGATTATCTCTTCGTACGTGCGTAGGCACACACAGACATGCAGTGTAGAGCGCAGCCTGGTTCTTCAGTCCTCGGCCCCCCCTGACCCCCAACCCAGGTAGATCATGACCCTAACAGGGAATCTGCCGAACATGCCGAGGGGCAACACGCCTCTTCAGCAGAAAAGGCCAGCATACGAAATCCCTAAGTCTAACGGTCCTTGAATGCCAAGCCCCAAACCTGCTTCTTCACCGGTAGATTATAGACCGTTTCTTTTCGATTTCAAAGCCACCCCCGGCTGGTGGACTAGCATGCACGGTGATGCGTGCGTACCATCAATGTGGGATAAGTAGCGTTGGATAATGGTGGTGTGTGCCAGTAACCGTGCTTCGGCTACGAGCAGGGGTATAAGGACAGAAAAGCAGCGGCCCCTCGTGCGTGTGACCGGGGGATCGGTGCATGGGGTGGCTATGTACCTGCTGTAGGTCTCTGCGAATCCTCCGCGCGTGGACTGAATGGTACTCTGCGACGACATACTAGTGCCATGTACTACTCAGTACTTGCAGTCATTACGAATACCGCCCATGATTTTTGAGTTTCCCGAATAGGTGAGGACCGGACTTTCACGTACGTATGGTCAAGTCCTAAAGTCCGCCAGCCCAGCCCAGCCATGCCGTCCAGAAGCTCTGCTAAATCCGCAGTAAAGATCTCATGCTACGAAGTCAATCAACAAAAGCATTTGACTTTCAGAATTGCATAGGAAGATGGTTTGAAGGTGAGATCGTGTAAATTTCATAAAGCGCATTGCTTGCTCCCGTATAAAAGACATCTATATATATTGTTTCCCAAAATCATAATCCTAACACATATATCTTTGCTTGCGATAAAAACCCATAATTCCAGATCCTTCTTGTAGACACCGTGAGATGCCTTCCCATGAGTCCTTATGATGCTGTGACAGAAGATGGAAGAGCTTGTTCATCCTGATAGATCCCAAGATTCCTCATTGTCGTCCCGAGGCGCCGCCACGTGGGCAAGGTCGCACTCAAAAACTCCCATCCAAAGACAAAAACGCCAATAAAGCCAATATAGATTCCCTTCTTTTTGCCGTTGATCATACAGCAAAAAGACCAGAAACTCCCCCGTGGTATGTAATGAATATGTAAAAGAGAAAAAGCTCCCCCTCAAACCCAGAGCTGTTGTCGCCATGCTATGCCCCAAAGAGGGATAAAAAATAAAACAAACAATCGTCATCCGTCAAAGCGCCGTAAGTTCCCGCTTCCCAGGCCGTGTCGTAACCTTGATTTCCTCGTCTCGTGGAAGGCGTTGCGCCTCGTCAAGCCCCACTTCTATCGGCCCCAAAATGCACTCGAGCGGCACAGACATGCCGGCCCGTGGCCCAGTGGTTTGGGAAGACCAATGAGTGGACAGTGGGCGCGAAACGGGACCAAGCCGAAAGATGATGGAGAAGGCCCTCTACATCTGAGGGTGAATCATTCCCGGAGAACCAGGAATGGACAGCGGCGGCGTGGTAGGGTACTCGTAACCAGCCTCCGAGCAGTTGGCCGAGTGGTCAAACGAGTGTGACAGTGGGGGAGTCTGACGGCCCCAGTCAGCAACGCGGGTCTCGAGGCGGAGGGAGATTCCTCGTGTTACTCACATGAGGGTTTGAAGGGTCGTAGGGGCTTGGGGCGTTGACGTCGACGCCAGGGTAGAAGCCATAGAGCGGGTAGGAGTTCATGCCGCTTTCGCTTGAGTAGGAGTCGCGCTTGAAGGCGTCGCTGAAGTGTGTCATGGACGGGATGGTGGGAGCCATGCTAGCGGTGGAGAGGTAGGTTGGGTAGGAGTCCATGGTGGTCATGGCCTGGTAGGGTTGCGAGGAGCCGTAGGGAGCCAGCATGGTCTCGTCGGGCGGAGGGTAGGAAGCCGAATAAGGGTACATGGGCGGAGTGTGAGACCGAGCGCGGTCGTCGTAGTTGGGGAAGACCATCTCGTCGTTGCTCTCCAGAGGAGGAGTGAACTGCATCTGAGGTGCCGCCTTTGCAGGAGGCTCGGAGCGAGCCTTGGGCGCGGCCTTGCCGGGAGAAGATCGCTTGGAGGTGTTGCTCTTGGTGGAGGCAGGCGGGCTCGACTTTTCGGACTCGCCAGTCTCGGGGGATCCAGCACGGCGCTCGAGGTCTTCCAGACGGCGTTTGAGCTTCTTGCCTATGAAGGTGTTAGTCGTGGCTGTGAATGACTTCCCATGCTTTTCAAGCAGACAACATACGGTAGTTGCGCTGGGCAATCCTGTTCTGTATCCTCCTGCGCTCAGCGAGATCTGAGATCTTGGTCCAGTCCTCGTCAGGGTTGGCGGAGCTGCTGAAGGCGCTGCTGGTGCCCTGGCCGGAGTACTGGCGGGGCTGAGCGGGCTGAGGAGCCTGTGCAAAGGCGTAGTGCGGTTGTTGTGTCATGGTAAACATAGACATGGCGCCGGCTGGGTAGGGAGGTGAGGGAGGTAAGTGTCGTGGATTATAAGAGGCCAGCATATGGGATTCACTTGCGCCAATACCGAAGAAAGGCGGACTGGTGAGAGAAGAAGTAATGGTGTTGTAGTGGTGGCAGGTTTATACAGAGCAAAGGCTACGAGACAGGATGGTTGCCAATGTCTAAGAAAGAGCCAGTGTAGTAGTGTATAAGAGTAAGAGTGGCAGAGATGACCAAGTTAAGTAAGAGAAGCTTTGGATATGCATCAACTTATGCCAAAATCAGATTTGGGGAGGCGAGTGGATGGGGAAGAGGGATGAGGGAGGAAGCTGAGATTATATATCTCCAACGAGGCGACGAAGGTCGAGTGAGTGAGTTGAGTCCCTGGTACCTCTCTTGGATGAACGCTTGGGGTGGGATGTAGGCCCTTGTACCCTTCGTGGGCTTGTCTACCTATCTGCCTCTGCCACGGCTGGCTGTGAGCCAAGTAGCTGGGGGGGGAGGTGTGAAGAGGGGGGTGTGAGACTTGAGCAGACTTGCGCTTGCGAGTTCCAAGCGCACGCAGCCCAAGTGGAGGCGGCAGCCATGTCGCTGGATGAGCCATGCTTGCTGTGAAGGACGTTGTCGACAGGTAGGGCGATTTCAAACTTTGGCGTGGTGCAGAATGGCGGACCATGGGTCACTGCTCAGGGCCCGGCAGGGTTGGGACAACTGGGGAGGAGGGTGGGATGAGGAAGTGGAAGTAGAAGGGAATGGGAAGAGAAGAGGCACGGGCTTTCGAGAGAGGTACAGCACGATACAAGGCCAAGCAGGGGTGTGTCAACAGGGTTGGGGACAGACGGGGAGGGGGGGGTGTGAGGCTGTGACCCGTGGCCCTGGCCCCTCTTGGAGAGGAAGAGGTGGAAGAGGTGGAAGTGAAGGTGGAGAGGATGGAGGACTCGGAGTTCAGTGCGTCAAGCTTGGGTGTATCTCCTACGAGTAGTACGAGTATTAGGTGGAGGAGAGGCGGCAGAGACGGAGGGTCCAGCAGCAAGAGTTAGCGGTAGCGGCAGTAGTGGCAGCACTTTAGGCGACTGCCTCCACTAATTCACTGCACCTGCATCCGCATCTGCACTGCATCTAGCGCCACATGGAGCCTGGGACATGCCCAGTAGACAACAGCCCAACCACCCCAGCTACAGGGCCGTCAGCACCTACAATTACAGCGGGCAGATGGCCCGAATTTCGCCTTACTGGGCGCTGGTGCGCCTAGCCTGTCATCCCTCTTTGGAATTATTTAGGCCTGCTTGCCTACTACTGGCTCGCAAACTCGCACATCACATTGGACAGCCTTCGGGGCTAACGCTAACAGGCCTAACATGGTCATGGAGGGCATTGGGGCTAATTATGTCGATATTTTTGGCTCCGGAGCCTCAAGGAACTGCCTCAGGGAACCGCCATAGCCGTGCCGGCACTAGCAGGATCTCGCTGCACCGCCTCGAAAACAAGCAAGCAAGTCAAGCCTACGACAACGTTGCAAGCCGACTTTAGTAATGACCGTGACTGAAATAGATAGACGCCTTCATAGAGGAACATCAGACCAGCATCAGAAACAAAGTTTCGGAATCCAGAAAGGAATCGACATCACGGAGGAGGCAGGACAACACAACCAGACGAGCCAATGTCCCCATCCGTGTTCCCATGCCACACTCTGGTGTTTCCCAGCGTTTGCCCCAATGTCGCCCAGTGTTGCTGTGGCCCTCTTCCTGTGCCTCCGCGGCGTCCGCAAGTTGCTCAGGCAAAGCTGAAGACCAGACGCCTGAATCTCCAGCCAAATGGGCGGGCATATCGA
The DNA here is from genome assembly GCA_022814615.1 of Waltergamsia citrina. NCBI lineage: Eukaryota > Fungi > Ascomycota > Sordariomycetes > Hypocreales > Bionectriaceae > Waltergamsia > Waltergamsia citrina. Next base: position 625,368 of record JAKLNE010000003.1, read on the forward strand.
GTACCACGCCAGGTCTGGTGCTTTACCAATTGCCAATGGTCAGTTTCGGGCAAATCGTTGTGCTCGCATTTGGGGCCTATGGTAGGTCCTGGTTACGACCTTGGAGGGTTACAGCTGTATCAATATTGCCCACTCCGCTGCCAACGACGGCTGCAGTGCAACGGCAATCTTGGAGATTGTAGATGTAGGTACTGCTCGTAGTATGTCTCGGGGGTCTGTCTGTATCCTTCGGGGGCGAGATAGGTCTCCGTTCATCATTGCAACTTTAGCATTCTATCTATCAAAGCTCCAGTCCGAGGAATCAAATCTAACATGCTCATTTGTGCCTTTTTCGTTTTCGCATCGAGCTGGCGTTTTTGGTCTCGGACTCCCCACGCTCGGTTCGGGGTTCGGGCAGCTCCAACATGGCAAGTCGTAAACCCTTTTTGATCTCGTCTTGGTCTACGACTCTCGCACAAGTGGCAGCCCTATGAGACTGTGCCGCGATAGATCGACTAGGTTCAATCCAATTAATCACTGATCAGAGCCAAGAACTCCCCCTCCGTCTCCACGATAGCTACCATGTGTACGGAGTCATGCCGAGCCGAAGGTAGCAGCAGTTCGACGAATAGTGCTGCTTAGATAGACTATGACGGCTGTGGAACGAAACATGCGCCGTCCAAAGCTGGTGATGGGCAAGTATTTGGTCGATCAGCACCGTGTCGCGAACAGCCCGGCTCGTCATCTGGATTGGCTTATGCCGTAGGGCTGGCGTTGTCCTAAATTGTATTTGGCCGAGAAGCCTTGAAAGTGTATCAACATCGAAGGTCACTCATAACATACCTAGCTTTGCGGCGTGCCGGAAACAGAGGGAGCCGGTGAGGACTGGGCTGCACCGTCTGTGGTTCATTTGATGGTGTTTGCATCTGCGACATACAGAATGATAGTCAGGACGCCATCAGATTGGCTGCGGTAGTAGTGATTGGTGTGGGGATCAAGCTTCGGTCATGTCCGTAGCATCTTGCCGTGCAGCTTCGTACCTCCGCCTTTTCAACGGCCACCATCACGACAGCCGACATGGGATTGTACACGTACATTCCTACTCGTACGAGAACCTGCGCCTGAATCCTAATTAAATCTAGCTTAATCAGGATTACAAACAGCATGCACCCTCACATCACAGTTGGATTTTCGAAACACCGAAGAATATGAATGTTTTCCTATTCTGTACCTACCTGCTGAGTCCCTGTGTTGGTCCATAGCCAGCCCAGTAATAATAATAATAATAACAATAATAGATTCGTCTGGAGAAATCCTTTGGTTGGGGTGAACTGAACAGGGAACGAGGGTTCTCGGCCAGACAGTTCCGCCAGCGGGAAGGATCCGCCTGGACGCCTGGAGACTACGAGTAATAGCGACACTCTCCTTGAAATGAATTGTTACTTGCTCCCCAAAAACGACAAACGAGTACGAGGTTCGCCGGCAACCAAGTAGTACGACCTGATACACAATAAAATCCTACTGTTAATTAGACTTTCGGCATCAGGTAGTGTGCCTACAGCTACTACTACTAATCAGTACTAGGTGTACTAATCTGCTAATATCTAGAACGGCATCTGTGAAGACTGCCTATCGCTTGAGTAGCATTAGTTTCGATGCTAAACAAATCAGCAAATCCATGCATGCGACAGAAACAGGGACAGAGCAGCCCAGTGACAGCTCCCCCGAAACCCCTGTCACAAAACGCCCTAGGCACTAGTAGGTAAGGCTTCTATTAAGGTATCAGTTGCTCTCATGCACCTCCGTGAGTTTGCAATGCCTCGAGATGATGTGCTGTGCAGCAATCTTCCTAAGGTTAGTACTAGTAGTAGTTTGCAGGTACGAAGAGCCCTGTATTGCTACGACAGTGATCTGCCCAGGACTCGATTCTCAGTCCAAACCCCCTCCCAAAACAGCGGCCGCAGTGCATGTTGGCTCTGGTGACCGCCTGTACGAGCAGCGGTTGTTAGGGGGTGGTGCATTGTAAATTGGTAAGGTAAGGAATAGGTGGGACAGGCAGCCTTCCTTTGTGTACGATGAACGAGCACTCCTCCTAATAGGAAAGAGCAAATGTACGTACCTTCCTGGCTGATGGAGCCGGGGTTAGGTAGTAGCCTTCAACTTGCTGGGTCCTGGGTCTTTGGGTCTTTGGGTCTTGGGGCCTGCTGGGCCTGGGCTAAACCTAAAGCCTGCACGTGCTCGTACACTAACGTGCCTATTTTTGGAGGCTTCCATTACCTCACACATTACCAAGCACAGCTCAGCCTTGTCATTGGCTGCTGACTTTGGAATCCACGCGCGCCGTCGCTCAACGCCAAACGACACCAGCGACACCACCACCATCTCCATCGTAACCTGGTCGTCATTATTAGTACGAGTACCAGCACGACTCTGCCATTCCTTCCTTCATTTCGCTATGCATGTCCCGCCTTGCCGTTCAGCACTTGGACAACGTGGACGGACCCATACCAGTCGATACTACCTTACAAAGGTTTGCCATATGGGTTCGCTTGGCACTAGAGATGAAGGGTAGCTATATGCCACGAGGACCACGGCAACCACTACTCGAAAGAGACCGAAGTCCGAGCAACAATGAAAATCATATTCTACTAAACACCCTCAAAACAATCGTAAGTTAATCTCATTCGTCGAGTCCGAGTCCGAGTCTCTGGTCATCAACTGCCAGTTCAGCCCTATCAACTTGACACTCCCACGGTATGCTGGCCGAAGTATGCAGATTAGCATACACAGGTGAACGCCACATTCGGCTCGGATTCGGACGCAAAGGGTAAGGGACTTTGGTCTCAGCCAAGTCGACAAAGACGAGGCTCCGTCGCATGTTCTGCACTACAACCTTGCTCAACTCTAACTTCCCACTTCATCATGACTATTGACTACCCATCGTCCAGACCCTGACACTAACGTATGGCATTGGCCAGGCGATGGAACGCTGTTATTTCCACGGTCCAAAACAAATCACTGCGGGCTGGCTGCCAAGCTGCCAGAAGCTCCATATAGGCATGATCCTTCCAATGCAGGAGCACGTAGTGGACGCCGCTGGCAGCCTAAGCCTGGGAGGGGCATTGCTTCAGCCTTATGGCTTAGCAATCCATTTCACTCAGGGAGCAAAGGTGAGGAGCATGGTACTTGGAAGGTGAAGAACCAATCCCGTTCTTGAGGGTCAACCAAATCGAGCGCGATAGGTCAGCTCGAGACCCTCTGTCCTTCTCCGATACCCCTGCTGGTCTGCAACAAAATGACAGAAGGGTCGATTGCCGGTTGTCGGTCGCGTGGCATAGGTAGCAGACCACTAACTGTATCAGGCAAGCGACGTCGACAAGCGAATTTCGAGCTTGCAGAATGCTACCACACCTACCATTCAACTCCTGATTCAGGGCGCTAGGCAATGGGCTTCACAACGTACTCATGCTGCATACACAGCAGCCTTCAGGGATCCCGCTGTGGCGCGGGGAAAAGGGGGAACAAACTATCCGGTCGACAATTCCGCGCCAGTTTCATGGGCCAGAGGGTCCCTAGTGGCGTCTATCAACCAATCACATATACAGCTCACAAGGACTGCAATCGTTAGCGAATTACTTCTGCTCCTGTATTAGTCGGAGTCCTCTGATGCATTGTGTTGAGAATACACAAAGGTCATCTACTTGGTATCTACTAATCCAGTGATGATTAGTTGTGTATCGCCCTACCAATTGCGGTCCTTGTGAGCTGGTATGTGCCGCCGGACATGGCTTATTCGGCTCGATTCTAATCAACACAGCCCACGGCCCGGGCAGCGCTTAAAGGTTTGCCATCCCAAGCTCTCTCCACGGGAAGCTCTGTCAGTGGCAAGCTGTCTCAGGTTGGCAGTCTATTACAGGCACCTCTGAATCGCGCCCAAAGCTATCTCGCTAGTGTCCCCCCCCTCTTAACCCAACGGGGTGGATCAACTCGCGGCCGCTTTCGCCACGGTTTTCGCTAAGGCTAAGCACCAAGGACGCGCCCTTGATTTGATGGGCGAAAGCCTAAGAGGAGCTCCAGACACACTTGTAGCGTGTGATGTGACGTGTCTGGCGTTTGATACCGTTGTGAGCGATCAAAGACCCCACCAAGACTTCGTTCGAGGCCTCGGGTTTGAAAAATGAATGCAACTTGGGCTGTCCTTGCTCTGAAGATCCGGAAACCGGCGAGAGCAACAACGCCGAACCCTGTGATTAAAGGAGACTGTCTAGACGATTTTCCAAAATCAGATGAAACCGGATATGGCTAGGCGTCTTCCAGAATGAGAAGGCCAAGGATGCCGTGTCAATGCCAACTGATCTGGTTCCTGCAGGGTCTTGAAGCTGAGACCAATACCAGACATGGGGCGAGGGGATATTACAAGCAGCAACAGGGAGCAAGGCCAGCACGGCCTCATCCCACCCGCGATTCTTCGGTACAGTGAAGAGAGCGGTGGGATAGCACCAAGATTGATGGGAGACTAGGTACCTTACGAGTATGCTGGAACGCTGGTATGTTGGGGGATCCGCTCCACTCCCATCAATTCAAGTTCGTACTGAGCCAGGACTCGCAGTCTCCAACACGGACACTTTTTGCTGCTGTTCGGAGACTTTTTTTTTGGTGTGTCCTGAACCTTAGCTTGGCGATTGGCTGCTCATTTCTCCAACACCAAGGATGGCGTGAGTTGCAGGGACGGCTGTCGCTAAAATGGCCCATTGAGGGAGGGATCGACAGGCAGTGTGGCCGCCGGACCGCCATTTCGCATTCGCACCCGCGCCATTTCCATGTCCATTTCCTTGGGTGTGTGTACAAGTAGCAGAGCAACTCGGTGCACGAGTACCTTGACCATGCTTCTCATCCACAACCTGACTCGAAACGGGATTCATTATAGCTTCGATTGATGCTGACATGACTGGTGTTCGACCATGGTGCTGGTAAGGCCCTGCTCCATTGCCGGCCTAGTGGGCTGAAGCCCTGCCAGAATGCTGGTCATTAATAAGAAGTGCCGGCGAGCTAATGCCAGGATAGTACACTTTTACGAATCGCCCATTTTCGAACACATGCGAGTAGGTATGCATACAGGGGCACAGAAACGGCACGGTTGGTACATTTCATCTTGTTATCGCTTGCTTCAACCGTCTCCGAATGAGGTACAGGAGGGTGTTGTCTGTGCCTTTGGAAAATGGATGGAGGGACTATCGCGAGGCAATTCGACCTGCCAAACAGTTGTGGACGACGACGACGACGCTCTTCAAGGCTGTCGTTAACAGAGCCTCTGACGTTATGGGGTTGGCGTGCTGTAGCTGCCATGGAATGTGGGCTAAATTCGACAGCGCTGTGAGCTACGCTGTGAGCTACCATGACAGCGATGGACTGGTGCTGTATTGATGCTGTCCCAGCGCTGTGTTAGTGGCCTGAGGGTGCTGCAGGCGCTGAAGCGGACAACAGCTGTACCGTCCAGCAGCTACAGGTCCGCTAGAGCCACTATAAACGATGAACGACAGCACCACTGAGGGATTACCTAAGGCAAAGCCTAAAGGGCCAAGGGTGTGGGGTCAGTCTTGGGGCGTGCCTGAATTGTTGAAATCGTCCGTGCCACATGGGCTCAACGGCTCAGTGCCATAGGGCTGAAATCGAAGCGCAGGCGACCTGTCCAATGAGCGTACCAGGTATGTACCGGCCGTTCCGCGACACCCACCACACTGGCGCCCGTCGGAACGCTACCAATAACTCCAACTGCCAGGTCGTATGGTAGGTAGGTAAGGTAGGTATGGAGCGGAATCTGCTTTTGCTTGAGCCTGGAGGATTTTAGTGCAAGGGCGTAACGGGGACAACTGTTAACCCCGAAGGCGAACGAAAACTACTTGGATTATGTCCGCGGGCCATTATGCGAATCCCGCTTTGCTGGCAGTAGACCCTTGGGTCTTTTTTGGTGAATGGAGACTCGGCCGAGAGAAAGAGGTGCAAGATGATTCTCCTCCTATCGCGAAATGGCGGGCATGCTTTGCGAGAATTCAATGTCGCAACACCCAGTATGAAATCGTTGGACACTGTACATGTCGCGACGACCATTGCTGTTAGGTTTCGACAAGAGGCGCTCCGTGTCTGTGGTTATTTACGCCTTGGATGCTCGTTGTGGTAGCGCCCGGCCGCAAACGCTTCTACCGGCATCGGTGCAGCTTCTCCGCAGGACACATCGTAGCTGCCTGCGGACCTGATGTGCGAGCGGGGCTTGGCAGGGCGAAGGGGTGCGAATGCGACAAGGCGACAGGCGACTCGAGTAGGTCGTCCGCCAGTTTAACGTGCGGAGGGATGGCTTTGGAGGAGGAAATGGCGGGCAGAGCATCCCTGTCCCAGAACCAGCAAGGCAGACCAACCAGAGCTCTCAGGCAGACTGTCAAGGGGGGCGTGGGCAGGGTTCTCATGATGCCGGCCACCTCGTACGTGTACGTGTACTGTACCTTGGCCAAGCTTTAACGTGCACGAGTACTCGAATGTACGGGTTTGGCCCCCTTGGCTCTCGAATCCTCTCCCCCCGCGCGACCTTTCCCCCCGCGGAGCAGTGGCTCGGATAGCCTACCACGCTATTCGTCATGGCGTGTTATTGCCTAAATACGTACGTACGCAAGGCCATCATGCACTTTGAGGCAGCCGATGTGGCCGGTTGCCTTGTATGATCGACCACGACTCCAACGATGAATACTACTCCAAGAGCAGCATTGAGCAGCATTAACATGTTGGCCGCTGCACGATTTGCATGGCGGTGACGCTGCTACGTACGATCGCACGCCTAGGGACATTTCGGGCCCGAAAAAAGGTATTATGTATCATGCGCAAGCATCAACACCCAGTAATTAAATGACAGGACTATACTTGCCCATGCTAATGGAAGATAGCCTCTCTGGAGCCCTGGGGTGCGCATTGGGAGTGTCTGCACACTGCGGACAATTCTCATGTTTTGGCTGTTATAGACATAGCGCGGGCCGTGCGCCGGCAAGCACTGACAGTGGAACTGCCACTGACACTGGCACTTGACACGGACATGAACATCGACACGGACTATTAGTCTAGATAATGGCAAAGTCGCTGGGCTACCCTGAAAGTTACCATCCGCTTGGTGCCTGTGCAGGGCAGGCAGGCAGGCTAATGCCTGGTAATAGCCCGCCCTCCTATGGGTTTGATTTGCAGGAAGCCGCCCCAGCAAGCCCTCGTCCAGGTCCGCATTGGCGTGGCTCGGATTTGCAGGGCTCGCATTGGGAGTACGGACTCGGATTTGCAGCGCGCCGAGCTAGTCCTTACTCCGACACTAGACAGGGAGCACACTCGATCTGATCTCCGAACCTTGCGTTTGTGTTGGCTGCCGGGCCGGCCACTTCATGGGTTCCGCGGAGCCGTCTTCGTGGAGTTTTAAAGACCCTGGCCGTGAAATGGCGGAACAGGGAGACTCGTCTCGGCACGACATGGTTTTTTTCTCGATCCCAAGGAAGTTGACACTTCATGTCAAGAAGGGCGCACAATGAGATTCGCAAAGAATGCCAAAAGGGCTGCGAAAGCAGCATATACGGACATGGGACGGGCGTACGAGTGCACGGATAATAGGACAGACACACGCCCACCCTCGAACGTCAAACTTGAGGATCTACAAATAACCTTTATACGAGGTGTGGGCTTCCTTGTCATGGTCTTGGCGACGACGTAGGAGGTTGAAATATTGCTTAACCATCAAATGCAATACCACCTTAACAAAATGTTGTCAAGCTGTGAGCATCATCGTCAGAAACAGCCGCCTTGCAGCAGACAAGCTGTTGACGTTCTCTGAGTCAGAACCCAATCGTTCGTTGGTCACTCAATGCAGGGTGATGATGCCCACTGTCTTACGGCACAGCACTTCAGTGATAGATTCTTTGGCCCCCAAGATCTGCTTTGCCGCACTGTAGGGCTGGCCCGGCATCGTCAGTGTCAGCAACAGCTTGATAACTGGATACCTTTCCAATCAACCACCATACAAAAGAAAAACCACCTGAGCATGCTTTGTGGAATGCATTAAGGGGATGAGGTGCTTGGAAATTAGTTGCCCGTTAGCGGGCGCGAAGGCCTAAAGCTTGTCTGTCTAGTCCTGTTTCTGCCTACTTCTGCCGGACCAATTCCGCACGTCTCCGGACAAGACTAACATCTGACTCGAGCATTCGCTTTCTCGGAGTTAACGTACACCGGGGATTGCAATTTGTTGGAAGCGATACCCAAACTCCGAAAAAAAAAAAAAAAAAAAAGTGGCTTACACGAGGACAGGACACACGAGTTCACACGGCTTCTCCTCTCTCCGCCTTGCTTTGGCACTCGCCCGCCATCTGTCAAAATGTTCACTCCTGGTTTGTGCGATCCCTACTAGTACGGCTCTCGCTGCTGGCCGTTGTTTGGCAGCTCTCACTTTAACCGCTCTTGTGAGCAACTACTGCTGACGATCCTGTCCCAGGTCCCACGCTCCTGATATCTTCCCTCTGACCGTAACCTTAGCTTTGTTGGGCGATTCCTAAACATAGCGCATTTCGTTCCGTAAATCTATTTCTCATTAACTTTCAAGTTACGCACGCCCGTGATGGCAGTGGCTTTCACATAGGCCCGAATCTCTCGGCCGAAGGAAAGAAGCAGAAAGAAGCTATCACCAGGGCCACCCCCCCACCCTGTGCCCACCAACCTCACGCCTTCTATCACAGATCACACACTCCTTTCCAGAACCCTGCCAGGTTCTGCAGTGCAGGTTATTAAAAGGTACGTGCCAAGTTAGCCGGTAGATCTTTCTTCCTCGGTGATGGCCGTGGTCTCAGTACCCGGTCCAATAGTAGTGTAGGCGGTTTCCTGATACTTGGGCGGTTGTTTCTGTCATTTCCACCCTTTCATGAATATCACAAGCACCCTGTCGTTATTCGCCTCGAGTTTTCCACGAAAGTGCTAGACTTGCTTGACCAAAGCTTCGATCCTTTTTTCCCTCTTTTCATTTCGACTTTAGGGCGCAAGCTAAACTGTCCCGTTTTGCTCCGTTTACACCCTTCCCTGCTCGTCACTGCCATGTACCTACCCTTTTCTTTCCCCTTACACGATCAACAACCCCTTCTTTTCCTTCTCTCTTAGCCGGGAGAGGCTTAGTTGAAGGGCCTTTGAGAAGGATGTCACCAAGACGCCGTTTGCCCGCAAGCCACCCGAGTGGCGCGTTGGATAAGCAATGTCCAAAATTATTAGAGTTTAGGCACTGCCTTTGGAACTAGATATCAGAAAGTCGCCGCGAAAGGCGCCGGGAGCCGCTAGCATACGCGCGCTTCTCTCGCGCATACTTTCCCTTTGCTGTGCTTTACTCAATCTCTGGGGTAGATTTCCTAGGCGATATCCGTTGACTAAGGCCGGGCGACTTCACCCGGATTATCTAAGCCCCTTCGGCACTTGGAGTTGAATTATTAATGAACATGGCATAATATATGCTTTTAGATTATTGTTGACCTTTTCAAGCCACTAGCCTCAGCGGCGCATTACACGCCTTCATGCTTGCGTTATTGCGTCGGAGTTCCCAATGTCTGGTTTGAGCCAAGGCAGGGCTAACAAGACAAACTAGCTTCCAGAATTTCTATGATGCAATTCCCAGCAACGCCAGCCCGTTCCCTACCTGGGACTGATCAACCCAGCGACTGGGATTGCGGAACAGCCCAACCCCTGCGTGGGATGTGCCAAATGATTAACCACGCTAATACACCATCTGATATACTTAGATCCCTTCCCCTTTGTATGAACTGCCCCTGTCCCTGTAAACGACAAACGAGTCCACCAGTGGGCTACGATGGCAGTTGATGTGTCTCCACGTTTCCATTCAAATGAGCTCTAGCCAGATCAACCAAGCCCACTTCGTCCACCGCTTGCTGACCCCCATTCTCTCTCCCACGATGTGGGTGCCCGGCACTCGCCTGGCGCGTTGGCGACCTTGCGCCAAAGTGAAACAGGCACGAATTTAGCGCAGGCGGAAAACCGCCCAGCAGTTCCAGTAGCCCAAGGCAAGCAGAGCAAGCAATCTATTAGGCCCCACAGACCATCAATTCCGCTGGGCACTAAGTACCGTCTTGACAGGTGCATGACAGGTAGGTTCATGACTGGGGGTGGCTTGGCGTGGGATGTCCAACTCCGTAGCCTCCTTTTAGCTAGGTCATTTTTGGTTTCGGGGGCTTGAGTTGCTTCAATGACAAGCTGTGACATTTTCTTTTTCATATCTTTCGGAAAGCGGAGAGTCCGTTTGCGCGTTAAAAGATGATATGAGGCTTTCTTATATTTCTCATTCCGAGCTTACTCATATTCGCTTTGTTTTTTTGGAGGCTGAACTAGAAGCTGATATCGACCAAGTTCGAGACGCATGGTGGGTGAACGTGTGATGAGCGCACATGTATCGTGTACATTTGACGCATGCAAGCATGAAGATCGTGAGCCGGCGCGCCGGAGAAGGAGATAGGGAGTTAAGAACAGCGTCACATTAATTCCGTTCCCACGGGTATCCCAAGATATCCGAGTGCGAAAGGTCAACCAAGGAGGACCGTCTGGACTAACGCAGGACAAGGCTCCCGGTAATTTCACAGAGGTGAGTACATACTCGTCTCATAGCAAAACACGCTTTGAACGCAATGGCAAGTCAGGTCAGGTAAAATGCGGAATGCACCGCACTGGAGTCCTGTTTAGGAGAGTGACAGGTAAGGGACCCTGGGGAGACAGGCCAGGGCATGGAAGGCAAACTGTAAAAAAGGGCCTGGGGTTGATCATTCCCTTCCCAAGCAAGGATGGCTCTCGAGTAATGTCCTGAATGACCGGAGGATATTCACGAGTAATGTCGTTCATGGACCCGATCATTTTTCATTGGTATGGGTAAGGGTGCTGGTAGGGCTGTGGAGGTGGACGCGGTGGTAGAAGGCCGAGGTGCCCGAGAAAAGGTACTCGGGAGTCGGACGATGCCCGAATAGGAAAACAATCTGAGTCGAAGTGATAGATTTCATCCTTTGAATATCCTGGGGCAGCTGCCATGTTGACAAGTCTTGGCGGCAGTTTCATATTATTACTGGGGGCGTTTGGATTAAAATGATGATGCGATTTCTCCCTGGATGGGTCCCCCCATCATGCGCGCTCTAATTCCGCCATATTGACAGCTTTGGATACTACCCACTACTCATACTACACTTTTTCGCACGCCTGCTACTAGTGCCTTCTCACGTATAATAGTACTACGATAATAGAGGAAAACCCACTAACTAGACCGGGGTTGGATGATCTATCCTCATCGCGGCTTTTTCTTCACTGTCGAAGATTTTGCCAGGGGCCCTGATCCTGCGCTTTGACGTAAAAAGACTTCTAACCCTAAAGGGTAAATAATCGTGACAACGGGCACGCCGGTTTGCCATGTGCCGGGGGGGGGAGTGTATGTGTGTGTGTGTTGTTTTTTGATGGGACGCAAAGCACGCTATGCCCTGCGTCAATCAATTTGACAGCTACGTATATGAGGATATGTAATGAGCATTGAATGAGCATGGATCGTCAGGTCAGAAACAAGGCGAGTATGCAATACTACCGTAGCTTTTCAGCCCACGAGGCAATCCTGTAACGAGACGTCGATGTCGTCAACAACAAAAGGGGCTACAATAACATTGGCCAACGTCCGGTTTCTGGTCAAAATCACTGCAAAGTCTTCGGTAAATTACATCTCTAACGGAAATTTTCCGCATCGAAGAGGGAAAACAAAACCTTCTAACCAATATAGGAAAATGAGAATAGATACCCTTGGTGATTATGTACCGAGTCGTCGTTACGTACCGTACCTGCGTCTTGTCTTTTTTCTATTCCTGCAAGGGCCCGGTCCTTGAACACACACAGCTTCTCGGGCCCGATCGGCAGGGTACATTCAGCGCTCATCATGACCAGAACAAGAAAGAATACTACGAATGCCCAGAAATAAACCCCCCTTCCCCCCTACCCCTGCCAATGACCAATTCTATTTTAAAAAAGAACATGTTTGTCAGCGGGATATAGGATCAGGGTAAAGGATCCTATCATTACAATCTTCAAAGAAGTGACAGGGCCAGATACCACGCCAGGACCAGTAAGATGCTCTCTAGTGAACATGGCTGTGAGGGAAGGACGGCGGCTTGGGTTGGAATATGCAGAGGGCGGGCAATGCGGGTACGTTGGAGCGGGATAGATCGCCGACGCTTTGGCCCCCAAAAGGAGGGTTTTTGACGTTTCGATGTCGGTCAGCTGTCAAACTCGGCACCGAAGGGGGGTTTGAAGAAGCAGAAGAGAAAGACACATGGGAGCCCACCCCGACAGGAATCGGTGGAAGTTTCGGATGTGGAGGAGGGCGGATGGCAGGGTGACTGCAGAAAAAGTGATGCACGTTTGCGCCCCCAAAAGCCAGGCCGGTGCTGTCACAGCCTTTGACAGGAAACGGGGTTTGGAGGGGAAAGGGAGGATAGGGTGGGTGGTATTGCATGTACCTGAGAAAGGAGAAAGAAGGAAAGAAGGAAAGAAAGAAAGAAAGAAAGAATATGGGGAAAGGTTGAGTGGGAGAGGGCGAGCCCAGCCCGATTGCCTTGCGTTGGTACGATGGTTTTGGTGTTTTTGGTTCTTCTTTGGGTATCAAGATTCGAGGATGTGAGAAGTCTATCGATCGTATTGCTCAAGGCTTGGGGAATCTGATCACATAGAAGTAGCGTTGACCAATTCTGTACCGTATAGTCAGCTGCGAGTTTTTAAACGAGGCCTTTTGGCTTCATAGGTTCGAGAGTGAAGCCATCGAAGACTGTGACTTAGACGGATTGAAGCATCGACGTGATGCTTCGGCTCTAGGGTAGCTCGCTGGATAGCATGGCTTGGAGCTGGACAGGACAGGACAGGACAGACTCTTCGACCAGCGTGCCTCGAATCATCTCCAATACGATGAACATCCGTTATTCAGTGCTAAGTAGTGGTATTCATTTGATTTGAAGTAGTGCCTTTGGTATTTGCTAATTTTTATCGTTGATCTTCCAAATATTTGAATGTGTGTTGCGCGGATGTTTGTATTCACTCTGCTACCCTGTACTTTGCAAAGCTATCACAAAGGGTCACTGACGGCGACATCTCTTGGGAGTCAATTCCTGCGTGTGATTAGATGCAAAAGAGCTAGAGTATGTCAGAGTTTCTTTCATTGTTACAGTTTGTAGAGGACTTATTCTTGTTAGCGATGTCTCTCTGTGACGGGATACATTGCCTGCTCACGGTTTATTCACGAGGAACAATGAATAACGTAAATCACGCAAATGACAAGGCGCACACATAGAATGATGATTGCTTTCTTGTCATACACATGGCTTCAATATAGTCTCTGTACATTGTCGACTGCCTTTTTGAAGATGGAAAAGATATGTCTTCTGCGATACTTTTGTTATTTTTTTGCTCCGAAGAAGTCCAATCAACGAAAAGCGAGAGGCAAAATGCCGTCCCTGGCGTTCGCACTCCCGCCTTAACGTAGACGCGCTAGAAACCACTCGAAATTTTCCAAAATCTGTCTCCCTCAACTACAGTGAAGGTGAGAAAAAAAAAAAACAAAAATTGATTCGCATTGCATTCAGAGAAATGACTGATCCCCCGAATTTTCATTGCTGTGATAGTGTACTGGTCCTTGCTACAGTCCGCAACTCAATGGAGTATCGGACGCTTACACACATTCTCCCCCAGCTTACACAATGCCCATAGATAATTCCCCCGAATCCATCGCATTCTTACCCGATCCGGCGTAGCTAAACTACCCGAACAACCAAAAATTAAAGTGCTTACTTTTCTCGTGTCAACATCACCTGTCAAAAAATTCCCCAATGCACGATAAGCCTCGAATGAGTAATGCAACAACAACAAAATTGCAAAGCCCCATTCTTGGAAAGGGCTATCGTAACATGGTAGTAATCTTCCAGCTGGTCATGAGGAGGGGGGTTCCAATAAAGTAACCTTTACTAAACTTTCAAAAAACAACATATGCGCGGGCGGGTGTAGGCGGGTGAGCCGGGCTTGAGTGTAGAGTGGATTAATAATGGCATTCTCGGGATGTCTTGCCGATCAGGGAAGAATGGAAGCGAACGGGTTGGGATGGCGCCATCCCTTTCTGCGGAGATAGGCAACGTTTGATGAGGAATAGCTGAGAAATACGTCAATGTTTGCTAGTAGACGTGTTCCCATCGGATCCGGGCGAAAAAGCAAGCATAAATAGATTCGTAGTGTTTCTTCCAGAGGTGTTTTAGTCTCTTGTTGTTTTTATCCCTTAGACAGCCTCGTCGACGACATCATCATCAACGTCATAGCCCGTAAACTTATATCCTACTATACCCATAACGTAGGTCGGAGTACTACACTTTTAAGTTTCCAGCCTCTTCTGCTACCTTTTATTTAAAGGCATTGTCATAGAGTAGTTACAGACGCCACTTCACCTCACCCTCCTCATCTACACATTTTCTCAAAGACAACCCAAAGAATTACATACAAGATGGCTCCTCGACCAACCGGCCTGATTGCTACCAAGGGCATCGAGCTCATCACCGGCCGTACGTCTTATCACTCATCTATCCCCTCATATATAAAACCCGCAACAACACAAAACTAACCAGAAGAACAAACAAACAGCCACCCCCAACGGCTACAAAGCCAGCGTCCTCCTCGAAGAGCTCAAAGAAGCCTACTCCCTCCCCTACACCTTCCAACACATCGACATATCCACCAACATCCAGAAAGAACCCTGGTTCATCGCCGTCAACCCCAACGGCCGCATCCCCGCCATCGTCGACCACGACAACAACAACCTCAACGTCTTCGAAGGCAACGCCATCCTATCCTACCTCACCCGCCGCTACGACACGGAGCACAAATTCTCCTTCCCCATCGATTCCGATGACTACACCAGGGCCGAGGCGTGGATCGGGTGGCAGCATGGTGGGGTGGGACCGATGCAAGGGCAGGGTAACCATTTCGCGAGATATGCCAAGGAGAAGATCCCGTATGGGATTCAGAGGTATATTGGTGAGACGGAGCGTCTGTACGGAATCATGGATGCGCACTTAGCCAAGAATGAGTACATGGTTGGCGGCAAGTACTCCATTGTGGACATGGCCCTCGTTGGTTGGGTGAATTCCTCCGCCATGCTGGCTATAGATCTGAAGGGCCAGTTCCCCAACATCTACCGCTGGCTGCAGAGGCTGTTCGAGCGACCGGCTGTGCAGAAGGGCTTCAACGTGCCTACGCCGCTGGCGTTGAGCCCGTTGTGGGAGGTCAAGGATGAGGAGACCAAGAAGGCTCGGGAGGCCATGAAGAAGCAGAATGACGCTGCCAAGGAGCAGTACAACTACAAGTACACGTCGCCCTAAATACGCAAGAATACCTTCCTAGGGAATACATCATTGACTCGCTGGATGATAGGAATCAACGGTTAGCAAGGATGTAAGAACGCAGGTAGTGTCATTAATATACACCGATAATCATTACTTTTACTTAAAAGAACATCTCCAGACAAAAGATGAACAAGTCAATAATGGCAACTTCTCCTTGGGTATATGGTGATAGTCGCGCGTATATACTAATACATAGATGGCCCTGTGGATATACCGATTGTAACCACAACCATCATATACCATCTTCACTTCCGCCTGCCGACTAAATACCAGAAAGTGTAGCCTCCTGCTTTCCCATTGCCGCCCTTGCCATGGAGCGAGGCAAAAACACCGCCATGTACAAGACCGATGCCAATGACGAGGAGGAAGCCTAACTAGATCCATGCGCGGAGGAAAATCAAAGCCATCTCAAAACCAACGCCTGAAAACGCCAAAATCGCAAAAAGTACAACAAGGGGACCGTATCGCCAGAGCTCCATCTCTCCGAGCCTTAGAGAACTCCTCTCTCCATCGCTATAGACTCCGTCTGAACTTGCTGGATACTACCGCGCGGCCATGATGCCGATTTGAATCCCACATTCAGGTGTCCGAACCTGTTCCCGACTCCTCCAGGTGACTCCACCATGTGCCTGAGAGGCATTCAAGGTCCATAGCAATGTATCCTACTGCTGTCTGCCAAACTGTCGTTGGCACTCGTTTGTTGATTAGGCAGAGGAACATGCGTGCTTTGATGGCAGTCTGCCAGACGACTCATAGTGTCGAACCGGCCACCAACCTCGTGGTGTCACCAGGAACAACCAGATTCCCTCGCCATCGCTACTCATATGTATGTTTTCCTTCCGCCAATATGCACCAAAAATAATCCGTGATCGAGAGTTCGCAAGCGCAAGACGACAGGTGAAAATGGTCCAAAATACCCGCAAAACCATCAAATCCTCCATCCAAAGTCGGTGAAACCGCACCGTACCAATGCATATATGCTTTTTCTTTTTCTCTTGCTCTTTTTCTGTGCATGTGCAGTTGCGCTTCCGATATGTCCATTAAAAAAAGATTCGCAAAAGCAAAAGTGTTGACCGCTTTTGTTGTATTTTTCCAGGGTTACAAAGTGTAGTAGGGTTGATTTACATGCTGGTGACGCCGGCCGAGTTGGGTTCGACGACGTTGTCGGAGAGGTTGATGAGCAGCTGCGCGAGGCATCTCTTAGTGGCGGCATCGTCGCGTAGCACAGAGGAGAAGGTGGCGTCGCGGAGAGGTTCGGGGAGGCACTGGCGCAGAGCCTCTCGGGCGCGTGCATTGTCACTCAGTCTGATAGGGCCTTCGTTAGCGACCTGCATCGGGTTCTGCATCATTTGACCCTCAAAGAACTTAGAACTTACCTGAGGAAGCATCGGACGACGTGCTTCAGCAAGCGCGCCGTCTGCGATTCCACAAGCTGAGCAACCATGTTGCTAAGGACAGTGCCAACAGCATAGAACCGCTCGTACGTAGCGCAGATGTAGTTAAGGCCATTGTCGTCCAGCAGGATCTTTTGCACGATGAAGATGGCTACCGTCTTGCTAAGCTCGGAGCCAGTCTCCATAATGCGCAGGCACAGAGGAATGATCTCGGTGGTGAGGAGGAAGTTGATGACCTCGGACGAGTCATTCTTGACCAGCGCGCCGATGACGCCCAGGCTGGTGAGGCGCAGGTACTCAAAGGGTCGTGATTTGGAGGTGGTGTTGAGGAAGGGGTAGAGGAAGAGAGGAATATGAGCTGTTGGAGAAGATTCATTGTTAGTCGCACGCAGGACACTCGAATGGCTGATTTTGAGTTAAGCCTCACCATGCAGGAACAGTGTCCTAGTCTCATTGTGGGACGCGACGCACTGGAGCAGAGCCAGCGCATTGCAGACTCTGTTAGAAGCCGCCGCGGTCAGTTGAGACGGGTTGAGCAACGTGTAGACGGAGATGATCTCTTGAAGGAGGGACGTCATGACACCTGGCAGAGCAGACCTAGTTAGCGCGCGTTTTGATGGGCGTATACCTTGCGATCCTAACTTACCAAAGGAATGCCATAGGATAAGAGCCAGCTCGGGGACCTGCTCCCGCTTCTTGCTAAGTTCAAGCAGAGCGGCTTCCCTTGTGCTCTCGTTCAGTAGGTCGGCAATGTAGGCCATAGTCCTGCGATTCTCCTCCGACACATTTTCCGCAGATGCGGCAGCGGCAGCGGCGTCCTGGCCGTGTCCACCACTGATGTTGTTCACATTGCTGGAAGCGTTGGCTAGACGGCTGTAGTGTTGCTGTTGCTGTTGCTGCTGCTGCTGTTGTTGTTGTTGCTGCTGTTGCTGCTGTTGGGCAGCGGCCGCAGCCTGCTGAGGATGCTGAGGATGCTGATGATGACCGCCAGGCTGCTGCTGGTGCATCCACGACGAGTCCCCCTGCGGGTTGAACTGATGGTGCCCGTAGAGGTGAGCCGAGGGCATCATCTTAGAGGCGGCGTTTTGTCGTTGTCGATGCATGCGCTGCGGGAGGGGCTTTCCTTGTCTTCGAGATGTTGGCCGAGGGCGCGGAAAAAAGTCGGTGTCGGTCGTCCGAGCGCGAAGAGGCAAGATCTTGGCTGATCTGACCGAGTCGCGTGGGGTGGGAGAAAGGACTCGATGCGGTGGTGCTTGGCGATCGCCGGCTCTCGTTGGGCGCGCGCGATATGTGGTGGTGGTGAGGGAGAGAGAGGGAGAGAGGGAGGTTGTGTGAAGGTGGTAGAGGAAATCACCGGCTCGGGGAAATGACGATGGATCGGGTACGGTGGGCAGCGTTGTGTCGGCGGCGGCGGCGGTGGTGGTGAGGTGAAGGGAGCCGTATCGCGTTCAACAACAACAAGGCAAGGTACTAGGGAGCGAGGGAGGGAAGGTAAAAAAAAATAAAAGAAAGAAAAAAAAAGTAAAAAAAGATGGTGACACGTCGGATGAGCCTCGAGCTCCGGGGATAGAATGGTACAGATTGGGGATCGGGTTCGAGGTTCGTGGGCGGTTCCCTTGGTGGTGATAGTACTTCAAGTTTGGAGGGATGATGATACCTTAGCCTTTGGGTACAACAATCCGTACAGGTACAGGTATTGGTGAGCGCCAGCTGCAGCTGCAGCTACAAGTATTATTACAGCGGGATTGGGAGCTGGTTGAGCGCCAACAAAGGTCTCTCTTGCCTTGTGCCATCGTGGATTCTTAGTGGATGCTTAGTGCTTGCGTTAGGCACTCACTCACTGTAGGCATACCTAATACTACCTGACGAGTACCTTATTTCTTACGGCGCACGGCAGTCACCCGGCGGTGCTCCTGCTGGGCTTCCACTGGCAGTGGTGAAATATGTGGAGCTATAAGCTCACATTGCCCCAATTCCATTTCTCTCGTTGGCTGCGGTCCTGCATACCCGCCCAAAGTGACTCCAGAGCCGCAGCTAACTTGAAGTTCTTCATGCAAGTTTACCCTATACCCAGACACGAAGATTAATACTACTACTACTAACTCAGTAGTGCTACTACTAGCATCTCGTTCTTCACAACTGTTGTAAGTGTGTTCAAGCTATGTGATGATGGAGTATCTAAATCATGTCTCTGTGGATTGGAGAAGCCTTATTACACACCAGTGTCCAGCTACATTACTGTTTGGATTAGGCTTGGTAGGTCTCAACATAGACCATCATCTCCGGAACATATGAGGTACGCAACTAAACGAACTAAATTTGACTGTACCTGGATAGACAACAGATTCAACAACTACGATGCGTTGATAGAGCTAGGATAACATCTGCTACCCTTCTGAGGTCATGTTTCAATTCCCTCCGTCTGTTAGGCAAGGGGCTACTTAGAAATAGTCACAGCCCAAAAGTCCTTATACCACGAACTTACTATTATCGTTGACTAGAATGATCTTTGTTGCTGATGGAAGCTAATTGAACTCGAAAGACCCAAGACTCCTCAGTTCGCTAAACAAATGCTGTTGCTCCAAAGCATCAGGAACGCTTGCCATGTACCCCAAAACAAGGTGATCTTGCTTGCTTGCTATCTTAAGCTTGGGCTTGGGACTTAGCTTGACTTGCCATGACCACCTAATACATGAAAAGAAAACCAAACATTCGGCTCTGGCCGTTCAAGAAAAGTCCCACCCATCCTGTTTTGTCGCGCCCTTGCTGGCTTCTATGTATTCCCCCCCAGCTTGGTTCCAACAATATTAGACCCCTTAACTTCTTCTCCAAAGACGTGAAAACACGGTGCGTAGGGACGCCAATCGGCCCCCGTCCCCATCAGGACGCTTGCTGTATCTGCTCTACAGTCTCAGTTCCTTGAGAATCTGATCTGCCATACTCTTGTATTGCCACGTGTTCCCGGCTGTACGCTTGAATTGGATACCGTACAACGACAGTAACGGCACCTTGACAATGAAAATTTCAAACTCCAAGACCATGCTGCCGCCTAGGTCACTTTGCACTTGTGTGCTCGTCTCGCCGGGAGCCCTCCTGGAAGCCCCATGGTTCCTTCGAGGGATGCTATCCACCGAGGTCTCCGAGTTGGAGTAGCTCTGGTCACGGTCCGACCGTCCAGGCGTCCGTGGCGTGGTAGGAGGCCGATCGAAGTCTCGCACCTCGTCTCGATCACCCTCGCCCCGTCTCAAACCGCCGAAGCTAAACCGCCGGCTTTTTTGCGACGGGTGGGCCGGGCTGGTGGGAGGATCCTGGACCTTGTTAAGATCAATGCTGGGCGAGTGCTTACACTCGAATCCACCCTTGATCTCAACGTAATCAACATTGAGTTGCTTCAGCACCCGTTTAATGTCAGCCCTGATAGCCGGCACAGACTTGCCCGACGTGGTAGACACGCTGAAGAGACCCTTCAGGTAGATTGGCTTGGCTAGCTCGCTGCTGTCGAGGCGCTCTGTCGATGGTCCACTCTGGTCGTTCTCCATATCAGTCTCTTCAAGTACGTGTGACTCCTGCGCTGCCTCCCGTCGCTGGCGACGCTGCTGAATGCTCTCACGCCGGGCATGTCCGAGTGACTTGGCTCGCATCGCGACAGATCGGGAGTGGCCATGTCCAGGTCGACTCGAACCGCCGGGCTGTTCCGTCAGAACGGATTGATCGGAGCCACTCAAGATGGGTGGTTCCTTTGCAAGGCGCGTGGATTGATGGCGCCGCACATCCGCCGAATTAACACTCGTTGACCTCCCTAAGCCATTGGATCTCCGGCTGCGGCCACCTCCTGCAGACATGGGTGGGCTGAGAAGCTCCCGATGTTGAGGCTGGCTGCTGCCCGATCGCAGGGAGGACTCCCCACCATCCTCTTGGTCTCGACGACTGCGCCGAATGCTGAAGCTCTTTCTCGAACCCAGACCTGTTCCTTCTGCAGGTTGATGAACCTGGACCACGGGAGGATGAGAGCGATCTCGCTCGCTCCGCTCTGGATCCCGTCGAACCTTGCGAGTACTGAAGCGTCGCAAGAGACCTGCTGCGGTCCCTTCTTTCTTCTCCTTTGGTTCTGATTTAGGCTCAGGCGGAGCCAAATGCCCGGCTGCCTTGGTCGACTCAGGGACATCATCCTCGCCATGCGTCCGGGCGCGGGGGCGTGTCCGCCCTCCTGTGGGTTTCTCGCCTGGCATCTCATACGTTGCCGCATTCGTATGAGCAGCCTGCGGCGGCGGCAGGTCAGGCATCGCCTCAGTATCCTTCTCACGATGTCGGTCTCTTTCTCTGTCCCTGTCCCTATCTCTTTCCTTCTCCTTCTCCTTTTCTTTTTCCTTCTCCCGTTCTCGTTCCTTCTCTCTCGTGGCCGCCGTCGGAGGTGGCACGGCGTCAGTCCGCTCGCGATCCTGCTTCTCCTTGACGAGGTAGTATATAGAGAGAAGGGGGCTGAAGGCGTTCATAGGGTCATTGCCTAATTGCAACGCTTCCGAACTAGGGGCGGTCAAAGTGTCACGGCTATGCTGGGAGTTTCTTCGCTTGTAAAAAGAGTCGAGCCCAAACCCTCGCTTCTTCTCAGCCCCCTCCTTTACCGGTTGTGGTGTTTCCTTTTCATGTTGATGCATCTTCACCGCTCGCTGGTACGATTCTGAATCAATAATCTTTAGAATCTGAGACTTAATCATCTCTGGAGACCCAAAGTTGAACCCTTGCATGGCCTGAATGACCTCGGGCTCCAAGGGTGGCGACAGTGGCTCGCGAGGTGGCAGATAGTTATCGGGAGGGCCACCGAAACCTTTGACCATCCACGGGTGCACCATGACCTCCTGCATTGTGGCTCGCTGCTTCGGATCGGTTACCAGCATTCTAGTAATTAGATGTTTGCATTCTATAGAAGTCAGTGAGTCGACCCAAGTCCACCATGAGTACTGGAATCAAGAACTCACCACTGGACAACCAATTGGGGTAATCGACCAAGCCCTTTTTAATCTTCGCATGAAGAGCGGGCATGCTCTGGTCATCGAAGGGAACCTTGCCGCATACAAGGACATATAGAACGATCCCAAAGCTCCAAACGTCGACTTCAGGTCCCGTGTAGGCTCTCGCTTGAAGTAGCTCCGGGGCAGCAAAGTACAGACTACCGCAGAAAGTCTTGAGGTGGCCGCGGGGAGCGAAGAGATTGCTCAAGCCGAAGTCAATAATCTTAATGTCGCCATTCTTGCTAATCAGAATGTTTTCAATCTTGAGATCGCGGTGCACAATGCTGTTGCGGTGACAGTAGTCAAGGGCACTGGCAATCTGTCGGGAGAATTTGCGGGCCTGCTTCTCCTTGAGTTTGCCATGAGAAATGATATAGTCTAGCATCTGACCGCCATTGACAAACTCAAAGAGCATATACCAGTGGTAGTTCGTCCGGACGACATCTCGTAAGCCGCAGATGTGGGGGTGGTTGAGGAGGGTGACGATGGCGGCCTCACGCGAAGTGCGGACCTCTTTGGAGTGATCAGCCCTTTCCTTATCTGCGCGACTCTGATGGCTGTCATCGGTCGATCCGCGGGGGATAATCTTGCATGCAACCTGAAGATGAGAAGAATAAATTGTCAGCGACTGTTGAATGGGACGAGGAGGAATACAATAGGAGTGATAGACATACTTGTTCACCAGTTTCCTCTTTGCGGGCGAGCTTCACTTTGCCCATGCTTCCAGCTCCGATAGTCTTGCCCAAGATCCACTTGCCCGACTGGGTAGGGATTGTGCTGCGAGATCTCGACTGTTTACCAGAGGAAGAATGATGGGCGTCAGAGGCGGCGGCATGGCCATTGTTGGCCGCCGCGACAGAAGGCATCTCGCCCTGGTGGTGGTGTTGGTGTTGATGCTGATGCGGGTGTTGATGTCGTCGTTGGGGTAGCTGTGGGTTTGGTGGATGTTGGCGGCTCGCAGATTCGCTGCGTCGCTGGGATTGATGATGGTGGCTCGCAGGGTTGGTGCTGCTTGACCGGCTGCTGGCTCTTCGATGCGGGCGCGAGGCCGAGTCGTGTATTGCTGCTCCTGGAGCTGTTGAGACCTTAGACAACAGCTGCGGCGGGCGATCGCGGCTGGCAGTGCGCTTGGGATGGCCTGGAGCTATGTGTGAAGTTTCGTAGTCATTGTGGGGGAGGATGTCCTGAATGGGTCGAGAGGAGGAGGAAGAGGTCGAAGCGGTGCGACGAGAGCGGGTGGCCTGACCGCTACCGTGGACGCGGGTGTTAGGGTTGTCGTGGGCGACGGCGTTGGAGGCGTACTCGTAGTCGTGAGGTTGGGGACCGTGATAAAAGGGGCTAGAGTTTCGAGCGTGATTCGAGGACGAAGCTGCTTGAGGCGGGGGGGCAGCAGAGGCAGAAGCAGAGGCAGAAGCAGAGGCGGCAGAAGCAGAAGAATAGGATCGGGATGGGGCACCTCCTCGACTTGCGCTGCGGCGGGAGGGGTGGACCTGATGATGGTGGTGTGTTTGCTCTGCCAGTGGCTCAGGCTGTGTCTCCGCCTGTGCTGGCGATGGCGCTGCTGGTGGTGGCTCTGAACTTGCACTTGGACCAGGAGCTGGGCCAGAGCCTGAGCCTGGACCAGGACCAGAACCAGGACCCGGACGATTAGGACCAACAGGCCCGGCTGCAGCAGGCCCAGCAGTAGCGGCCGTGGCTGTCGTCATGACAGCGGCGAACAAGGGCAGCACTGCAGTCGCAGTACTTCACGTCCCGCACTATTAGTGCCTGTCTGTACCTTACTGGGTTGGGTTGATGGATTGACAGGGTCTATTCCTAAGGTAGCTGATCGCTGACGGGGAAACCGAACTCGTAGATTGGCGAGTTGCTGGTCCCGATGCCTGATTTCGGGTCTGAGCCCGACTCTGTTATGTCACCAGCGAATCCGACGTCGATAACAGTGACGAGGCCTTAGCTACCCAACAGCAAGTAGGACTGAAGCTCAATGCTCACTGTTGATCGCTGATAAGTGATGGGCAAGTACTCGTAGTAGGGTAGTGTTAGAGTAGGTTGGCGGCCGCAATGGTGCCTGAAAATAGTTGAGGTGGCGGGTCGCAGTGTATTAACGGGCCTAAGCTGCCCTGCAAGGCACTGCAGCGCGTTTATTGATAGCCGTAGTCGGTATCGGTAGTGTGAAGGCGGCGATGCTAGGGTCGAGGATGCGATGCGCTGGGATGGAGCCGTGGAAAACGATGGGTCGCTAAGAAGACGCAAGAGTCCACTTGTCCGTGTATTGAGCCAGTGCGAACCTTGTAGCGAGAACAACAAGAACAAGGGTGAGGTAAAAATGTTATTGAAAGAGACTACAGAGGTCGAGAAGTCGAGAGATCTGGGTGCGGGCCCTCAATCCGGGTTCGAGGTGTCGAAGGATGCCGCCGATGCTCGATAGTAGAGGAAATGATAAGAACCGTCGGCGGGGGAATGAGCAAAGGAAGACTACAAGTCGCACCACGGAAAAGTGGCTGGAAGGAAGATGGTTTACTTTCCCTTACTTACGGCTGCAGCTGGTGACTAGCAAAAGTCTAGACGCGCGTTGATCATGGCCGCCGACTTTGAGTTAAGTTTGCTTGCTGCGTCTTGCCGTGGCCGTAACCGTAAGGTAGCCGTCAGCCAAGAAAGGAACGAGCGACCCTAATCTTACACACTTCCTGCCTCCTTCCGTCATTATCACCAAGGTGCTCGTATTACTATCAGTAAGGAGCCATCCAATTCAATTCCAACAGGCTCTTTCCTCATATCAATGGCTCCTGAGATATCTGCCTCAGGTCAATTCAATGAGTAGTAGGCCGTGAATAATACCCGGAACGGCATGTCGCATCAGATAATTGTACTCATTATTCCAAGTTCTTTGATTTGGTCGCATACATAACTGTGGGATGAGGCTTCGGCCGAGCGAGTGGCACAGGCAGTACCTAGGCTTACAGATTAGCAGATCTCATACGTTGACGTTAGCTCATTATGCTTTGTGACTTCTTCGCAGAGCTTTTGTCCACCTCTTATCTGTTCCCCCTGGTGAAGAAGGTCTTGAGATGTGCATTTCCTCGTGTAAACATGCACGAGATACGCACCTGCAGTTGTCCGTGGTACGACAATACTATTACTAACTAAGTACGACTACTAATACTAGTGTGCGTCCGTACCAAAACTACCAGTACTCGTAGTGCTGTAGCATGTTAGTTGTGTTCGGGTGCCAGACAGCAAAGACATTAAAGTATACGGTCAACTGTCTGTTCTATCTTAGACCCTGATAGGTGGGGGCTCTTGACGTTAGAATTTCTTGCCTCGAGTCTTCTGAGTCTTCTCCTGTCGTCAATCCAGGTTGTGCCCTGGCACTGAGACATGTCTCTGCATTTCCTTTGCGTGTAGCAGCAGAAAGGCGCACGGATGACTTCTTTTTCCCACTTTTGCTCCTGAATCGCCGATTCTTCGACGATATCGGCAGACACTGGGCTTGGCAACTTGGATGCCAATTGCCAAGGCAGCCAGTTGAGCAATGGACCTGAAGTCCGTCGTTTGGCGATCAGCAACTTGTGCTTCAAGGGTTCTAGCATCAAGGCTAGGTACTCGATAATGACGACATAAGGGCACCATCGTGCTTTTCATCCGAAGAGAATACCCGGCACCGTTTAGTGCGCGCTTCTTGGTCGCCAAGTTCGTACTCCTCGCTTGGTAGTACCACTTGAATATTACTATACAATAGATTTGAATATTAAGGTAGAGTAGAAGTAAGGTACTACTAGTTGCATTCTTATAACACTGGCTCAGTCCTTATGCTATTCTTCTAAAATGTATATGTGGCAGGCCGTTTTAGGTTAATGGCATTCTGTAATAATACGAGTACTCGCTAAAGGTGGTAACGTGGGGTGCCTGGGAAGAGCTATTATGGCCTTATCGATAGAAGGCCAAAAACCATGTGGCATTCCGCGTCCGGCCTTGAGACTTAACATTTCAGATCGCGCAAAGAATCACCATTTAACAACATTTTCCAAGCTCCTTAAAAGCCCTTCATGAAGCTTCCCATGCCCCATTGTGGCTTGTGAGCACGAGACTCCATGTCCTACAAACGTTCTCGTTCGACATTTGAGGCAGACGACCAACCTGCTCCCTATGCGGTTTTCGGCACGCCTCTGCCATACGAGCCAGACGCTCGAGACGATGGATCTTTTGTTCCGGTCTGGAAGCAGGATGTGAGGGATGAGAAAGGTCGCCGGCGCCTTCACGGTGCTTTCACTGGGGGCTGGAGCGCAGGGTAAGAACGCGGAACGGACAAATTGCGATGCTCTTGAGCTGATCGCTAACGGCGGATAGGTATTTCAACACGGTAGGGTCAAAGGAAGGTTGGACGCCGTCGACTTTTGTCTCCAGTCGAAGCAATCGATGCAAAGATGATTCCGACACGAACCAGCGGCGCCCGGAGGATTACATGGACGATGAGGATCTGGCTGATGCGGCCGAGGCGCAAAAGGTTCAGACCGCGCAAGCGTTCGCCGGTCTGGGATCCTCCTCAGCCGGAGACGCAGACGGATTCAATGGATTACTCGGCATTTTCAAAACTCAAGGCGACACGATGGGTTACAAGCTTCTGCGAAGGATGGGTTGGAAAGATGGGCAGGGTATCGGCCCCAAGGTTCGCCGCAGCGCCCGTCTCGACTTGAAGACCAACGATGGCGGCGAGACGCATCTATTTGCTCCCGACGATGTCCCCATGATTCAGTTCATCCGAAAGACAGACCGGAAGGGCTTAGGCCATCAGGGCGAAGCAACGTTATCAAGCTTGAAGGGGGCAAATACTGGAGACGATGATGACGAAGACGAACCTCGCGTGGATAGAGACAGGTTCTCTCTAGATAATTCATCCAAGAAGAAATCTTCAAAAGCAGCTCAAAGCGGAATTGGAGTAGGGATCTTGAATGATGACGGATCCGACGACGAGGACCCATACGAGATTGGCCCCAAGATCAAGTACAACCGAGCCATTGGAGGGAAGAAGAAGAAAACGAAAAAGACAGCGACTGCTGCTTCGAACCCGTCTTTAGGGACTGCGCCGGTGTTTTTGCCCAAAACGGCCAGGGCTGGAAACGGCTTACGACGTTGTTATGATGGGCGCTTACCTATCGATGGATTTGTTCTCGCCAAACTAACGGAAGATCTGTCGTCTTTGATGACCGAGTATGCACCGCCCGCTGTTCCGGAAGGTTGGAAGTCGGCGAAGCAAAAAGCCATGGACGAAGCGGCACAAGGCTCGTACGTCTCAGTGGCGGATGCAGCCAAAGCCTCGACTCTAGATCCCAAGTCTCGCGCTGCTCTACTTGGCGAAAAGGCACTTCCCGGGAAATCGGTATTCGACTACATCTCATCTTCTACGCGAGACAAGCTTGCTACTGCCTCGGGAAAAGCCAATCTACCTCAGGGAATGGGCGAGATCCCTGAACAGTATCGGCTGTCTGAGGAAGAGAAGCGGAAACAGCTCTGGGATCAAGTCCCCAAACTGGACAGCGACACGGCCCTGGCAGCTCTGGCAAGAAGCTCAGGGGGACCTTACGCTGATGACGAGAAAAAGCGCGCCCGTTATAAGGAGTACTTGGAAGGCCAAGCGAACGATGCACAAACCCCAATAGCTAAGCCGGCCGGTATGTCAGACGACGAATACCTGCGGGACTTTAACGAGTTCTACAACTGTGCTCGAATATTCAAACCCATGACCGGATTCATGGCCTCTCGCTTCACGACAGCCAAGACAACTCTACCAGGCTCATCCGGAGGCACCGATGACATGGAGCTTCTATCCCAGCCGGAGCCGAAAGTGGAGGATCCGGCCGAGGAAGCAGCCAAAATGGGCATGTTTGGAAAAATGACGAGGTCTGTGCAGGACTTCTATCCGACCCGCCTCCTGTGCAAACGCTTCAACGTCAAGCCTCCAGACAATTCTCAGCCCAATGACCAGCCATCAGCTCCTAGTAGGGCTGAGGGGAGCGATATGAACCCACAGAGCTTTAGACAGCCGCCGTCTGGCTCGACGGGTCCTGCTGCTGGTCGTGAGTCTGCGTCCGCTTTGCCATCTTCTAGAGAGGAAGAAGAAGTGATTCCGAAGCTAGAAGATAAAGTCGATCCAGAGAAGAATGAGGCGGTGGAGGCAACGGCAGCGCATGCTTCGGTTCTTCATGCCATCTTTGGCGACAGCGACAGCGAATAGATGCTCAGTCGCATTCCTCATTGAGCTACATGTATGAACGATTCATAGTTAGATACCTTTAAAATACCCAAAATTTGATGTATCCTCAAAGATATCATCATGACAAGAGGAGGAATTCCTCGCCCCGATAACCTTAAGCACGATCAACTATCATCAGATGTAACCCTAACCCTACACATGGCTTCACGTTGTGAAGTTCGTCCGATGATTGGCAAGTTAGCTCAAGGAGAAGAGCAAATTGAGCATTTCCGCCATGGATTCCATCTCAGAATCTTGCAAGGCCATGTACCATTGGCTTCACCTTTATCTACGCACGGCACAGGCTCTACTAGTAATTTCTTTGTTGTGGTATTATTAGAGGTTGGCTAGTAATTAGAGACGTGATTGATATTGGGTGCTGCTTGGCTGCATTTGGGCGGTTACAGTGGATCACAGGAAATTGTCTTATTGGTCAGCCCCATCAGCATAGTGCTAGCATGGATGCCAGGCTGGTTGATCAGGGGAACAGCCCGCTGAACAGCCGCTCTCTCCGCCCGGAAGTTGGACTAGACCCAACTAAACCAAACCAACTCTTGACCCGATCAAAAGCAAATCAAAGCCGCCGCCGCCGCCGCCGTTGCTACTACGTACCTTACGACTCTAAAACGCCAAATGTGATTGTCACGTCCCACGCATCCTAAGCCTGTATTCCATCCCACGTCCACTTCCTTGTTGATGCCGCTATTCGCCTTCCCTCCTTCGCCGTCTTTCCGTTCATCTATACCCATACCCAGACGTTGAGTTGGTTATCTAGCTCCACCATTGTACTGTATCACCGACCGGCCCCCGTTGATCATCGCTCAATGCTCCATTCGTCACCGACTCCTCGTCCCTGAACCACCACGACTTACTTTCTCGAGTCGTACCGCTGGTCGTCGACGCCTCGCCACCGAGTAAACCATCCTCAATACCGTCACGTTGTCATCCTCAAGGCACCATAACTACACCGGACCGTCCGAGTCCCCCTCCACCACCACCGCCACCACGTTTCCAGACAACGTTCCCGACCCGAGCCTGGCGCCGCCGATTGACAACGACTCTGATTGCGAAGACAACGAAGCCTTTATCCCAGGTCGCGAACGCTCTCCGCCGCCGCAGTACCCTGCCTCCGAGGCTACCTCCTCCCCACGGCCCCCGCCGTTCTCGTCGCTCTTTTCACCGCCTCCTCCCGCAGAGGACGACCATAACAACAACGATCAAGACGACCACTCGCAGCGTTTACAGCGCTGTCTTGGTAAATTCGTCGCTCCAGCGCTAGCATCAGAAGGAGAAGCTTCCTCTTGCGCGCCTGCATATACGCCGCTTCAAGCAGCGCCGTTCAGCCCTAGTCCTGAGACAGCGTTTCGTCACGACCCGGTTAGCGAGACCAAGCGCGCGCTCCCGCAGGATCCTAAAGCGAGCTCTTGTGAGAAGGGCGACGACGAGCCGCCTCCACCTGCTTACACGGAGGGATATAGTCCTCTCCAGTCGTTCAGCTACGTCATGGCCGCCGCCGGAGGAGCGTCGAGTATTATTACTCAAGTTCAGCAGGGCGGACCGCCCATCAATGCCATAGGAGGTGAGTTTTACAAAGGGGAAGAAAATGCGCTCCAAAGGCGTAGCATGAATATAGGCTAATGCGTAGTGCAAAGATGTCGGTGCCGACGAGACCATTGCTATGGACCTGAGGTAAGTTCAATGAAGGTGTGATACTTGGCTAAGAGTGGCGCTGACATGCTTCAAGGGGTACTCGCTTTGTCCTCTCAAGGGACGAACTCCTGACTCTTCCTGAGTTCGTTCTTCTTTCTCTATTCCCTAACGGTCTGTTTCCGGAGGGGCACATGGGTGGGCTGTCGGAAGGCGACGCCGTCCAGGTCGACGTAAGCTCAAGACCCCAATGCTCAAGTACCTCGCGAGAGTACGAAACTAACGAATCCCCCACCAGTACGACCCAGCTTCGCTCCAGTACATGCTGGACTTCTTCCGCAACGTAGCGCAGACTATCCCTTCGGAGACGTCTCCGGGCACTTCACAGGACGGCGATGCTGTTCCCTCGGAACCTCGGGACGACTCTAAGAGAGCCGGCATCATTGTTCTGAGAGAGGACCTCGACTTCTACGCCATTCCTCCCAAGAAGGATATCACCGCACCCGAGATGCTGGAGGTGAAGCGAGCAGCTGCCCGCGCTCTGCAGCAGCAGGATGGCATCTTTTCAGGTCTGAAGAGGAGCGATGAACCGGGAACGACTGAGGCACATCTCATTGAGATGTTGACAGCTGGGTAGGTTTTCATTCGGGCTTATGAATGGGCCATTTTCAACGACTGACAATGAATGT
Source organism: Waltergamsia citrina (assembly GCA_022814615.1). NCBI lineage: Eukaryota > Fungi > Ascomycota > Sordariomycetes > Hypocreales > Bionectriaceae > Waltergamsia > Waltergamsia citrina. The sequence goes on from JAKLNE010000003.1 coordinate 655,803, forward strand.
CTATAGAGGTTTCGACCGCGAAGATAGATGGGGCCACCGCGCCGGCGAGCCTAACAAGGCCGTCATCTGCAGTCTAGCACTAGCGCGCCTCCGCAGCGACATCCGCGGCAACGACGTTGGCGGCAATGCCGTCGGCATGGCGCAAAAGCTGCTCCTCTTCTGGCGCAAGCCCGCGCGAAGATGCTGGTGGGAAGGCATCGAGCTCGAGAATGTAGAAGGCGTAGAAGGCACGCTCAAGGTGTGGATTCGCCGGGTGTGGACATTGGAGATGAGCGTCATTGGGCTGAGGTAAGACCCCCCGGAAGCACGCGGGAAAGCCATGCCTCGTCTCAGTTTTGTCTTACATTATGCCATGTGGGAAAAGCCTGGAATGTTGAGCGAGCGAGCGCGATGTCTGGTTCATGGCAAGTACAAAGCAAGAGTTGTTTGGAGAGAAAGTAAAGCAACCGGAAGATACACATGGGGGTGCAAGTTGGGCTGTGAGAGGAGGAAGGCATCATCATTGCTGGCGGGCGTCAGGGTATAACCAACGGGATTTTCCGATGTGGGCAGTTGCTGTCGTTTTTTTTTATTATCATTTATTCTGTTTCTTTCCGCCCGAGTACTTACCGTATTGTTACTTATTCCCTCTGTCATAATATGGTCAAATCATGATACATTCATTCCCTGTTCTCTATATATCCAGTGTTTCTTTGGCCCTGGCAAAGCTACGGGCAAGACTTTTGATTGAAGCTTTGAAGGTGTGATCCAAGTATATGATGCCTTGCTACTACTATATAATAATAGTTTACCAGCTACTTGGTAGTTAGTATGCTCCGTGTAAGTATCGTGGGGGATAGCGTTGTAAAGAGAAGTATCATAGAAAAGTCTTATTTTCGTCTTTGGTTGATCTATTCACGTAAGAGATATTCAGCTCAGCGTGGGATGCTTGCAGTTACAATCTGACAACCAAACAGCATCAAGAAACATGAAAGAGAGATAGATAGACCCGAGCCATAAGGCCAGCCAGAGGCAGGGATGCTCCCAAACCCCGCATTCCAGCCGTTTAAAGTGGTGTCCGGGATGGTCGCCTTATACATTAGCGTCCCTTTCCCTCCATTAACATCGTAGGACAACGCAGTAGAGGTATACCATGTTACTCCTATAGATGTGTGTGGGGGGAAAGCCGGAATAGATCAAAGGGTGCCATCCATCGATCTAAACTGGATTCATATGTCCACATATCCATTATGCGACGCATGTGCCCATGAGATAAAAAGTAATCCTCCCTATTCGACGGGGGAGAAACTGCCCTCCGCCAAGGCATGCAGCCTATGGATTTTGAGACACGGGCTGGCTGGTGGCCACCCATCCATCCATCCATCCGTCCATCCATCCACACTGCCGGTGTGAAGTAGAAGAGAAGATGCATGAGGGGTAGTCAGGTAGTAGATTGCCATTGTACATTTATTCGCATGGTTTCCTTTCTCGCCCCTCCTCTCGTGGGGTAATGATCCTTCGATCGTGCATTTAGGTAGAAAAGGACCGGTATCCCGCCTTGTTGGTAACTCTCATTACCAGGCTCCGGTACACCAACCGTGTCTGTCGCGGGACATTTTCTGCCGACTCTTTGACTCGCCTAAAGTTTCGATTCGCTATTTTCCCTCGGAGTCAACAGGCTTGCTCCCTTACATAGCCACCATGCTCTCTCGAACTTCTTTAGGCTTGCTAGTCGCGGCCCTCAGCTGCTCCGTATCCGCGCAAAAGTCATGCGACAATAACGATCTTAAGGTGTCGTATCCTGCGCCGGAGGCAGCAGACGGCTGGACCTATCGTCTTGTTGCCGAGGAGCTCAGTGAGCCTCGTGGTCTTTTGTTTGACGGTGAGGGTGGGCTACTAGTTGTTGAATCTGGTGTGGGCTTGACGCATTTAAGCTTGGAGGATGAGGGTGGCACTTGTGTCTCTGTTGGTAGGAAGACTACGCTGGTTGAGAATGAAGATGTGAGTTTCTTACAAACTTGTTTTTTTTTTTTTAAGATAAAAGGCTTTTGGGAAGCAACGCCGCGGGCTTTTTAAACATCTTGCATGAAACTCGTCTGTGAGTTTATAACTGATAGAATGAACTAGCTCAACCACGGCATCGCCCTCTCAGACGATGGACGTACACTCTACGCCTCCACCGACGACGACGTCTTCTCATGGCCCTACGATGCCTCAGACCCGGGAACCCTCAGCAGTGACGACCGCCGCACTCTCGTCACTAACATGACCAACTCCGGCCACGTCACACGCACCCTACTCCTCTCCAAGAAGCAACCAGGCATCCTGCTCGTCTCCCGCGGCAGTGACGGCAATGAGGATGATGGTGCTGCTGACCTTGACTCAGGTCGCTCTCAGATTCGCAGCTTCAATCTCACGGCTTTGGGTGACGATGACGACCCATATGACTTTCTGGACGGAGATGTTTGGGGTTGGGGTCTACGAAACTCCGTTGGCGTTGCTGAGGAGCCCGTCCATGGTGGAATCTGGTCTGTTGAGAACTCGGTAGACCAACTTGAGCGGAACGGGGAAGATGTGCATAAGGACAACCCCGGTGAGGAGCTCAACTTCCACGGCTTCATCAACGGCTCCGCCGACGGTGATATCATCCAGGAGACAGGCGAGGAGAACAACTATGGCTATCCACTGTGTTATGCCATCTGGGGTACTGATAACTTTCCTGACTTGGGTGATCTTGAGAGGGGGGATCAGTTCCCAGATGAGGAGACGAGCGATGCTACGGATGAATCTTGCAATGAGGACTACATCGCTCCGAGATTGTCTTTCCAGGCGCATACGGCGCCGCTTGATATTCTCTTCCAGGAGGATGGTTCTGAAGCTTTCATCTCCTTCCACGGTAGCTGTAAGTGAAACTTTGCCCCCCTTTGACAAACAAATAGGGGGGAATCATCACACACAAAATGGCCAAGAAGGTAATTGACACCGAAACAGGGAACCGAGAAGAACCCGTCGGCTACAACATTGCCAAAGTAGACTTCTCCAACGGCATGCCCACCGCCTCCCACGGCAGCCGCGACGCCGCCCAACCCATCCTCAGCACTCCCGACCTCGACAACTGCCCCGATGACTGCTTCCGGCCCGTCGGTCTCGCTTGGGACTCGAAGGAGAGGCTTTGGTTCACTTCGGACTCTACAGGGGAGATTTTCGTTATGGAGCGGTCGAGAAGTGGTGGCGATGGGTCGGAGGGTGGTGAGGATGGTGATGAGGATGAGGATGCTGGTGTAAGGCTTGGGTATTCGAAGTTGGCGGTGGCTATGGGTGCGATTGCTATGGGCCTGTTGCTCGCTTAGGAGGGTGGGATGATTTGGCATACCGTTGGCGATATATGATATGTGGTTTTATATGTTAGATGAGTTCACGTCTTGAATAACGATGTCACGATTTCTGTTTGCATACGAAACTCTAACCCTGTTTCTGCTGATGCTGCCTCATGAAAAGAGTCGACGCGAGCTGGCAAGTAAAGTTCGCTTCATTATATGTAGAAAATTGTTTTTTCGTTTCCTGCTCAATGCTTGCTTGTGAAGTAGTCCCACCCCGCGACCCCATCGTGATCAAAACATCTTTTTGTGCCTTGAACGCCGTGCTCTGCAGCTGTTCCACATCCTGATTTTTCTTTCCCATCCTTTCTCGTTCTATTCATTCTTCTTCCCTCTCGTGTCTATTCTTCAATGTTCTTAACACACTCCCACTCGCCCCTGAGGTTCTCCTTCCACAGGCTCACTTTGTTATCAGCACCGCTCACAGCCAGGACGTTCCCGCTCAACGACCAGCTCACACGCCACACTGCCGCCTCGAAGTTGAGTACCTTAGACTCCCACTGACCGGGGTTGCTTGGCTCAGACGTCCAAATCCGCACTGTCTTGTCTTGCGAGGCGCTGGCAATGTAGCTCTTCTGTAGGACGGTGGGCGACCACGCAACGTCGCGCACCCAGTCGGTATGCCCTTGAAGCGCCTCACCCTCCTGCTTGTAGCCTTGTGAAGCCGGGTCGAATGTCCAAATCTTGAGAACATTATCGCATCCACCGGTAACGAAGCGGCGGTTGCCGGCAGCGCCGGGGCCAGGGTTACTGCTGACGATGCTACCGGGAGCAATAGCGGGAGCCCACGACACGGAGTTGACGCCGAGGCCGTGCGCAGGGTGGGTAACGTGATCGATGGCGTTGTCTTTGAACTCGAGAACGCTAACGTTGCCGTCGGAGGAGGCGCAAGCGAGCAGGCAGCCGGCCTCATGGGGAGCCCAGGCTACAATGTTGACAGACGCCTTGTGCATGGGAAAATCATAGATCCGCTGCCATTGAGAGCTTTGTTGGGCGCCCTGCTCTTTCCAAATGAAGACCTTGCCGTCGTAACCCGCTGAGGCTAGGATGTTGCCGAACTTGGGGTGCGCCCAGGCGACGCACCAGACTGCCCCCTCATGCCTGCATGATTGTCAGCCGTTTATCCTTCTCCTTCTCTGAGGTTGCTCTGTCACTGGGGTACGCACCCCTTCAGTGTCTCTATCAGGCGCTGCGACTCGCCCTCGATCTCAAAGATCTTGATCGTCCTATCGCTAGAGCATGTTGCTAGTTTTCGGCCGTAGTAATCTAGAACGGCATCGTGCTGCTCCTGTCAGCCTAATTCGGAAGCGTAATCGCAGGAGGGAGCTTGGTAATCGACATCAAGAACGTACAATCATGTCATCGTGACCAGAGTTGGAAATGACCTGGGTAGCCTGTCGTCGCGCCGTTAGCTATCATTCTGTCCAAGATGGTTTGCTGCCACAGGTAGTTGCAACAGCTTTGAAGCTTCTACTAACCATTGCGGGCGATGTAGCACCAAGAAACACGGTGCTTCAAGAGAAGAGATCGAATGGCCGTAAAGGGAGAACGGGGATGAGCTGTCTTGATCGTCCCGCAACGACAGCCCACCTAATCGATTGACCTACGTATCAGTCGTGACAGCTGGCCGTCATTTCTCATCACGTGATCAGAAGCGTGACTCGGCCTTTGGGGTGCCCCACCTGCCTATTCCGCCTCAGTATTAGGACAAGAACCCGCCCGCCCGTCGCCGGCGCTTCTTTCCACCTCGGGCGGACGATTTGGGAGGCTTTTGGCCGTGGGCAGCTGATGATCTAAGCATCCGGAGTCACAAGCCAACTCCGACTCATGCTCCTTTAACGATTCACATATTTTGCTCATGCCATACCATTAACCCATATTCTTCTTCACATCCCTAAGCTACAGCATTCGACTCTTGGGTTCTTTACTTCCCAGAACTGTTTTCCAACTCTTGTATTCGGCAGCTACCCGTGAGCCGCCACCGTTTTGGGCCGAGGTCCATTGCGCAGGACAGCCGCCAGCTTTCATATATACATAACATTGTATAAAACTCACAGACCAGGGCAAACTCGCACATATTGGCTATTATTACCATGGCGGACGCTTCCTGTAGCGGCCCGTCGCCTTTCAAGCGGCTCGTCGAGCACCAAAACCGTGATGTGAGCCATCATCAAGACCGTCTCGTCAACGGCGCAGCCGGCAACCAGCATGGCGTAAGTTCACCCTCACCCTCATACTATTTAAAGGGAAACCCACACTAATGCATTGTGCAGTCATTTAGGTCACAGCCTAATCATCCACCACAAGCTCAAAATGGCTTTGGAGCTTTCATGAATGAGACTGCACAGCTACCCGGCGCCCCTCATCACCCAGCCGGCAGACTGGCTGCTCACGCCGCTGCCTTGGATCCTCTTCACCACCACCAACCACATAATCCCCAGCAAGCTCGGATATCTCCAGCACCCCAGGCCAATGACTGGGCAGCCGACTTCAACCGTTTCGCCAGCCAGCAACCTCAATCCCACCAACCGCAACAGCATGCGCCATTACAACAAGGACCACAGTTCCAACAGGACAGGATGGCTGCTGCTTTTGGATTCCAAGGGAACATGAATCCCAATGGCGGGTTTGCGCCACTTTATGGGCCTACGAATGGAGGGTTTATGGATGCGAATGTGGCATCTGCGCAGCGTCCTGCTGCGGAGTCTGATTTTGATGATGAGATGTCCAGGTGGATGGCTACTCACGGGGGTGGTGCGGCGAATTCAAAGGCTATGGAGGATGTGGATGCTGTAATGGATCAAATGGCTAGGGAGTTGGAGCTGAACGACCACGCTCTCGATGAAACAAAACAAGACAACGTTGAGCCAACAATAGAGGAGGCGGATAACCTGACAGATCTTGGGGGCACAGAGATAGGAAATCTGTCACGGCCAGAGAACCCAACAGAAGAGCACGCCGACCCTAAAGGCCGATCTGAGGTGTCAGAGGCCGCCGAGCGCTTGCTCGAGACAGTTCAGCACGAAGATGGGGAGAAGTGGAAGAACTCGACGTTCCTCTCGCTCATGCGCGACTTCCGAGACGGCCGGAAGGATATCGTCGACAACGAGATTCGCGAGACGCCGGAGGATGGGGTCAACGAAAAGGCCCCTGCCTCATGAATTGATTACAAACGCCACATGTCTGCGGTGAGACGGTATTCCTGTACGGCGCAACTAAGCTTGACGCATGGGTGAATGCAATTGGCTCGTAGGGGAAGGGGGGGCTATCAACGCACTGGCTCGATATACCTGCGGCACGGAACCACGACTACCTGAAAATGGAAACGCGTCGAATAGCTCATGAGGATGGAGTAGGGTTAAAGAGGGGGAAGAAGCTGAGACTTCAGTGTATTCATAGCGACGTTGTTGTATACTTAGCGTTTCATGAGATAGCAGTAGCAGTAGTCTCTGCAATTCTACACCTCAATTCAATATCAAATCTCATATATTCACAGTACATTGAAGATCAAATGTAGACTTCACATAGCTTGATTGGGGAAATTGTATTATTTCCTCATAACCTAATGTCAAGACTAGACTCGCACGCTCCCATGTTCCACAAATACTACCACTTTCCCTACCCTTCCCACACCTATCCCTTTTTGACTGGGAAAAGAAAAAACACACAAGACCAAGCATCAGACCGCACTTCGATGCAATAACATGCCTAACCGCCCCCATGAAACGCCAGCCAAGATAAAGAAAAGTAAGAAACAGATCCACAATATATATACGCCTGCGTTCCAACTCTGCCAGTCCAATGACATGAAAGAGCAAGTCGAGCCGGCTTCCAAAGAGAAGGATATAAAAAAGTTGGAAAAGGGGTCCTCAATGAATGGAGGCTTGGTTTCCAGTTCTTATGTTCCTTACCTGATACATATGAGAAAGTAGAATATAACCCTGTGCCGCAGTAGAACGCCGATGACGGTTCGTTGAATCTGACGATGCGTTCCTTTGTGAAGCCCACTCCACAAGCCCGTAGTAGTCATGCCAAAGGAAAAAAAAAAGTAGTTTGAGAAAATATTTGAGGGAACAAGTTTCGAACATCATGTCGACCACCAAAGACAACCACAGTCGGTAAGCTCTAAAGTCTCTCGCCGAATGATTGTGTTCATCTCCTCCGCAGAGTTTGGATGGCGGCTGCGCTCTGACTGTTCGATCACCTCTTCTTGAGTATTCAGCTTCTCCGTTACAGTAACCACAATCGGTTCACCATCATCGTCAAGCACAGGATCGCTGTCGTCGCCCTTGTCGTTAACCTTGACTTTGCGGCAGAAGGCGGCAGTGGCGTCATTATCCTGGTATAGACGTCTCTCGAGGAACTTGACAACGTGAGGATACGCTGGCGTGGGATCGTACTCCGTTGCGGACGGAGAAGGAGGGTCGCTCTCGGTGGAGGTTGGAATATCCGGAAACGATAGGCTGGAGTTTTGGCTGGGGTAGATGAAAATTTCCATCGTGACATTGGGCCATGTACATATCCATGCCATCTCTCCATTGGAAGGTCCTGGCTTTCCCGTCATAAATCGAGTCGGGTCAAAGGCGCCGTGCCTTGGTCCTGTGTAGGTCCAATCGCGCTTCTCCGTATTGATGGTGAATTTTGACTCAGAAACGATGACTGTCTTGTCGTAGACAATTTCCCGCCACCAGGCTGGTCCGCGGGCAGGCTCGAAAGTATCGTTCACCAGTCTCAGCGGAACTGGATCTGGAACATTTGGGGGTTGCGTACCCCAGACGTACATCTTCTTGGAGCCATTGATGGCCTCAAGTTCAATCTCATAATTCTCCACTTTAGATGCGTTTTGAATGAGACCAATCTCCATCGAGTACGAGCGCAGCGGCATCTCGCAGCTCCATGACTGAGCTTGGGTGGTGTCGTTAAAACATAGTCTTGGAGCTTGACTAGTGTCGAGAGGCGGAAGATCGAACAGACCTGTCGCTAATGGCGGTAAACTGTCTGGGACTGTTGGTAGAAAGTCAACGTCGGCAGACGGTCTAGGCTCAGAAGTTGCGCCGGATCTATTCATGTCAGCACGAATACATAAAATCAAGAGTAACTCAAGCAACGGGAAACTCACTCATCCCCATCTGGCTTCTTTTCATCCTTGTCCGATAGTAAAATCCCAAGGACTGCTCCCATGACGATTCCTACCAGGACAAGGCCTAATACCAGCAGGCAAATAGCCCAGTATGGGATGACGCCGAATAATTTCTTCCTTGCTCGCCTTTGCCATTTCCCTGTGGGGAGCTTTTCTGCGAAATCTCTCGTAATGACTGTGATATCAGATGACGACATTTCAGCACTGCGGGAAGTTGCATATCCAGCAGGCAAGTCTTCCTCAGTCGATGAGAATTCAGGATTGCGAGTAGCTATCCCGAGACCCCCAGCGCCTGTCAATTGCGACTGTTCTGGTGCGGAAGCTGACGCTGGCGTTTGTTCTGCTTGAGGTGACGGGGCGGCAGGGGTAGTGCTTGAAGGATCAGCTGAAGCCGGTGCCCTTCGTAAATAGGCTTGATCTGGATATCGAGTGTACGGAGGCAGCTCCTCAACATGACCATCTGATCCGATTAAATCCCCTGCATCCTCTCCGTCAGGCCCTAATTGCCTCGAATAGGTAGCGCCCATTCCTGTGAAACCGACGGGAATTTCGTGTGAATTGGTATCCTCCATAGGCGCGGTAGTTTGTGGATATAGACTGTACGGGTGTGTCGGGCCCCTCGGTCCATTGTAGTCTCCCTCTCGATGCGAATCCCCTGTGCCCGACGTGCTGGTTTGGCTTCCCTGGCCATACGCTTCATACGGATGCGCCGAATGGCTATGTTGCGACGACCCATTGTCTGTTCTGATTGTCGGTACGCTACTCGCTGCCGGTGTTGAAGAATTGTCCGCTAATCGAGGCCGTCCACCACTAGAGCCATCGTTGCGGAGCGTTAGAGATCCATGCGGCCGATGCACTTTGGATATGCTCGAAGGACGGGAGCGAGTCGCGGCGGCCGTGTTCTTGGTAGTGAGGTCGGCAAGAGGAGGCGAAGAGGTTGATTGAGAGGTCGGTTGGGTATCTGACGGTCTGGTGGAGGATGAAGAAGCCTGTGAGGGTGACGGAGAAGAGGATCGGTTATTTGATACGGGAGGTAGTTGAAGAAATGACTGTTGTGGTGGGGTTGAAGGTTGAGGTGGTGATGATGATGAGTCGGTTGGGCGAAAGCCGTCGGCGACGGTCAGCTCGGCTTGAATCTCATGGTCTAGACTGTCGTGTCGCTCGTCAGATGTCGTCGAGGAACGCCATCTGCCGCCAGAGGCTCCGTTGTTGGACGAGTCCATGGCGGCCGCCGGCGTGTCGACGCAGGATGGTCTTGTCACAACGAGGGCATGCAAAGCGCAGCCAGCGACCACGAGCGGTCGCAGAGATCGGAGCGCAAAACGTCGTCGATGTTTCGAGTACTATGTCGGGGCAATTCAAGGCGGTTTATCGGGAGGTCGTCGGGAAAATCGATCAGGGCGATATGGTATTGTACCAGGTTGTCGATCGGGTTGAGTCGAAGTCGCCTCGGAAAGGTTGCTCGATGAGATTGAAGAGGGAGAGCGAACCGCCAGCGGCTCCAATCATCCGGCCGACAGGGAGAAGAGTCGGATCGGGCGACGATGGGCTTCGTGGTGGATGATGGGCGGTCTACGGGGTGGTGGCGGATGCAGAACTGGATGGAGTGAGGGATGATGGACGGCCAAGTGAGGTTGTGTTTGGCGGTTGTGGGCACAGCAAAGCCCAGCAAAAGCCCAGCAAAGCAAAAGCCAGTAGGTACTAAGTAAATGCTCTAACTAAGGTAGGAGAATTGGAGGACCCAACCTTGATCGGTGATGGCGCCAAGGCCCCCGTCCACTGGGCTTGCAGCGCTCATAGGGGGCAGTGCTCCCACCAAACTTGAACAGACCAGTAAAAAGGAGCCATGCACGGGGCAACGAACCGCTTCTATTGGCTGGAGTATGCCACAGACGCTGTAGCAGTGTAGCTACAGCGCTTGGCCCGGGGGAGCAGGCCTGGACCAGTCCCACAAGCCATCCACCCCACTAACGCTCATGGCCGATAAACTTGCTCTTCGCAGGTTGTGTGAAAGGAGTCCAGGACTTACGATACATGTTCTACTCGTACTACTTCCTACCTTACTGCTACTAAAAAACGGCCAAGAGGTGGTAAGAAAAACATGATTCATACCCTCATGAAACACCTCCTCATAAGCAACAGCTCACTGTGCTTTGAGGAAGCGGCTGTGCCCGCATGGATGCTGAGTCGCGGGGTGGAGGGATTTCCCACCCGACGAGACCTGGAAAAGGGAACAGGTGGCTGCCCACATCCCGCCAAGGGCCAAGAGCCAAGCTCTGGGTAGTGGCATGACCAGACCCGGCGTCGGCTAAGAAGGTAGGTAGGTCATGTACGGGAATTAGTGGCACTGCTACTAAGACTCGTATACTCAGTCCCCTTGCTATATCCAATTACTTAGTAGTAGTAGTCACTGTTAGTACTTAAGGTGGTCATTCAGCCGGTCTCTAGCAGTTGTGGCTGCGCTATATGATTTTGAGGTCCTTCGAGCCCACCTCTCGATGCCTACATCAGGAAGCGCTATTGTCATCGCAGTACTAAATAAACCAAGGAACTCGCCGCTGTCCACTCTTATCCCCACCACATATTGAACGAATGCTTCTATACTCGTACCTTATTTACACACTACCACTTAGTACTACTAGTAGTATCTACAATGCCGAAGCGTCTACAATGTCGTTCTGCACTCTAAGACAGCAAGACATTGGACGATAATCCTGGTGGCCGCGTCGGGATTCCCCCCGCATCTCTGAGGCCTCCGTTGAGGTGAAGCTGCGGTTGCGGTGCGTAAAGTCGAAGCGGCGGAGTGATCCGCGGGTCAGCATGTCGACCACACATTGGGTACCATCATCCATGGCCTAAGGTTAGTAATTATGCCCCAAAACCCATGCCTCACCTGAGGTAGTAAGTAATAAGCTGAGTCGAAAAATTCCCGTCTACCGTTACAGTGCCGTTTTACCTTACCGACTAGACCAGATAGTGCGCTGCTAGCCTGCTATGTGCGCATCAATGACGATCAGCCAAGATGCTAAAGTGCTTTAACCAGTGATTGGAGATGGATACTCGTCCCGCCAATAGGAAGACCGTTTCGGGAGTGGCATGGCGCCAAGGCCGGGGTCCACCGGTCGACGTTTGCCTTTCCTTTCCTTTAAAGTCACTTCGTGAACGCTAAGGGCAGGCTTCTTCCTGGGCGTGCCTGCCGTGATATCCATATTTGCTGGGATGGCAGGCACGCTGGGTGGCATTCTTACCTAAAACAATGCTCATCGTACCGTGCCGTTTTACTCAGATATGCGCATCCCTCTTCACTTAAGTGTCGTAGGGTACCTTAGTGAATAGCCCTGAATGACAAATGTATGGAGTCAAAATTAAACTCGGCGCTCTAAGATTCTACGGCTCGGCAACTTCATCTAAAGTTTGGTAAAAGGGGGGCAAGACGACCTCGTATCCGCAAACCCGCGCAGCCCATAACATCTTTGTCGTTGAGCCTCATCACCCTGGAGGCGCCGCCTACTCGGCTGGGAACGATTCGGGACTGTCTTCCGGATGATCATGGTTTCGACCGTTCGACAGACTTGCACTACTGTTTGTTTCACATCAACCTTGGGCACTCATTCTACAGATATGTATGTATACTTAATCATTAGCTTCGGCCTCGCGACTCCTCCACGTTCACCCGGACGTTGTGGCTGACTGATTGACTGCCCGCCTACACTTCTGGGCGGCCGCCTTCACACCTGTTAAACAAAAATCTAAAAGCACAGCTCGGCATCACTCCGAAATACTAAGCCGGTCTCGAGCCTTCCATAGCTCCAGCTGGACTCACCTGTTTTTCTGCAGGATTGACCGGTAATACCACGGTCTCGATAGGCTACCCAGTCGTCCATGTAGAGTATCACCCGGGCTTCCGGAAACAAGCTGCTGTCAATCTTCGGTCAAGATAGAGCATGGATTGACACAAATGTGTGTTTCGTCCATACTACCTTATTGCTGACTTTCTTTACACCATCCTTTCTACCAATTTCAGTAGACTCGCCCGACCATTGAGCAATATGCAGGCTCTCTACATTGCTGGCTCCAATCAGCGCCATACACTTTTGTCCCGACACCTCTGTATGGTTCACCGAAAAAAGTCTTGGTGTAACTCAAGTCCCCTACTCCATTCACTTGTTTGTTACTCTACATTCACTAAGTCAGGGCAACGAATTGAGGTTTGTCAATCTGATATACTCAACCTGACAGCAGTCTACCCGGGTGCCAGCGAAGTTGAAGTCCATCCGAAAATTGACATATCGCCTTTGGTAGGTTGCCTTGTGCAAGCATAGTCGGGACTACGGGGAGTTTTGAACATGTCGTTCCGCTGCAGATTCTCGCGTGATCAGGGGTACGACGTCTGTCGATGCTTCCCTTCATGTTTGAGGCCTACATGTACCACTACGCGGCTTATTAGAGCCTCGTTTGAGCTGATGGGCTGGCATGACAAGCTACCACATTCGCCTCTGACCTAGCACAACTCCCGCGTTTGGGGCCACCATCATACCAAAGTGCAGGAATCGGCAGGCCAATTCTGCATTCGCCTCGTTCGCATTCTCTGCTCGGGAACACAAGCGGAATCCGATGTTGCAAACTCCCATTAAGCCCTTTTCCCGCTGGGACTGATATATGGCTGCATCCTCCCACAGCGCCTCTGGCTTGTGACTTTTTTACTTTTCAACAACGGATCAGTGTACTTTCTTCTGACCCGTCATGTACAAACGTCCACCTTATCGAGAGCCGGCCCTTCTTTGCCAATTAAGATTTGATCCTTCTATTACTTACACTTGAAACTTTCTTTTCGCACCCAGCTTTGAACATTATGTCGTCTCGATCATCCCGGTCCTCCTCTTCGTCAAGCTCGTCGTCCACATCCAGTGGTCGTTCTCGGTCCGGCTCAAGTTCCTCGAAATCCTCTCAATGGCAACAGAGGAGCTACTTGAAAATTCCCAAGAACCAAAGTCGTTCCGTAAATTTTCTCGCCTACGCTGCAGGAGCTCCTCATAACAGCACGGTGGTCAAGAAGTTGACCCGCGAAAGTCGAGAATATTACAACGGCGGCTATGTACCCCCCTCTGACACCCAGATGTTCTGGGTAACAAACACACCGGACTATTCGAGCCGCTCCAGCTCGTCCAGTCGCCGTCATCGTACGGCTATGGGTTCAAGTGCGTATCACGCTATGCCTCCTGGAGCCCGGTTTCCCCCAGGTCGACCGGGCCCCGGTGGACGGCCGATGACGGGAATGCACGTACCTGGCGCAGCAGCCGCGGCAATGACAGGGGCAAGGCCGGTTCCGCCGCCCGGAGTTGTTCCCGGGTTTCAAAGCGGCCCGACCGGGGGTCCGGTTGGTGCAGTCCCAGCCGGCGGGCCCCGGGTACCTACTCAGGCAGCTGCCCCTGCCGCCGTCGCATAATGATTTGGATTGCTCAACTCTATTCAAGAATTCTGTTTCTATTCTTTGTTTCGTACTTATTGCGAGAGTTACAGGTAGCAGCAAAGCTTCCTCGATCAAGGGCTATGCAAGACCTTCTCGTAAGGTTTAGTGGGTAAGGCACCGTCTGAAGTGGGTTTGATGTTGGCTGTATTGGATGCCTCGAATTACATGCAAAAGAAATGACAATCATGAGATGGAAGCGACAACAAATACTGGATTTATCGGCTCTGAAAACTAGACCACGCTGCGGAAACGATACGGAACGGGCGCGTGGACGGGTTTTTGGGCATGACTTTTGGAGTTGGATTATGAAAAAGCGAATGAGAGGTTAGTGGAAGGTGCCAGCCGCTCCGTACAGAAAGTAGATGGAAATGCGGAATGATGGGATCTTGCTTTAGCATTGAAGCCGATTGAAAATGACTGATGATGGCCCATGGTGACGACGCTGTCGTGCTCATAATTGGTGGGGTTGTTGTCATACTACTAGTACACAGTACTAATGAGGCTGTGCTTGATGGAAAGTGGACTTAATAAGGTGTGAGATACTGTACCTAATGCAGAAGATGCATGCTGATGGGAACTGTGCAAGTTTGTTTGGTTGGCAGAGGGCGCAGGCAGGCAGCCCTGTAAGGCAGAATGATGCGCTGTCGCCTTGTTGGCCGCAGCACATTCGAACCATTATCTTAGTATTGATTGGCTTGAAAGGCGAAGTTCCATACCATAAGGTACCTATCTGTGTTGGACTTGCCTTGCATTGTGAAGAGGCACGAACGGTGGCAGGTGCTACTGTAGGACGGTGTCTTTCTTGCCTAGGGTGGAATAATAATTCATCACCCAAGGCAAGAACTACCTAACTAGGTAGTACCGTCCCTCGCAATTGCCTTGCCACAGCTAGGTAATCCGTATTGATGCTACTATGAGTACTGCTAACACTTACCTTAGTACTATGTTCTTAGTCGTAAGGTAGTTATCTCAGGCAGCCACAGCCATAGCCACAGCTTTTACTTCCTCTCGACTAGTCATCTCTTCAAGTTGTTGTTGCATCGTCAAATCAAAATCGTCATTCGGCATCCCGCAACGCTTCACAGCCCGCACACCTCCATGGTCCTACAACATCCCTGTCTGCGTATCTCGTTGGCCCATATTGACGACCTGCCAGGTTGTACTGGTAGCCAAGTTCGCCTTGAGCCTCACAGTGTCAAATGTGAATGGAAAAAGAAAAAGAAAAAAGCCCGGACAAGCCCGGACATAGCCGCCTAGCAGCATGTCCTTTCACAACCATCGCCATTATCATTGCCGTGTCTAGGTACGCTAGCAGCTTCGACATTGACTCTTTGCCCGTTTGAATCTGGAAAGTATACATACGATCGTATCCACTTCAACTTGTGAGTGAGCACGGCCGGTGACCAATCGCCCTGCTCGGCTGTGCGAACCGGGGTATTCACCACCTCTCCCGATGACTCAATCGGCGCAACCCGACAACTAAACATTCATCAAGCTTTTGGAGAGCAGAGTTACGCAGATGCCTGCCGATGCATGCAGTGCGCCGTGTTTACGGTTGACGCCTTGCCGGCTGTCGTGGGCCAGCGCCTGACAAGGCATGAATGCAGATGGATATATAAGCATAAGGCACCGGCTGCTGATGGTTCGCCGTCCTGTTTGACATTAAGCATACCATCATACCAAGCGAAGTGGATGCGTTTCCTCTATTGTTATAAATACAACAGATGAGCCTTCACCTCCACAACACCGGACAATAGATCATATTCTCAGAAAACACGACATCTGCGACAGAAATTCTTCCGTCATGGATGCCTCGTGTGACAACGGGACCTGTGATCCCTTGACTGGCAGTCCCAAGACACAGCAACAGTTCGCCCTGCTCGACACACTTGTCCCAGGCTTCTCTCTCTTCTCATCGGCCATCCAGGCCTCTCTGGGTATCGACCTTAACCTCTACATCCCCCTTTTGCTCGTGGTCTGCAGTGCCGCCTGGTCATGGTCGTACCTTTGGTACTACATCGAGAATGCTGTCCAGACACATCTCATGTCCTCAGTCTACATCCGCACCGACGATGAGATATTCAACATGGTCATGGCCTGGGTTTCCCACCAGAGCTTCTCCTTGAGCGCCCGCCGCTTCATTGTCAACACAAATTTGAACTCTCGTTCATACGTCCTGTGGAGAATGTTGGATGATGACGACGATGAAGAGGACGGCGACGAGGGCCGCAGTAAGAAAGCCAACTCGCTCAAGTACACCCCATCCTACGGTACTCGCTTTTTCTGGTATCGCGGGCGCCCCCTCATCTTTGGGCGTACTGAGAACAGCGACCGTGGTTCCTCACTTACAGCCAGTGAGAAGGAGGAGCTCCAGATCTCGTGCTTTGGTCGCAACCCGGCTATTCTGAAGCAGCTTCTTGCGGATGCGCGTGAGGCTCACATGGCCAAGGATGATACCAAGACAGTCATCTACCGCGGTGCCACCGGGAGCAACACCTACGACTACCAAAATTCTATCTGGAAGAGATGCATGGCTCGCTCAACACGGCCCTTCGACACTGTCATTCTTGACGAGAAGGTTAAGCAGAAAATCATCGACGATGTGGCCGACTACCTCGACCCAGCCACCCGACGTTGGTACTCAAATCGTGGAATCCCCTACCGCCGCGGCTATCTTCTTTATGGCCCGCCTGGCACCGGAAAGAGCTCTCTAAGTCTTGCATTGGCCGGGTACTTCAACATGCGCATCTACATGCTTAGTCTCAGCTCACCTTCCGCCACCGAAGACAATGTCTCAAGCCTTTTTGCAGACTTGCCTCGGCGATGTGTTGTTCTCCTTGAGGATATTGATAGTGCAGGTCTTACCCACAACCGTGCTGTTAAGAAGAGCTCTTCTAGTAGCTATGATTCATCTACCGACAAGCTCTCCCTGTCCGGCCTTCTGAACGTCTTGGATGGCGTCGCCTCGCAGGAAGGGCGCGTTCTCATCATGACCACCAATCATCTGGAGAAACTGGACCAGGCACTTATCCGACCTGGCCGTGTAGACATGATGGTTGAGTTTGGTCGTTCCAACCTGGCCATGACGGCATCCATCTTCCGCGCCATATATACGCCTTATGAGGACGAGAAGCTTCCTTCTACTGGTCGCGATAGGTCACCTTTGCGCATCACGGAGAAGGAGCAGACAGAAGAAGAGATTGAGCAGAAGGCTGTGGAGCAGCGTAATAGGACTCTGGACGATGTATCAAGGCTGGCGGAAGAGTTTGCAAAGAAGATCCCCGAGAACGAGTTCAGTCCAGCTGAGATCCAGGGCTTGCTCCTCAAACACAAGCATGACCCGCTGGGAGCGATCAACGCCATAGAGGACTGGATCGAGGCAACTCGGAAGGAGAGGGCGGAGAAGGAGGTTCGCGCTGCGGCTGAGAAAAAGAAGCAAAAGAAGAGGGAGGAGAAGAGGAAGCTGAAGGCAGAGAAGAAGAAGGCCAAGAAGAGGGCTAATCGTCGGCAGAAGAAGAAGGACAGGGGTGAGGACAGCTCCAGCAGCTCGTCTGACTCTGAGAGCGACAGTGATTCCGACAGCGACAGCGAGGACGAGATCGACACCAGCGCCGATAAGTCTGATTCAAAGAAGGAGAAGGAAAGCACTGATGACAAGAAAGAAGAAGACAATAGCGAGAAGAAGGCAGAGGATGACACCGAGAAAAAAGAGGAGAAAGAGGAGGTGAAGGAGCCACAAGACAAGGAGACCAACGATAAAGAGACAAACGACACCAAGGAGAAGGCTGCTTCTGACTCTGGATACGGAACCCCTTGATGATTTGATGAGAGATGATTGCATGCATACATGGGCGCATTTGTTACATACTACTTATTACTGTTTAGACACGACACCACTCATAGATGGAAACTATTGTATACTGGTGCTTCAGCTTACCTTACACATCTGCGATGGGTAGGAAGACTGACCAATTCAAATAAACATACGAAGGCTGCGCCTTTACGTTTTATAATCAATCTACTTAATATGCACTCGTGTATGGATATCATAGCTTGCTGTTGCCCTTTTGCTTCCCTGCAACCTCCGCTGCGGCCCTTCCCGCTCGTCTTCCAAACACCGTCCCAGACGTCAACCCACTCCCACCAGGATAATTCCCATAAAACAACCCGCCCACCATCTCTCCACAGCAATACATCCCAGGAATCCCCTTACCCGTCGTCCCACTCACCAGCTGCGCCGTCTCCGGATCAATCTTCAACCCACCAAACGTAAACGTCACTCCACACGTAACCTTTACAGCCAAAAACGGCCCCTGGTCCAAAGGCTGCGCCCAGTTCGTCTTACCCAGCGCGAGCTGCTTCGTAGAAGACTGCGTTGACATGCCGTCTTTCACGGAGGGGTCGAACTTGATGTTGGGGTTCTCCTTGCGGTGTGCGTACACGGCTTCGTTGTACTCTTTGATCGTTTGTATGAAGGCTTCCTTGTGGCGTAGGCCGTGCTTGGTGCACGCTTCGGCTAGGTCTTCGAGGGTAGAGCCGGTGATGTGCTCTGCGCGCTCGGGGCGGTATTCCTCGCTGCGGAGCATGTTGCTTGTGCGGGCGTCCCAGATTTGGAAGGCTATGTGCTCTGGTTGTTGGAGGATAGCCCGGCCGAATTTGGCGTAGGTGTAGTTTCGCATTTCGATGCCTTCGTCGACGAAACGCTTGCCTTCGGCGTTGAGCATTAGGCCTAGCGGGTAGCCGGACTTGGTGTGCTCGTTGGAGGCGTCGCGATCGCCCGTGTTGGCGTCGACGTCGGAGGAAGCTGACCAGGCGACCGAGTGGCAGCCGGACCAGTTTCCGCAGGGTTGAGCGGATAGATCGCGGATGGCGAGGTCGAGCACGTCGCCGGTGTTGTGGGGTGTGCCGCGGACGTAGGCCATGTCCCAGCCTGGACCGAGGAATTCGCTGCGCATGCGTGGGTTGGATTCGAAGCCTCCTGAGGCTAGGATGACGGCTCCGGCGGTGATGTCCCGACGTTGGCCGTTGGAGTCTGTTACGGCGGCTATGACTCTTGATCCACGGTGGGTGAGGCCTTGAAGCGCTGTGGAGTAGGATGTTTGCACGCCATGCTCGCGAGCAATACGTTTATGATCTTCAATAAGACTTTTTCCCCCATCAGGAGTCCTCAAACACAACCCGCCCCAAAACTTGATCCTCCCATCAACCTCATAAGCCTGCCTATTAAACGACAACCAAAACCTCACCCCATTCTCCGCCAACCACCGAATCGCATCCCTACTATCCCCCACCAACACCCGACTCAACTCCCTATCCGACCTACCCCCACAGACCTTGTGCATATCATTGGCAAAGTCCTTCTCCGTATAAGCGGGAAGATCGATGCGCGCAGCTTGGTCCTGGGAGACGTTGGAGACCACGGGGAGGAGGTCTGAAAGGCCGGAGTGGGCGAAGCGGTAGGCTCCGGCGGTGAAGTAGGAATTTCCGCCGGCCCAGGAGGAAGGGCATTTGTCGATGAGGAGGACGGTGGGTGAGGAGGGGGATTGGGCGGCGGAGAGGGCGGCGCTGAAGCCAGCGTTGCCGCTGCCGACGACGAGGACGTCACAGGAGGAGGGGAGGGAAGAAGTCATACTGAGTGAGAGGAAGTGAAATGATCATGAGAAATAAGAAAAAAGAAAAAAGAAGGAGGAGTAGTCAAAGTGAGAAGAGTGTTGTGAAGCTCGGTGAGATATAAGTATAAGTGAAGAATGAGCCTATGAGTTTACACATGTTCCCGCGGGAACGGAGGATAATGGCAACCGGAAAGTTTGACCGACCAGTTGGCGCCGTTGAAGGAGCCAGTTAGGACCGTGGCGGCCGACGTCCGGACATGTGGGACATGGGGGGGTGGTCCCCCGCGGGTTTGCTCCACATTCTCCGCCATCGGGCTGAACGTCTCGGCCGTAGCTCGTCTATCGAAAGGATTGGCCGGAAATCCGCATGTACGCAGAGAATTGAAGATTATTCCAGATGTTGCTAATAATAAATTGTCCTCGCGTTTGAGAGATTCAATGCGTCGTAATATGAGTGATTTTGGAAGGATACAAAAACTTAAAGGAGGCGAATGGCTGGGAGTGGGCGTTCAACGACAGACAGCTTGCCCCTTTAAAATTACCTGAGGGCCACGTTGAATTTGGACACAGAGCTCTCGCAGCATTCCGTATAGAAAAGATAGATGATTGCGCAAAAGTGAAGAAATACATTCTTGAAAGTATTTGGAACGCCACATCACCTTTGATCTGGGTGGTTTGCCTTTGTTCTAGAGAATTGGAGAGAAAATATTTTGGTAGTAATTTGTGGAGATGGCTTCACGACGACAACAGGCAAAGGGGTAGCATGTCAATGTCAAAGACACACATGCCGCCGCCATAAGCAATGCTACGAAACCTACCGTACAGAGATCACAGCTAGGGCTGTGCCATATCAAAAAGAAGCCCTAGAATAGAATTGGCCCTTCAGAGTCTCCCTCTGGAAGATACCAGAGGATATCTCCCATGCAGAGGTTCAGTCATCTGCCTCCGAACGGGGCGCTGCACCGAAAATAAACGGATATTTCTCTTCTGCAATTGCCAATGCAGGATATTGACCTCCAATGCACAGCATCGTGTCTGATCGCGAGTGTGTCGTGAAAGAATCAATGCGTAGCCTTAATATCACGAGATGCTTCCATCTGAGCAAAAAGAAAAAAAAGGCAAAGGGCATAAAAAAAAATTAAACGCCCAGGGATCCCCTCTTTTCTAAGCGGGTGATCCTCCTGCGCGCCCCTCACTTTTCAGCTGGCTAGGCCGGGTATTTCTTTGCACAAGGCGACTGCCGCCTCGTCGCAGTACCGGCGTGGATCGAAAGGTCTCAACGGTTGCCCGAATCATTGACTCAATCGACCCTTCCGGTTCTGGCAGGGAACGGTTGTGTTTCTGAGAGAAGGGCCTGTAAAGCGTTGTGCCGCCGAGAGGATTCGAACTCGTAAACACCACAAGGGGTGTTGAACACCTCGTGAGCATTTACCAGCTGAACCATCGGTTGCCGCAATGGGTTCCCAACTCGCTTGTTGCAGAAAGATTGAGTAATTGGGGGTTATATAGCTTTAGCAGGTCTTCTGAGGTTCCTGCGGTGCCTGTGGTGCCTGTGGTTCAGTGGTGATGGGGCGTTGGTGGTGGTGAATAGGTGCCTGGCGGCTGGCGATAGCTTCAGATAGCTGCCGAAGGTGGGGCACGCCAGGCAGGTTCCAGCGGCGAGTATGCAGGCTCCCGTGCCTGGAATAGTGGGAGCCTCTGCTTCAATAGCTCTCAGTATATTCTCACTTCCAGCAGAAGCCTTTCTGACCCTTCTTGACTCGAATCTGGCCTGGCAGCTACCTTTGATATTCAATATCATCGGCCCTAGTTGGTGTGTCTGCAACAGAGAGGGCATATCGATCGATCAGACATTGCGGAAGCTTTTGCCTAAGCCCATGAGATGGTCGGTCTGACATGGGAGGGATCCTGCCTCTCCTCAGAAGCCCACGCAGACTCGGTCATGACGGGCATCATTTCTTAAATCCACAACACCAGGCGGCAGGACCTTGCCCCTGAGAACACGCAATAGCCAAAGCGACCGACCACCACACCATGCAAGCCCTCGCTTCCTCTCTAAAGTCGAATGACACTTTCGAACGTTTCGATGCGGAGGAAACTCGGACAATCATCTCCAACGAAGGGGGCAATCAGCCAGCGAGACGCCATCGCACGCCGCGTCATCACTCGCAAGGATGACAAATTGATATCGCGAGCCCATTCCGTACGTCAAAACCTCCCCGGGTGAATAGGTGTGCCATCACCGAAGCGATGAAGCACCGGAGCTGCTTGCCGATGAAGCACTTGGCGAGATGCGGAGTTTGTTATCTCGCACAGCTTGGTCCAACATGCTGCGGCAAGTCCTAGAGATGCTACCATTGGTCACCGCATTTGATCACAGCATCAGCTCCTTTAGATCCCATGTCGATGACACTCGGAGGGTTTATTGTCGCCGTCGTATTCGTACTCTTCATTAGCCTGATGATCGAGACACCTGCCACCGCAACTCGAAGGCTGTGCGAGGAGCTTAATAACAAGGGAAGGAGAGGAAGAGAGAAGTTTCAAATTGCACAGCCTCAGCGTGCCGTTCTTGCGAGCAGGGCTGCGGCTAGAATATCGTACGATGGACAGCCGAGTGCCGGTTCTTGGGAGGCAGATGCGTGTGAGCGAGATGAGGCTTGCAGGCAGTACTCGGCTCTCCCCGTCATGATGATTTGCCTTTCAGCTCCGGGGCATGGGCTAGGAATGAAGCTAACCTCGTTGGTAGTTACTATCCCGATTTGCCCTGGGTTTTTGGATTTCGTCAGACGTATCGCACAGCCGCGCATGGAGATCCGGGGGATGCACCCCTTGTCCCCTCATCACCCCATGCTACTCGTAGTAATTGTTGAGGGTCAACGAGCCAGGGTCCAACGATGGTTTGCTTCTTGGGGATAAGATGAGATGAGACTCGGGGAGTTGGCAATGATGCCTGCCTCTGGGTGATTCCATTCACTGAAGTCTGGTCTTGGTAAGAGACTTGGATGAGGTTGATTTTCACGCAGTTGGAGGTTGGAGGCGAGACGGTGAGTGAGTTCTGCCGTTCAAGTTTGTTAGTGGTTGTTCTAAGCCGTCCAATCACAGAGACGCCGTGGAGAAGGGCCCCTGGTGCCTGGAGGCTCGCGTGCAACGCTATGATTCGCTATCCAATGATCGATCTGCATTCGATATGGCGGGTTTCGAGAAGGGAAGTGCTGGCTAATATCTATGTAACACTTTTTTTTTTTTTTTTTTTCTCTTTCTTCTTGGTTGGTCTTTCTTCGGTCTTGCGTTATCTTGGATTAGGGTTCTAGATCCCCTTCGCGTCCTTGCTTGCTGACTTGATAGCAACGCCAGAGCTTATCCTTGGGGTTACACAGCTTGAAGGCTGAACTTCAGCTGACAGCAGTATCTTGGCTTTTGGATAAGATAACGGGGGCTAACTACAATTGCAAAGCACAAAGACGGGCGGCGGCAGCGGCGTGTGTGTGTGTGTGTGTGTGGTGTGTGGTGTGGTGCCGTGTGGTTCGTGCGAACGAGCGGGCAAAGACGATTGCTTGAATGCATCATCTGGTGGAGAACAATATCAAGCGAGAAGAATCCCTCCGACGGCCGGATAAAACGCTCAGGCGGGTTTAGGCAGGGACTTGTGGGTTAGGAATGTACTCGTACCCATTGTCATGTAAGTAGTATGGATACGGTATCACTGAAATAGGACTTGGTTTCTTGGTGCTATGCAAGCGAGATCCCACGCCAGGAAATGGCTCCCGCAAACCCTCCGGTGACGCTCCGGCATGTCATTTACCAGGGACCTGTCTAGCTCAGGAACTTTAGTTAACGTTGAGAAGGCTGGGGCAGTGTTGAATCAGACCAGAATAAGGGAGACAGAGATGAGGACTGATATGCTAAGAGTGGTATATTAGTACTACTCGTAGTAGTTAGGATGGGGGTCGGCGCGTATTCGGGTTGAGATGAAGCTATGGTCGGGACTAGCCCGTGCGGCTGTGAATCTGTTGATGCGACAATGGCAACTACCGCCGCCAATGTGCAAGTCTTATCACTCCAAGAGATGATTCCGATGAAGGTACTTTTTCTGGTCTGACTGAGTACTTGGCGAGCACGTACTAGGGTGGATATGTGAATCTACCCAATGTGTTGTCAACAAGTCAGGTACTTCAGTATTTATCTACCAAGGCGTCTAGTAGTAGTATTGTACTTCCAGTTGGTACAAATAAACAAACTGTACTCGACGTTCTCGTTGTAATGGTTGGTGGATCGGATGCAATTTCCAAAGGGCGGTGAAAATTAAAACCCGACGACCACGCCTAAATTTTAGGTGAGAAACAACCTTCAAGGCTTCCGAATAGGTGCGAATCCCTTATTTTTTTTTGCCCCTCCAACCCCCCCTTGTCAGAAACCCTACTACCTCCTCGTACTCGTATTCCTTTTAATCGATATCCCACTAAGATAGCAGTACGTACTTTTTTGATCAACTGTTGTACCACCGACATCATTATCATACTAAATTAACTTAAGCTGCATCTGCGCACCTCTCTTTTTTTCTTCCCCAAGTCCTATCCGCTAGCTATCCACCCAAGTGTCTCCAGAATATCCTCGCAAACATGGCTGCTCGTCCTCAGAACATTGGCATCAAGGCCATTGAGCTTTACTGCCCTAACCAGGTATGTTGTAATCGCAACCACCCGCCCGCCTGATCCCTGTCTGCCCGCCGTCTTCGGCTTCATCATATTCTATTGCCCCTCGACCCCTCGGTCGTGATTTCACCGCCCACCAAATAATTCTCTTCCATGTTGCTATGGCGCTGTTACTGACAAGAACCTCTCCTACATACAGTATGTCGAGCAGAGCGAGCTCGAAAAGTTCGATGGCGTTAGCACCGGCAAATACACCATCGGTCTCGGCCAGACCAAGATGGCCTTCTGTGACGATCGCGAAGGTGAGGGAATAGAGAGATATTAAGCCTGTTATTTTAACAGTCAGAGAGCCTAGGCTAACCACCTATATTCCGTCCAGACATCTACTCTTTCGCCCTCACCGTGACATCGAAGCTGCTCAAGAACTACAACATCGACCCCAACTCCATCGGCCGTCTCGAGGTTGGCACCGAGACCATGCTGGACAAGTCCAAGTCTGTCAAGACGATCCTCATGCCGCTCTTTGGTGACAACACCAACATGGAGGGTGTTGACACCATGAACGCCTGCTACGGTGGTACCAATGCCTTCTTCAACGCCGTCAACTGGATCGAGTCCTCCGCCTGGGACGGCCGCGATGCTATTGTTGTCACTGGTGACATTGCCCTCTACGCCAAGGGTAATGCCCGTCCTACTGGTGGTGCTGGTGCTGTTGCCATGCTCGTCGGCCCTAACGCCCCTGTTGTCGCCGAGCCCGGCCTGCGCGGCACCCACATGGAGCACGCCTACGACTTTTACAAGCCCGACCTGACCTCCGAGTACCCTTACGTGGACGGTCACTACTCCCTGACCTGCTACACCAAGGCCCTGGACTCCGCCTACCGCGACTACTGCAAGAAGGAGGCTAAGCAGGCTAACGGCGCTGCTTCCAACGGTGACGCCTCCAAGACCAACCTCGACCGCTTCGACTACCTCACTTTCCACGCCCCTAACTGCAAGCTCGTCCAAAAGTCGTACGGCCGTCTACTCTACCACGACTACCTCGAGAACGCCGATGCCCCGGCTTTCGCCGAGGTCGCCCCTGAGCTACGCGACATGGACTACCAAAAGTCCCTCACTGACAAGGTCGTCGAGAAGACCTTTATGGGTCTGGCCAAGAAGCGCTTCCAGGAGCGCGTCGACCCTTCCATCCAGGTCGCTACTCTCTGCGGTAACATGTACTGCGCCAGTGTCTGGGGTGGTCTGGCCAGTCTGCTGAGCTACATCGATCCTAAGGACATTGATGGCAAGCGTATTGGTCTCTTCAGCTACGGCTCTGGTCTTGCTGCTAGCTTCATGTCCTTCCGTGTCAACGGCAACACCGAGAAAATGCAGAAGGTCCTTGACATCAAGAACCGTCTGGAAGCTCGTCGTGCCGTGCCTCCTGAGACCTACGACAGCGTAAGTGAAAATCACCCCATATCACACATATGCCTCGATACTGACTTTTTTCACAGATGTGCGACTTGCGCAAGCAGGCTCACCTCCAGAAGGACTACACTCCCAAGGGTGACATTTCCAACATCCCTTCTGGCACCTACTACCTGGAGAAGGTCGACGACATGTTCAAGCGCGAGTACGCCATCAAGGCTTGAACATAAGCCGCCCTCGCCGGTACTGATGGGGTTTTCCTTGTTTTGAAAGGCCCCTCTATATCATTCCATCTCCCTCGACAAGGCATAAGTTCACAGGAGCTTTTTGTTTCCCCTCGCGGGTATTCAATCTGATCTTGGGAGATGAAGAAAAGAAAGAAAGCATTATTTAATCTGACCATAGACTTGTCATGGGGTGAGAGGCCCCTCAACCCATGACATAATATTAACGGCAGGAAAAGAGGCCAGTGATGAGAATCACGGATCATGAGGAGGATGATAACGATGAGGCGAGTATACATATAGGGAGGATGGTGAGCTCCAAGAGCCACCCTGCCCTCTTTTTTTCTTTGTTTCTTCTTTTTGTCCATATCAAACCGCATAGAGTGGTTAGGCGCGCACATTTGAGAAACAGAGATGATCTGAGCTCGTTTAGAATATACATTTTGCTGTCTACGTGATCTATGCGTCCGATCTATGCCCCAGACTTATCTTCCGCTCCATCTGGGTATCTATCTATATCTTCTACATGTCCATCTTTTGATCCTCTCTGACGTTCTTAAAGGAAGCCATGTCATGCCCCTCTCGCTCTATTCCTGCTTCTCCTTCTTGTACTTCCACTGCGCATTCCTATGCAGCCAATAATCCCCGCTCAAAATACTCTTCCAAATACCATACAACCCGCCCAACGGCCTTACACTCTTGATCCTCTGCCGCCACTGCTGCAACTCCTCCCTTCGTCTATTCACATCCACCTTAACCTTATCATACACCGACGGCAGTGTCGACGCGCCATACTTCTCCCGCAGCGACTCATACCACCCCTGATCGTACATCTTCCAAAATTCCTCACGCCCATAATAAGTATGCGCATACAGCCACTTCATCCCACCCAACGAGCGCAGCTTATCCTCCAAAGCGCGATTCTTTGCCACGAAAGCGTCGCCATTGGCAGGACCCCAGCCCCAGAGACCGATGTTGAGCATGTCTCGGGGTTGTTGCTTATTCTTGGGATCGACTTCGTTGGTGTGCGGGTGGAAGGTTGGGGAAGGATGTTGTTGGAGGGGACATAGCCAAAGAGGCCAGATGTCGAAGTTTTTGTTTGTGTATTCAACGAACGGCTCGGCGCTGGAGTACGGCATAGCGAGGTCTTGGACCACGAAGCGGGCTGATTCGCCGCTGCCGTGGAGGGCGCGGTAGAGCATGCGCGTGTGGAGGAAGTCGTCGAGGAACCAGCGGAAGAACCGCGTGAAAGGAACGAAAGCAAAGTACTTAAACGCCGAAGCACCGACCCAGAACCCACCACGGTCGTAGCGGAAGAGGTACTCAGCTAGAGGGATGTAATCGGATGGAGGGGAGGCAGCAGTAGCTTTAGAAGCGGTGCGCTGCTGGACGTGGAGGTAGTACCACGGGTCCCAAGCACCGCTGAAGGTCTGGGGTTTTTCGGCGGTGGGTTTCTCGTCGGTGAGGCGGCCGGTGATGACGACGCCGTGGCCGGGGGAGTAGAGGATGCCGTCGACGTAGTCGTTGGTTTTGTCGGCGGTTTCGGATTGGACTTTGGCGACGGCTTCGGCGACGGAGCTGACGCGGTGGTAGGTGGTTTTCACGTAGCGCTTGGCTTCCATAAGGTTGAGTTCGATGAGTGTGGTGGTACCGAGGGTGCCCACGGCGCCAGCAGCACCGTAGAAGAGATCCTCGCGCTCCTTGCGAGAAGCCTTGACAACTTCCCCGTTACCGAGGACCATCTCCACACTCTCAATCGTATC
This sequence comes from Waltergamsia citrina, assembly GCA_022814615.1. NCBI lineage: Eukaryota > Fungi > Ascomycota > Sordariomycetes > Hypocreales > Bionectriaceae > Waltergamsia > Waltergamsia citrina. Next base: position 683,430 of record JAKLNE010000003.1, read on the forward strand.
GTCAAAGAAACCATGCTTAAAAGAGCTGCTCTCGCCCGCCGTACCAGCATAACCTCCACCAGCAGTAATACCAGGAAACTCCATCACCACGGGAGGCACAAGCCCATGCTTCAGCGTATGCTCTACCAGGCGATCCATGGGGACATTGGGCTCGACGAGGGCGGTGCGGGAGGCGCGATCGACGGAGAGGACATTGTTGAGGGCGCTGATGTCGACGAAGCGAGCGGCGGGTTGGCCGGGCTTGGGGCGTGGGCGGGTGCTGTTTGTTGAGCCGTGGAAGATGCGGTAGGGCTCGGAGCGCTCGAAGTAGCCGCGGACGGCGGCGGCTATGGTGGCGACGGCTTGTTTGTGGCGCTCCATGGTGGGTTGGTGAGGTGAGGGAGGGGAGGATTGGTGGTGTAAAGAGGAGGGAGGAGGGCAATTGGTGGTGGTTAGAGGAGAGCTGTGAGGTTGGATAAGAGGAAAGGCCGTCTTTTTCAGGGTCCGCGTGGGAAAAGTTAACGGTGACAAGGGAGAGCTCGTGGTGGGTCCCGTCCAACGGCCTCGTTCCGCCGGCACCATCGGCCCAAAGTAACGTAGTTAGTAGTATTAAGGTGGAAATGTTTCGCAAGTTAGATAGAAATTCTATAATGTATTCAAGCTTTCTTTATAGCATAAAGGGATTACTCGGGATTTATTGCCCTCAAAATGACGGTTAATGCTAAGATCGCAGAACAACACTTTCAACTAAGGATGCCCTACCATACAGGGTTACCTTAATACTACGGTTGAATTGTCCTTACTCAGAACTTTCGTATTGCTGTTAGGATAATGAAAACATCATTGTCTTTACATATAGAATTCATTAAATAACTAGAATGTTCCCTCTTAGCCTGAGATTTTGTCACAACTTGGAGAGCTCACGCTTACGAGTGACACTTTTATATTGACATCAACGCCTCACCAACGATGCGGGCATCCGGACCACATCGTCCGCACCCTTAAGTCACCCATAAATAGCCATTTCGGCCGGTTATTTCAGTCCGATTCTTATTATTCGCATCGTCTATTTAACTTGCTTACATTGTTCACATTTGAGGACGCGGATGGCTACCGGGCTGTTTTGGTTAACGAGCATCGCCTGTGTAAGCCGTCGGGAAAAGGTCCAATTTCTACCCTGCGGTCATATATTACATGTAAACTATCTGTGGTGAAAGAAACTGCAGACCGCACTGACCGAGAATTGAATGGGTATGAAAATCGACAGACTTATACCCTAATGATTCATTGCGGTTCCATCACTCCCTTCTATGTGGAAAGTTTAGCGGCTGCAGCCTCCGTATAATTAAAATACACCGCAAGTTGAGCCAACTAATTTGATTCCTATACACCTTTCCAAGACATCTAACATTTCGAAATGAAAGATAGGCCTCCAGGTCAACTTCTCAAGGTATTTTACGAGTAAATTACAATTCTTTGTGTCTGTTTTGGTCGTCGGCAGGCTCACCGGCATTTGTCTTCACCTTGAATTTGGGGTTGGCATCGCGCCAAACCGGAATATCACCTCCCCACTTACACAATCTACAAATCAACTAGAGACAATAACCAACGCTCGCTTTGAGAAACTGCGCCCGAGATTAACATATAAGAGGTGTCTTCCTCAAATTCTAGTAAGTTTTGAAACTGCACATCTTCCACGAATTTCTAGAATTACGGCGCCATCTTCTTTCTCTCTGATGTCAATATCGCCTTACGAACAGGGTGCCAACTAGTCAGTGTAACCGACAATCATGGCCCCCAATCTTGGGTGTGCTGGGAGGATCACGGTTCGCACTCGGAGAAAAAGAAGTCTCGCAGCTATACCAAATATGCTTTACGGCAGGGTATCCGATAGGTCAATCTTTTGTAGGCTAGGTCATGGCCGTAAATTGCAACGCTACCTTGGTTGACCTCGGTTTCGGTTCCCCTCTCTTTGTTCAACAGCCAGGAATAAGAAACGAAAAAGATAAACAAATATATATATATATATATATATACTTTGCATAAAGAATTTGTCCTTGAGCTTCATATTTTCATAGTCAGCTATCATAAGAACGAGTTAGCCTTTCACCGCGATCCTCAGCCTGAACGATATCGACGATATCTAACTCGACGCAGAGCCAACAACATGATCTCTGTGATGCGACACCGGCCATATGGTTACTCTTTGTGTTACCCGACACTTTCGCCTTGTCTGGTTTTCACTAGAGAGCTTTTGGGTTCGGTGAGATATCTCAGTCTCAACGTCGTACTACTCGTAGTTCATCGTCATAATCCCTGCTAACCGTGTCTCTCCACTGAGCCAAAGGATGTAGCCGAAATTACCGAATTAGGAAGAACACTGCGCACATGGCGGGGCATTCCGCTGTCGACCCCGACGTAGATCGACCGCATCGCACTTGGAAGATTCATCTTAAGAAGGGAAATATGCTGCGAACATTCGCTCCCACGGCCGCGGGACTTTTTCTCCTTCTGGATTCTATCAGCTCTTTTCCTGTATCAGCCGCGCTGGCTTAGTCCCCAATATACGATATTCCCCACTTGGCGAGGTTAGAAAACTCACTCCTGCCATTTCTTACTCTGTTGAACCTTGCCGCTATTCCCGGCCCTCCGGGGTAAGAGATTGATTTGATATGCCCGGAATTCCCACATCACAAAGGTGTCTATATTGTAAGAAAAGAAAGATCAAAGTACGTCTGCTGCAACCCTCCACTCTCCATTCAGGTTCGTACATTGACACTTTTGCAGTGTGACCTTCGGTGGCCCAGATGCACGCAATGCGAGTATGCCGGCGTTGAGTGCTCCGGGCCCACGTTGACTACCAAATTCATCCATGCTCGTGGTGATGCCCATGCCGCCACTGACCATAATATCTCGGACTATGCAGTTCTCACACGTGGATCGCCAGAAAGGCGACTAAATGGAGAAAGATCCTCGCCTGCTCCTCGCGGCCGCCATGGCCAGTTTCGCCTCTCATTCGATGGGCGGCCACAGCAGTATCCGACGACAGTGGCAGGCCGGGTAGCTGCCCGACTGGCCAAAATGATGGAGAAAGATGTAGGAGGTCTGATATCCATCAAGGCCAGGTACATGAAGCACCTCCCAGCGCGACTTGCATACAGTACAGGCCTATGCGACAGCGTCAACTTGTTCTGTGTGTCATGGTCCGTTCATAGAACTGACCCGGATTTCGCTTCTTCCCCAGCCGTGTCATTAGCCTACGGGAAAGCTCTCCGATCCCTCGGCCGCGCTATTCGAAAGCCCGAGACACAGTACTCTTGTGAGACCTTGGCAGCTGTGACGGTGATCGCTCGGAGTGGGATGCTGTTTGACTGCGACAGCCAGCAGCGTCCATGGGTGCATGGGCCAGGTATGGCATCGTTGATGAAGAGCCGAGGACCACCAAAGGGTGACGATGAGCTGGATCTTGAATTGGCAAGAAGCAATTTCAACGTCTTAGCTACGCACTGGGCAGCCCGAGACACGAACGGCGGGGCAGCACCCGACTCCTTGGATCCTTGGATGGAAGCGATGGGCTGGAAGTCGCCGGATGGAGCCCTGAATCTCGGCCCAGACTCCCAGGATGCTTTCTTGAATTACTGCATGGGAAAATGGCCGTCTCTTATTGAAAGGATCAAGGAGGTTAACAACTACTCAGAGGATCAGGAGTCGAAAATGCGAGCCTTGGCCGAAACAACGCGAGATGAGATAAGGACGCTACACTCCCAAGCTTACGACGTTTGCTCGTCGCTTGCTGACGACGCTAAAAAAGCAGGCGTAATTACATCGTATTCTATCGAGAGGGAATTTGACGGCGACGCAGCCCGAGACAGTGAGGCGAAATCGAGTCTGCCTCCGGATCACATGCAATGGCTCAATTCAGTAGCAGCCTTCACCGTCCTAGAAGTTGTGTTCTCCCGGATGGACTATGACTTGTCCATCACCCTACGATCCGCCCAAGATGCCGTCAGTGCTGCTTACGAGCGATACATCGCCGCATGCCAGCAAGCTTGGGGACTAATCCCCCATCTACGAGATCTGGGTCCCATGGCTGGCATGCTGTGTATGGCGCCGTTTTACTTCAGCTTTGAGGCCGCTGAGACCGAGGTGGCCAAGGGTCACCTTATCGACTATATAAGAAGCACCAGGGCTAAGAAGCTGCTGCCGGATATCAAAGAGCACATAGAACAGTGGATGTGCAATATTGCCAGGTTGTGTACTGGGCGCCTTCTCATCATTCCGAAAGATGGCAATCAGCAATCTGTTGCGATTTGGAAAACGACCGATTGACGAAATTACGATTTTACCTTTATATTGCCTATAGATTTAGGTGTCGTTATGTAATTTTATATGGAACTAGAATCAAGTCCCTTCATCATCAATTTTTTTCTTCACTGCTCACTTTTATTTCAGGAGAACATAATGAAAGAGGTCGTCACTAAGATATACTATGCGCAACTTTAATATAAGTAATCGAATCGAAAACAAAACAACGTAAGCGCAAATAATTTGAATCAAATCAACGCATTCGATTGTGAAAAATCATGTCCCTTTTAGTTCGGTTGAGTCCCGGGTACAGTAGCCTTACCGGGAACAGGGAAGAAGTAGACCGGCATCTGTAGTCGTTCCGGGACGCCGCTGGCCGCCGCGGGAACCGCGCAGTCCATGTTTAAAATTACCATGAGCACTGCAATGTCAATATGGGAGCTCATACATCGCGCCTCGATGCTTCAATGATCACCTAACGACTAAAGTCCACAGTCATGCCTCTGCGAGGGAGGGAGGCAGACACTCGGCGGAATCCCCGGATCATTCGCCCTCTGGGCCGTTTGTAGGTTGAGTCCTGGCAAATGTCCAGATTTAGTCAAGGAGAAACTGATAGTCTAATGAGTATGTTCAGGGAGCGCATGCAATCATCTCTGCATGTGACGCGACAATACTGCGGAACCGTGATCACTGGTCGCTACTCGGTCCCTCTATCCTTGTCCCCGAGCATCGCCGCCGGCGATGCGGGACTGCGCTCCGTTGAAGGGATCCGGACCGCAGTCCGCGAGGCTATTGCCCGGACAGTCCTGGAGCACCCGCTGATGCAAGTCGGTCAGCTCAAGGAGGACTCTTCAGCACCGTCTTGGATCCAACTTGACAGTCTAGATCTGAACCAACTCATTGAATGTTTGAGCGTCGCGTCGGGAGATGACTATGATGGGCGGCTGGGAGACTTAATTTCATTTCACCTTGATACTCCATTCCCAAACTTGGAAACCACTCCGGGCTGGCGGGTATCTGTTTTATATCGTGAAGATGGCCTGTCTCAACTTGATATCATTTTCGCCTGGAACCACGCCAATTTTGATGGCATGAGCGGCAAGATCTTTCATGAGACACTACTACGGAAGCTCAAGAAGACGCGCAACGGCAGCATCAGCGATGAAACCCCAGAACAAAAACCGTCAAATCTGTCCCTTTCCTCAAATGGTATTCTGACATTGCCCAATGCGACTGAGACACTCCCTCCAGTGCCCGAGCAGCTTGTCAAGTTCCCAATATCCCCGCGTTATACCGTATCAACCGTCATCAAGGAACTGAAGCCGCCATTCATGATCGGCAAAAAGGAAACATTTGCGTATTGGTGTCCGATACGGACTGACCTTACCGAGACCAGCTTTCAAACCTTTGTCATTGAGCCTCACATCGTGAAGTCTCTCGTTGCGTTGTGTCGCGAGAAGAAAACAACCATTACAGGTCTTCTACATGGGTTGACTATGGTATCTCTCGCTGTGCAGCTTCGCACCGTTGAGAAGTTTAGACAGCAGAAGGACAAGTCCTTATCATCTATTACCGCGCTCGACCATAGGCGCTTCATGCCTCTACGTCCGTCATCGCATCCGGACTACAATCCACCACAGACGATGAGCAACGTTGTTAGTGCCATGTATCATGTCTATCCTGCCTCGGTTGTCGAACATATCCAATTACGAATTTCAAGTCTACCCAGCTCCTCGGAAATAGGGATACATGGTCTCTTGGAGGATGCCGCGTGGGACGCGGCCAGGCAAACCCGACAGGAAATCCAATCCCGGCTATATAGCGGCCTAAAAGACGACATCACGGGCCTGATGAAGTTTGTTGGAGACTGGCGGGCTCAGTCACGCAACAACGCCAAACGGCCACGGCATGTGTCATGGTCGGTAACCAACCTCGGCGTCATTGATGGTGGGGGTGGGAGTGACGAATGGAGCCTTGTGCGAGCGGCATTTCAGTTGAGTACGGAGGTGACAGCAGGAGCATTTCATATCAGTGTTGTGAGTGTGAAAGGCAGAGAGATGGTGGTGGATGTGAATTGGCAGAAATGCGTCGTGGACTTAGCTATAGCTGAGAAGCTGGCGGCGGATCTCGAGGCTTGGCTCAAATATTTCGGTGAGAAGGGGCCGTCAGGTAGGTGAAATCAGAGCTGTGAATATTTTAGTTCGCGTTTATCTTCAAACCCCAAGTCTATAACAGTCTGGCGTTGGTGTATCACGGTTGCCTTCTGCTCCGCACTTGTGCCTCAGATCAGAAGACCAGAGGACAATGGGAGTATCGATAGTCTCTCGTGGGCACTATCTCCTGATAATCTACAAACTGAGTCGCTGCAGTTCTAGGTTGCATAAGAAAGCAAATCATCACACCATGGACTGAACGACTACCGCTTCTTTCGAAAATATAAGCCAACCATGGGTAAACTCCAACGCTCGAACCACCATTGTGGCGCCTTGGACAAAGCATAAGCTTCGAGCCAACTAGGGAAAGAATATGCCAATTAGGAAAATAAGATTAAGAATCCAGGGCGCACATGTACAATATGCTCAGGACAAAAACAACAAAGGCAGCTTGCGCCGGCGAAGATTTCTTCGTTCCTCCTTTGTGACTTGGGCCGTGGTTGAACGGGCTGTATATCAATAGATTCCCAAAATGTTCTCGAATAAGTATCCTGCGACAATGCAGCGTCGACAACACTCAATAAAGGTCCTTAGTGCCTTGGTGCTCACTACGATTATGATGATCTGGTTCTTCGACCGCCGACAAGCGCAATACTACCAGTACTACATGTCTAAGTCATCATCACGCTCAGCCAATATTATCGATGATATAAACAACAGCACGTTTGGTGTAAGTCTATTCTCTATTCTTCTACAACCTAAATGGAAATGTTTATATTCTGACACAAATGCCTTATTAGTTTGAGAAGATCTTTGTTGTCGGTCTACCATCCCGTACCGACCGTCGCGATGGCATGACCCTAGCCGCCGCTCTCACCAACATCGAAGTTGAGTTCGTTGACGGTGTTCGCGGACAAGACATATCCGAAAAGGCCCTTCCATCGCGAAAGGATCTTCAGCGTCCAGATGCAGGGGCCATAGGCGCATGGCGCGCACACATGAATGCTATTCAGGAGTATATCTCATTCTACCCCTTTTTATTCTCTAAGGGAGTTTGACTAATGTTAGTAGAATCGTCCGCCAGAACTTATCCTCAGCGCTAATCCTCGAGGACGACATCGACTGGGACGTTCGGATTCGACAGCAGCTTCACGACTTTGCCCTGTCAACCCAGGCTCTCACGCAGCCCCTCGCCAGCTTTCCCGATCTCTACGCCGACCCTACCCACCCATCGGCAACGTACTTTACCACAGACGACATCGACTCCATCCCGGAAATGTACCTTGACGACCTCCCCGCCACTTTGGAACCCCAGATCTCTCCTTATGGCGACGATTGGGATGTTCTCTGGCTTGGTCACTGCGGCATGCAGTTCGCCTTGTCACCACATCACACCGCCCCTCGTGGTCGTGTCCTCCACCACGATGACGAGACTTGCCCTGAGTCACGCTATCTATGGTCTCTCGCTGAACCTTTCACTCTCAAGGATCAGTACCCTGACCACACGCGGGCGGTGCATCATATTCAGGAGGGCGTGTGCTCGCTAGCTTACGCCGTCTCTCAACGAGGAGCGCGCAGGTTGCTCTTCGACATTGGACTCTCACCCGTAGACGACGCATTCGACATATCGCTACAGAACCACTGCGATGGGGCGAACGGGCACAAGAGGCACGGCCCTTGTCTGGGGATACAGCCAGCTATTTTCCAGCATCATGTGCCGGCAGGGCCGCGGAAGGCGCTGAGTGATATCGTGGGCAAGGGGGATGAGTGGGTGGATCATAGCAGTACAGATTGGATCCGATGGAGCACGAGGATCAATGCTGAGGTTCTGATGAACGGTGGTGACGAGTTTTGGGATGCGTTGCCGGATCAAGATACCCCTTGATGTTTCGCGACCTGTCTTTCACGAGCGTGGCATGCGAGGTACGGCGTGAGGATATCGGAATAAGGGGTTTGTCTTGTTTGAGAAGAGCTCGTTCGCTCATTTTAAGAGAATTTATAGAATGTCCAATTGGATTTGTTACACCTTGATGTAGCAACCCGAGCCAGTGGGCACAAAGCATGTGGCACCGATAGGATCGAGATCGGAAGCGTCTAAGACATGTGCACTGCTGGATTGTATATGTTGTATCCGTTCAAACGCTAATCAAACGACACCAAAACACCTTGCATCTTCTATGCTGAAAAAAATCCGATCACGCCTTCGTCAAAATGCTGTCTCAGTAGTTCAGGGGACGATAATGTAGTCCGCGGTCACAGCTTAGCTGTCCTGTCCTGAATCTTCTCCACTCCTGCCTTTGCTTTGACCCGTGCTCGGATCGTATCCTCTGTGAAATCAGTTAGATTCTCAAAATCGAGATCCACCTCTTCCAAAGTCTTCGCCTTGATCTGGACAGCCCTCGAATCCACTGTGTCGGGCTCCTCAACGGCCTTTCTGATAAAGCCCGCCCAGCCATCGAAGCACCGCCGAGCAGAAGGAACTCTCTCCAAAATCAGGGCGAAGCAATGCGGCATCGCCTCGTACTCCTCGAACACGACAGGAACCCCTTGGGAGCGAAGCTTCTTGGCGAAATATTTGTCTTCCAACGCCAGTATCTCCCAACCAGTACAGATATATACGGGCGGTGACCCCTCCCAGCTGTGGCTCATAACGACAGATGCGAGTGGATGGGCGACCAAGTCATCGTCAACGTATAGATGTTTACGAGGCGGCTGCGACGGCCAGATATCGCAGTCCTTCAAAACACCTTTTTGCACGATCTCGGGTTTGGGCAGATAGTCGAAGGGCTCTGGGACGTCTCCTTCCCAAGAAGGCGAGCTTTGCGTGATGTCGAGCCATGGCGAGTTCAAGCTGACGGCTGCGGGTAAAGGAATCTTACGAGCTTCACCATGCCACAGTATCGTGGTGTTGTTACGGTTGAACTCAAGGAGCAGCTGAAGGAGAGCGAGTGCCAGATTTCCGCCAGCACTGATCTTATTAGTATTCCAGTCCAAGGGGAGCAAATAACATTGAGACTAACCTGTCCCCTGCAAGTACTATATGATCAGGCTTCACAGGGTCATGGTACGCATCTGGTGGCGGATAGAGTAGTGTGAAATACGATAGCAAGGCGTCGAGAACGGCCGCCGGAAAAGGATGCTGAGGTGCTAGGCGATATCGTACAGAGTAGCAACGTCCTCCGGTCAGCTTGGCAAGCTTTTTGACCGATGCCCGGTATGTCGAGGGATCGCAGAGATAGTATGCACCTCCATGAAGGTACAGAACCGTTGTCGGCTGGGAGCACTCCTCCATCATAGCATCGTACATCTCTTTCTGGGAGAGATTTGGTAAAGTGTCTTCCGGCCCAGCTGCGGCACGATAACCCGTCCATTCCGCCTCCACTGGGTCAATTTCCGGCATCTTAAACCGGGAACTCAAGAGGTCAGGATCCCCCATACGCTCAACGGCTCGCAGCAGCTCGTCGCCGATACTCGTCTCTGGCGGCGGAGGCGCGGCATAGGTACTCACCCATATCCTGCCTTTTGGCCCCGGGTCTTTGAGTGTCATCTTCTGCACGGCAGAGATGGTTCTAGGTTTGCTTGGCGAGGGTTCCAAGAAGGAGCGAAGTACGGAGACGATAAGGTCGGAGCGAAGATCGAGGTACTTGGCTGATTCTGACTGTCCAAGTACATGCATAACAGCAACCCTCACAATGAGTGGCAGCTTGGGCAGCAACATCATGAGCATCTTGAGGTTGTCCGAGGCCATGGCGGCGCGATTGTTTGACGTCGTCGACTCCGAAGGGTCAGCGATGGCAGCAGCATCAGAGGTTGAAGGCACCTCTACAGGGTTTGGCGAAGTTCCATCGGCCATGTTGGTCAAGGGTCCAAGGGTAAGTTTATATACACGTCCAGGTCCGATAAGGGTCCTCCCAAAACTAGTAGACTAGACTGGGCTGTTGCATGAAAAGTTGGGATAGTTGGAAGAAGCTGGCGGATTGCAGATGGAATCGGAAACCACACCAAGTCAAGATTAGCGTCAATACATAGGACAGATAGACAAAAGTTGACTGGCTTTTCTCTAGAGCATAATGACGAATCGATCTCAAGACGCCAAACGAAAGAGAGAGTACGCTAAGGACAAAACAAGGCGGGTAGGGTGGGTTCAGTCTTTAGGTACTAGGGGAAGAGACGGTGATGTACGTATATCTTTCTAGAGGTATAAACGATATGGCTCAAGAGATGTTTCGCGCAAGTGGGCATCATGCATGTGATTAGAAGAATGGAAGGAATATTGCCGTCATTAACGGCGGAGAAAGTCAATCGATCAATGAATGACTGACATTGAGCCTCGGCGCTTTCGCTGGTGGACACCTCAATAGGTTTAGGCCGACTTTCATCATGCATGAACGGCTGTGGCGCCCGCTTTCCTAACCAAAACGGCACTTAATAATATTTTACTGATATAATTCCTGGAAAGGGCTACCCTGAGTTATCTCTTCATTTTCTTGTTGCTACCTGAGACGCTTCAAGCTTTCATTCAAGCTTAGGCTATTCAAGTCGAAGATATTGTAGGCTAGATTGTAACTGTTTTTCTTGTTTGAGATACGAAGCTTTCGTTCTCCTGATGTTTGGTGGTCGACTATTGGAGCGTCATACTTGGCCTGCAGTTTTGTGTATTTTCATTTGAGCTAGGCCCCGGTAACCCATCATTCCTTATGAAAGAGAGCGAGTAACTGGTCCGAATGTTTTAATTACCATTCCGATGCAACTGGCCACGCTGTACTTGCGCCTGAGTCGACTGAATGAATAGACATCTTGGTACGTTGCCTACAGCTCTTACAACAACTATGGGGTTCGGCTTGTTGAACTGTAACAACGGGAGTCTGCGACCGCGCTGGAGCTGCGGGATAGTTAGACTTACACTGACCTACGGTACCGTGATTCATGCACGTGCATTTACTGCAAACTCCTTGAAGCCAATACTCCATGAAGCTTGCTCACTTCGCACTACGTCTTTGGCCTAGAAGCTAAAGGTCTCACCAAAGATGTCGGCAATCGGTTTTATGTGATAGTTGCTTCCGTTGTACCTGAGCATTGTCACAGAGAAAAGTCGAATCTTCAGGATCTGCGTCTATTGGCTTAGTCCCCTACGAGTATTATGGTATTCCGCTAAGCCTTGTTATTCGCCGAGACTTGAGACGACGAACTTCAAATGACAGGGAATGAACGAGACGCTATTGCCTAAAGGGGAAAATTTTGCGGATTCATACATATTCTTGGTCACACCAACGCTTTCCGAATTGCAATGCGCAACTACCACAGTCAACCATACTTTTTCCTAAAAATATAAGGCAATGGATGGGTAGAAGGTGTGCTGTTGACACGCAAAATGATTTGCTATACAGCACATGAGGGTTTGAACAAGAGGAACATCAATGCATTGTGCTATAGAAATGGAATATCCTCTCTTCCTTGCCGACTATCCATTTCATAATCAACGCCAGGTATTATTTTTATACAGATAAATCTTCCATAGTTGACGTATTAGGAAGATGCAGGGGTCTCATCCTCCACCTTAGCTTGCTGGCTGGAGGAGGAGCTTTCATTCTGGTTGGCAAACGCCATCTGCCACGCCGGGATGGACGCCTTGCCAGTTGAGTTGCCGTTGGGAAGCCCGCTCGTGGATCGTCCGAAGGGCTTAGGGGCCTCCGTAGTCGGGGTCGGGGCACCCTTATTCGCCTCACCATTTTCACCAGCAGCCTCTCCCTTGTCACCGCCAACGGCCGCAGACTGCCCGCTGACCGGTCGGAGAGGGTTAGCGGGTGCTTGTGTGTTCGAGCTCATCCTCTGTGAGACCAAGGTCTTGAGGCTTGTTAGCTCGCCGTTGATCTCTCGTAGTCGATTGTCGGTCAGGTCCTTCTGGTTATTCATCGCTTTGGGGATGGAGTCCTTCAACTGCTGCACTTCGTCTCGCACTCGCTGGGCGTCGTCTTCACGTCGGCGGTTTGCCGACTTTAACTCTGCCATCACAGACTCTAGCTCGGCGATGGTGCTGTCGAGTCTCTCTGTCCTCTGCTGCTCCGCCTTCTTGAGCTCCTCGGTATCCTTGGAGAGCTGCTCCACGAGATTGAAGGCGTGGTCAAACTGTTCTTCGATCGACTTCTTATCCTGCTCCAACTTCTCCGGGGTAGGAGGGGCCACTAATGGCATCACATAACGCTACTCCAACTGATTAGTTCCCGTATGACTTGACTGTCGTTCCTGTGATTCATACCTTGCCTAACGCATATAGACCATATGTGACTCCACTCGCGACTGTCGCCATAATGAACCAATCCCTCCAGTCCCTCCTCGGGGGAGGCGGAGGCTGCCATGCATTCTGAGGAAATTGCTGATAGTATTGGGCTGGAGGGCCTGGTGGAGGACCTGGCGGAGGGGCCTGATATGCTGCTGGGCTGGAGGCTGGTGCCGGGGAGCCACCGGTTCTCGCTAGAGCGACATCGATTTCTTCTTGGGTCAGGTTCTTCGATCGGAGGAAGGAAACTCGGTTCTCAACAGAGGCAGATGCCACGCTGGGATCTTGAAGGACTGCAAAGGGTTAGCGAGCGCTTTCTGATGTTATGGTAGCTACTGCTGTTGCGCCGGATAGGTAACTGACATTGTGTCTGCATGAACGTTAGTAGAGCGCCAGGTAGCGGTAATAGCGTCGGTAACTTACTGCAGAAGCAACGAGGTCCTCGCGGATCGCCATGATGTTACAGCAATCTTCGAGTTCACCTCATCACCGGGTTCTGGTTGATGATGTCGGGATGGAGCAGGAAGCAACGATAGGATTTGTCGCGGAGGATGGTCTCGGCTGCTGGCCGACAGTGGGAGCGGCTTCCCCGATTTTGGACCGAGGCATTCGCTGCATTGGCTGATGACGGAAAGCTGCTGAACAGGGTCTCCACTCATTAACCAACAAGATCACGTGAGCTCGCGAGTCGACAGCAGGACGCGATGCGCTGGACAGCATCCACTGATCTGACCAATCACAAGCTTAGTTATGCTTTTGTTTACTTTGATCCCAGCAACATGCATTTTCGCTTCACCCCTCCCCCCAATTTAATAGTATCATGCACACCATTGACTTCGCGATTTGCGACTCGAACACATACCCGGGGCTACAGCACATTTTACGACTTTGCAAACATCCTATAAACAGAATCGTGGACATTGGCAGCCGTCATGTCCCAAGACACGGGCCTGTGGAGTGTACGCAGGCCACGAGAGGTAAGCGCTCATTCTCAACGCTTCGAGAAGGCCCCTGTCGCATTTCCCCATCACCGACACGCTGACTCGTTGCGCAGACTCTAGGCGGACTCAATCTGAACTCTGCGCTGCCCCAGCCCGGCTCGACCATGAAGCGATCCAACTCGAATAGCGCCGCCAACTTTGGCGGCGGCCACGTCCGCTCCATGTCGGGATCTAGGCAGTCCCTCGCCATGTCGCGACCGAGCCAGCCGCAGTTTCAACGATCGTCGTCGGGCACTAATCTCGCTGATTTGGGCAACTCAGCAGCAAGGCGCGCTTCGACGCAGCCGCGAGGCACGTTCACGCCGGCTGCGACCAGGACCAGCCATAATAATGACGCCGAGCGACGAAGCAGCGTGTACCGCCCGCGACAGTCTACCAACGGGCCCATGAGCCATCAGAGTTTCTTCCAGGCCACACCACAAGCAGCCGGCGTGCCGCGCGACCCGCGACCACTCAAAGACCGATCTTACCAGGCACACATTGGACAGGAGCTTTTGGATTACATGGTGCAGAACAACTTCGAATTGGAAATGAAACATAATCTATCCGACAAGGCCATGAAATCACCGACACAGAAGGACTTCAATTACATGTTCCAATGGCTATATCACCGCATCGACCCGAGCCATCGCTTCCAGAAAAACATCGACCAGGAGGTCCCACCGATCCTGAAGCAGCTCCGATACCCGTTCGAGAGGAGCATCACCAAAAGTCAGATTGCGGCTGTGGGCGGTCAGAACTGGAGTACCTTCCTTGGGTTGCTTCATTGGATGATGCAGCTAGCACAGATGCTGGAGGGGTTCGCTGCTGGGCGGTACGACGATGCTTGTATGGAGAGCGGGATCGACGTTAGCGGCGACCGGATCATCTTTGATTTTCTGAGCAGCGCGTATAGGGACTGGCTTGCGATGGATGAGGATATGGGCGATGAGGATGTGGAGCGTGTATTGGCACCTCATGTCAAATCCATGGCCCAGGCTTTCGAGAGGTCTAACTCAAAATACACTGAACAGCTCGAGATGCTCGAAGCGGAAAACTCGCGACTACTCAAGGAGATCGAAGACTTACAAAAATCGACCCCTGACCCAGCCGTCCTCGACAATCATTTCAACATTATGAAGGAGGACAAGGTGAAGTTTGAGGAGTACAATACCTTGGCTCAGCAACGGACCGAAAAATACGACAACCGCATCCAGGTTCTGGAGGAGGAGCTCGAAAAATTAAACGAGGAGCTCAAGGAGGCGGAGGAAGAGCGACGAAGCTTACAAAAGTCGGTGGACGCGCAAGGAATTAGCATGCAGGATATTGACCGCATGAACTCTGAGCGGGAACGACTACAGAAAGGCATCGAATCCGCCAGCCAACGTTTAGAAGAGGTCAAGAAGAAGGTGGCTGATAAGGAGGCTGATGCTGGCCGCAAGCTGGAAGAGCTGGAGCAAGCCGTCAACAAGTACAATACCCTGGCATACCAAATCGCGCTGATTCCATCAACGGCTGCGAATGCTCGAGGGCAAGACCACGAGCTTCAAGTGCTGGTTAGCGACGACTCCGACTTTACTTCATCCAACTTTAAGACATCTACAACCGCAGCACCATCAGGTCGGCTGCTAGAAGACTCAACCACGGGATATCAACCCGGTCACATCCTTAACATTGACCTTCGGGGTCAAATACGAAGTAGTTTCCTGTCGCTGCGAAAGGAGATTTCAGAGAGGCGCAGCGCAGCGATGGAGGATATGATGAAGGATCATGATTTGCTGGACGGCATTAAGGAGGCCATTGAGGACAAGCGCAGCGAAGTCGACGCACTCAATCATCGAGTACGAGCGGCTGAGAAGGAGTACGAGAAGACCAAGGAGGTGACGCAGGCGCAGAAGATGGCTTCCGATACCCAAATTGAGAAGATGGAGAAGGAACTGTCGCGCATGCGAGCTGGCTTGACAGAGTCGGTGCAGTACCTCGAGCAACGCGAGATTAACACCACTATTGAGTACGAATCACTAACCCCTGTTTTATTCGCGGAACACTTGTACTGACAATGAATTCACAGATACGAGCAGCTTGTACTGCGAGCTAGCTCTCTACGCGAGGAGCTACATACTGAGATTGATCGCATGTTAAACGACGTGATCAAGTTCAAGATCCACATCCAGAAGAATCTGGACGACTACGAGGGCTTCGTGGCGGACGAACTGGAACGAGAGTTGGGCACTGACGAGCCTAAGGAGGATGAGACGGGACGAGTCCCAATGGATGATGAGGATGAGTGAAAGAAGAGCGTCTACGTTTATTCCACTGTTCGACGCCATGTACATCCGACACGCGTTTCTGATCATTATTTGTTGGCGTTGGTTGGGCGGCATTGAAGCGTTCTGGTACCTGGGATGCATGATGATGTATGGCGATGCTTTTTTTCCGAAATGAAGATTTTAGAATACCAAATTTGTTTTACATTGTTGAATCAGACTATTATTCTACCATTTGACTCACGAAGTCCGCATCTAATGGCATCATAGCGTGGCTGACGGCGGAGCTTGACTTCGGTGCGGGATTCGGGGTGGAGAGCATCATAACTCCGAAGACGATCTTCGAGGCCCATAACAGCCTTACCGTAGCGCCAGGGCCCAGGGGACAGGTCATCCTTGATCAAATAACTGTCTATACTATTTTTGAAATGATAATTAGCCCCAAAATCAAAGGATCTCGGTGATTCCTGTGCTTATTAGCTCGGCTCGGATTCTAGCTCGACAATCAATTTAGTGGCCGGGGTTTCTGTCCAGTGCTAACTCCGGTCGTGGCTGTAAGAGAAGTTGAGGTAACGACTCAGTAAGCTATGCATTGCGACAAGGGACCCAATTGGCCTAGCTTTTATCGTACGGGCGGCATCCACGGCAAGCTTGCGATGTAATACTCTCTGACTTGCATTTTACATCTTACTGGTCCAAACTTCTTAAACCTCTACTATCCCTTCCCACCATCCTTTTCCTCCTCCCTCCCCTCCCCTCCTACTTCTTCCATCTCCTCATGCCGGCCTCTCTTCGTCCTGCCATCACCGGCATATCTTCTTCTAAGCTGCTACGAGTACAACACACAACACGTCGCCCAGGATTGGCATTGTCTGCCTTCAAAGCTGCCACCATGGCGCACCACTCTACCCATGTGAACAAGTTCCAAGACCGAACCAACATCCCTCGAGAGGCCGAATCCAATCCTCACCATGTTGTGCGACACGGGCGCAAAGATCAAATTAAGGGCTTCAAGAACCCGTATCCTTCCTATAAGCCTCCACAGGTCTGGCCTCACTTGATTAAGTAGGTATTCTCCCCCCACCGTGTATTAAACACGACGCCCATTAGGTGAAGCTAGATAGCTGACTTTATCCAATTGCTTAGGCCTCGCTTAACTGGCAACCTCAAGATGCCAGACACCAAACCGCCCACCGTTCCCGTCGTCAAACCCGAATGGCTCCCCTCGCGCTTCGCCCTCGAATCCTCCAGCCACATCCGCGCTACCTGGCTCGGCCACGCTTGCTACCTCACTGAATTTCCCTCCGGCCTGCGCGTTCTTTTCGATCCCGTATTCGACGCTTGCTGCTCTCCTTGGCCGATTAACTACATCGGCCCGCGCCGTTATACTCCCGTGCCTTGCAACATCGACCAGCTTCCCGAAGTCGACGCTGTTGTGATTAGCCATAGTCACTACGACCACCTGTCCTCATACTCCCTACGCGACATTCAAGCTCGCTTCCCCAACGTGCAGTTCTTCGTCGGACTAGGTCTGGAGAAATGGTTCCGCAGCCAAGGTTTCAACAAGGTCACCGAGATGGACTGGTGGGAAGACGCCGACCTTACCGTCAAGGTCAACAGCGAGAGTGATGGCGAGCGCACCCTCACTGCTCGCATCTCATGTCTTCCCTCCCAGCATAACTCCGCCCGCGGCCTCTTCGATCGCGATCAGACCCTGTGGTGCTCCTGGGCTATTTACTCCGGTGGTCGCTCCGTTTGGTTTGGCGGCGACACGGGCTACCGAGCTGTGCCGGCGGTAGCTCCCGGCGTGGACGACTACGGTCCAGAGTACGCTCACCTCCCGCGCTGCCCGCAGTTCAAGCAGATTGGCGAGTTCCGCGGCCCATTTGACCTTGGTCTCATCCCCATCGGCGCATATGCTCCCCGTGCAGCATTCTCAGGAATGCATGCCAACCCATTTGACTCGGTGGAGATCTTCCTAGATACGAAGTGCCGGCGGGCTATGGGCATCCATTGGGGTACGTGGGCGCTGACGGTTGAGGAGGTAATGGAGCCGCCAGGGCTGCTGAAAGAGGCGCTGTCGCGGTATAAGCTGCCTGAGGAAGGTTTATTTGATGTTTGTGATATTGGAGAGAGCAGGCACTTTAGTCCGGATGATACGACTCATAAGCAGGCGTTGGAGGAGATCTACAGTCGGCGGAGAGATGAGCAAGCCTGATCGAGCAAAGAGAGATTTCTCTCATTTGCGTGTACGATAGATGATATGAATAATTAATGTAGATAAAGACTCGGAAGACTTGAGAGAGAAGAATCTGGAGAGGCGTTGCCTGGCTCTTTTACCAACATACCGTTCCTTTTTCACTAGCGATGCAAGAAGCTATGAGAGAGAAAGGAACTGCATTACACTTAGAAGGAAAGATTGTGCTGAAGAGACTACCACTCAATGACACAGGATCACATCTATACCCTCTGGGTATTAATTAGTCCAATGCTTGGCAGTTCCTTTCCTTTTCTTCGTTGGACCTCCCCAGAAAGTGGAAGAAATGTGGCTGTGTAGAGCTATTAGCCACAGTGACGTACTGTCTACGCCACATGACCGCCACTTATCCCGGTTTCTTTTATAAAGACATCCATCACCAACTCTTTTCTTCCCAGATCTTAACAATAGATACTAGTATTAGTATCAGTATCAGGCACTGCTACCTATCAGATTTGATATCAGGACTCAAATTAGAGCGCCTGAAACTTTGAACCACTACCAAAGTCGACACCACTACTCAACTTCAAAGATGGGCCTCCCTACATTCAGCTCTTCTACGGAGAGCACCTCAACCTCCACCAACCCTCAGATTCAAAACCAGGATGTTCAGCCCCAGCAACAAGCTACGGGCGCAGGTGTAAACACCGGTGCTGGAACAACAAGGGAAAAGACAGAAGCAGAGAAGGAAGCTGACCGTCAGTATGAAGAGAGAATGGAGGAGGAATACGCCAAGCGCGAGGGTGGATCCTAAATAACACGAAAACGTTATGTCCAGAGGCTGTACGGATACTTTATCAGCTTATTGTCGCTTTCAACTCCTATCCTATGAATACAAACGGTGCACGAGCTACCAGGGTTAAGAAAACTTAGTAATGTAATCACAGAATATATCATATTTATATACTATTTGAACGTGCCTCTATCCAAGAGATCCGCCCAATGGTCAACTCTAGTAGATAGGATGAATCTACTTCTGTTCACGGACCTTGAAAGGCTGAGCCTCAGTACCATACACCCACTTCCCAGTATCAATATGAATCTCCAAACTCTGATCCTCAAACATCAACCACAAGTACTGCAACGTCTCCGTCAACCAAAAGCTCTCCATCTTATTCAAGAACCCACTATCCACCGTCGTAACATCCTTGATGCTCGAGTACGCCGACCCAGCTCTTGTATGCTCAATGATGTTCTCAAACGCCTCCCAAGCCATGTCCTGGTACTTGGTATCGCCAGTAACGCGGAAAGCATGGTACAGGGACTCGATGGTTTCGGGGCGAAGGATGTAGGTGGGGGACGTGGCCCAGAATCCGGTCTCCTCGTAAAAGTCGGCGTCATCGCCTTCGGGCTCGGTGTTGAATTCGTCGTCGATGGGGTGTTCGGCGGCGACCCAGCGGAAGGCTTCGGGGCCGATGCCGGTGGGGGTGTTGTAGGTTTCGTAGTAGGAGTCGGTGAGCTTGACGCCAAAGTCGACGTATTTGTCTTCGTCGAGGAGAATGCCGGCGAGGATGAAGTTGCCGCCAGCAAAGCTGCCCACTGTTTTTGAGTGGTTAGTATGAAGCTCTTTGAACTGGAGAGTGTGTGGAAATTATGGTAGACTTACAGTGGCTGGATCGGGGTACAATGTTAGTGTCCTCGTGATCAGCCAGGAAGAGAAGGTCCTCGTTGGTAGTAGGGCTAGAAGCCAGATGCTTCATGCTAGAATCGGCAGCAGCAACCCAACGCTCTTTGTAAAATTCAAACTCCTCCGGGTCATACAAGTACATCTTAATCAAGTACTCATAGAAGCTATCCGTGTAGCCACCCCATCCACCAAAACCATTGGTGAAAGTACCGTCCTCAATGCTAACATGGGTACCCACGAGGCCGGGGAAGGGCTCGCCGGAGGAAGGCTCCGGCTTGAGGAGGTAAGACTGAGCCTTCTGGGCGAGCTCAGCGTACTCTGGGTCGCCGGTGAGATCGCTGAGGCGGGTCCACTCGAGGACGAGAGTGCCACACTCGGCGATGTTGTTCTCAGTGGAGCCGTTACGGGCGGGCTCAGGGTTGAGGCGGATGATAGGGTCGGGGATACCGCTGGGGGTATCAAAGGCGAACTTGATGCTGTCGGCAAGAGACTTGGCCTGCTTGAGGGTGTCCTCGATCAGGCTCTTGTCCTTGACAAGGGAGCGGTACTTGTCAAGAGACATAAGATCGTATGCTTTTTTTTTTTGCATGTTAGCGCAAGTCTCATCTCTCAGGTGTTTGGAGAAGGTAGTTCAAATGTACCTGACAGGAGACCACCGAGGTAACGAATGTTGGTCTCGAAGACCGAGATGTCGCCTGGCTCAGCAGTAGTGGTGAAGTCGATGGTGGGGATGAACTCCAGAATCTGGTTCACACTCTCCTCGTCACCAACGATGAGACTGGAGCTCAACGAGTCGACAGCCGAGACACCCCATCGGTTGCTAAAAGTACTCATGTCAATCTCTTGTGGTTTTCAGAGAGTCCAATTGATTTCAAGGCTTACCGGTCGTCGATCCAGGTGTTGTTCAGAGGAGCAAGCGTATCATGAGGGAAAGCATGCTTGTAGTACGCCCTCCACGATAGCTGGTAAACGTCCTTGATAGCCTTGAGCTTCTCAGGATGCGTCCCATTGCCCTGCATAGGAGCAGCAAGGGAAGGGGCTGCAAGCCCCAAGAGGACGAGTTGACTGTAGCTCAACTGCATTTTGACTTCCTTGGATCTAAGCACGTGCTCACTTATACAAGCAGAACAGGGACAGAAGACTGGAGAGACAGGAACATGGGAGGGAAGAGGGGAGGGGAACAGCTTCTAATATATATGAGATTTGATTTATGCCCTGACTCAATCGCATTTCTCTAGGTTCTTTTGGGGAGAAACCCCAGAGCATGGGTGATCGATCCCCTGGCAAGGGGTGCGCGAACCCCGAGCAATGCCAGCCTTTTCTCCACGCGGCGCAGGCCAAGAAACTTCTACAAACAAGCAAAACATAAAAGAACAAGGAACCTGGCTCTTCCCCGCAAGCAAGGACAGACGTCGGCGAGAAAACGTACAATGGCGCCGTGCAAGGAGCAGCACTAAACCCATAAAAGGGAGGTGGAGTGCGGAGGAACCCCAGGCGCTTTGAGCGCGGCATATCATAATCTTGGGAAGGGCGGCCAACTAGGGTAATACTCTCAACTGCCTGGTACGTCCTTTCTCAATTGAATTGACCCCTGGCTTCCATGGAAAGCAAAGACGATGAGCGGGCTTGCCAAGGGCTTGGGAGAAAGATTGACAGGGCCGGCTTTCGCTGGCGCCGATGCGGGGAATCGGTGGAGAGCCGGGAGAGACTGGACTGGGGTAACGCCGCAGAAAAACGCTGCGAGTTCTCCTTGGTGGCTTCGGATGGCGTTCCCGAATTTGGAGTCGTGTGTTCATCTTTTCTTGAAACTTTTTAACGGCTTGTCCAATTGAAGCCGCTTCCTCCTGCACTTCTGCGAATCTTCACATGTTATCTGTTAGTGGCAACCTCATCTCCGCAATTTAAGGTCCAGCACGAACAGGGTTGCCTGCGAGGTTCACATCTTGGCCGTCACTGCAGAAGAAAAAAATGGGAAGCCGAAAGTCAAATGAGGATCGGATAGCCACTAGACAAATGCCTTCTATGGCTGCGCGTCCAATGGCAAGGCAAGCAGTGTAGTAAATGGGAGGAGATATTGGACTGCAATGTAACCCTATGGCCTGGCTGCCATTGTTCGTAATGATCGGCAGAGGAGTCTCCGCCGGGGGGATTGTACGCGATGAGGACGAGTGCTTGTTTTCTGAGTCGGGGAACCTTGCCAGAATTGTAATCGCGAGTTCTCGGGCGAAATGTCGGGCGACAAGGTCGAGCGAAGAAGGTTCCCCGATCGAGTGCTCTGGCCATAATCCCACTGCGTGAGTGTATCATATTCAACAGTGAAGTTTTTCTCATGAGAAAGACAGTTTAACCATAAGGGTCGTCCCCTTACGTCCTAATGCAACGTTGGGTTCACATCAATAATCTAACCACTTCAGTTCCTTGTGCAGCAAACTCACTAACCCAACACCACCCATTCTGTAGTAACAGTAATGATAGCAACATGGGTTTAGTGAGTTTATGTGACTTGGCTGCTTCCCTCACCGGGTCAACGATGCGCGTCCCGGCAGCGCCTACGCACGATATCTCACAGCTTCCGCGGGGCGGGGGACAAAGAGGGGACTTCAGTACCTGTCCGGGAAGGCCCCTGGTTGTCGGCGGTTCCGCGGCGCACTGGCCCCTCCTGCGGAGCGGCCTTGTCCCGACGTCATGGGGATGGGCTCTAGCATGAGCAAAAGAGTTGTAGTTGCTTTGATCGGTGTGATCTTCAGCCGCCGTTGTCTCTCAGCTTGGCGAGAGCCGCGGCGACGCCTCCGCTTAGAGAATCCTCCTGAACCTGAGCGCCAGAATCCTGTTCACGAGCCGAAGCTTGCGGTTCGTTCCGAGCAGGGGCTTGGTCGCCACTGGGTTGAGCAGTAGTCCGATTAGATTCTTCAATTGCGGCTGCGAGCTGTGCTTCTTCGTCTTCATCGTCGGAGACATCGCCCATGAGCGAGAATTGCTTCGGACGCCCAGTTGCTGCATCACCAGCAGGGTTATCCCGCGCTGGGGTGCCTTGGGTAGTTGAACCTCGTGAAGATGCATCCACGGACGACATTTCCCTTAGAGGCACCCGAGACAACGGAACGGCCTGGTGCAACCGAGCAGAACGACCATCTTCCGCCCTAGAGTTATCTTCAACGTTCGATGTCGTGGAGGTAGAATGCGGCAGCCCTCGCTTCGCAGCCTTCTTCACTCTAAAAGGCTCATCTAAAGCAGAAGTCCATCTCTTAACCTTTGTCCCTCCCCAGCCACTAAGCATGCCCAGTTGCTCCTGGTCGGCATTCACAGCGTTCTTCAAACTCCCAAAGTTGGCAACGAGAGCCACAGCATCGGATTTGTTGAGACTTCTCGGCACAGTCACAAAGTCGACGAGCTTGTCGGCGTAGGTCGAGGCTTGCTGGCCGCGGATAGCGCCGAAGCTTGCGTTCTCGTAGGACTTGTATAACTCGAGATAGCGGGCAGCTTCAGCAGCTGACCAGCATAGTATAAGAGTGACGTTGTTCACGAGTGACGTTTTTGACAGTTCGCGCAGGTTATCCTCGTGATTGGGAATGTCGACCATGGTGAGGAGGACGCGTAGATTGTATTTGCCTTGTAGGTTTCGGATGCGCGTGTAGATGTACTCTGGATGCAGGCGATGATATTTCAAACTGCAACAACGGGATATCAGCATGAATTGTCTTCCCAATGACAAGTTTCCAATGTTTCAATCACCAACCTGAGAAAGAGCGCACACGTCGTCAAACCCAGAACATAATCAGCAGGTATATCGCTATACTCCCAAGGCACGGATTTGATCGAAGTCAGCACAGGATTGCCTCGCTGCCTTGGCGACACCAAAATCGTCGACCCAGACTGACGCTGCGGGAGCGCCTGAGGCGTAGGCTGCACGACTTTAGCCCCAGATGAATTTGCCGTCGGCGGCGCCTTGTCGAGTCGCTGAGGCGTGGGTTGCTGGACTCTTTGCGGCGTCGGCTGCTGCATCGTTTTGCGTGCTGGTTGCGCCGCAGGTTCAGCTGCAGCCATGGCAGCGATGAGGGCGTCGTCAGCCCCGAAGTCGTCATCCATATTGATCCTACGGCAGCGTCATGTCGTATTTCAAAGTTATACGATTCTCCGTGTTGATGAGCGAAAAAAAACAGAGTGAAGTGGTAAGAAGAGGGTATGGTGTCATAGGTTACGATTCACGGAAGGGTCGAGCTTGGATCTTTGACTTGGGGAAACGCGCCCCACTGGACTTGAGCTCTCCACAGACTAAGTTAGTAGTAAGTTACAAGCAAGGAATCCACCAACATTGGGTCCATATTCTAGTATTAGTTTCACATGGAATACATCGTGTATCGAATGGAACAGCTGGTTAAAGTGTCAAATAAATAGGAAATGGTATTGTCCAAATTACTTCCTGTCTTCAGGAGGATCATGCTGTTATCTTCACTTTCGTAACGACATCTTCCTATACCTTATGCCCGGCTCCAGCCTATCTAAACTCCCTATGCCACCTAAACGCCATCGCTTTTGTCATTTTAAATCCTTGAATTCCAAATTGTCTTGTTACATATGAGCTTCGAAGATCCTTGTGTTCTTCATGCGACCTAAGCCACGCCAGCAGATCGGTCTCTTTGGCGTTCGCTGACGGAAACGCCTCGGGATCGCGCACGGCTCCCGGAAGAATGGGCTAAGTCATCCCCCAACCGCTCTGGCTTGCGCTCGGTCATCGACAGTCTTCGAGTCCCCGCTGAATGCTTCACGGGAGGCGGCACGGACTCTGATGGTCGTTCGGTATGTCGCTCAGAGACAGAAGCGCCACGGGCCCGCGAACGGTTCATGGTGTGCAGAGCCGCCAACCAGCAGTCAAACATGCTGCGAACATTACGTTCCTCAGCTTCGCCCAGGTTGCTCGTATCAACGGTATCACGCAGCCGCTGGTAAGCCTCGATCATGGTGCTGATTTGCAGGGATTGTGTGCTATCAGGAGGGGCGGATCCCGGAGGTTGGGGAAATGTCGACGATAACTCCTTGACGAGAAGGGAGATGGCTGTTTGTAGCGGCTGAGTGCCTTGTCCGTCAGATGGCGGTCTAGGGAGGGGCTTTTCGTCTTCGAAGCTGCTGCGTTGGGCGTCAGGCGATTCGGCCGGCGATTCGGGTGAGAAGGACACGGGCTTGAAGTAGATGGCGTCTTCTTCAAAAGCCACTAGTGTTCCGTCCGAAGCAGGCGATAAATTGGGGAGTTCAGTCGGCTCTGGAGCCTCTAGGATCGTTTCTCTTTGACGATCTTCTGATCCTGGGCGAGATGCTGGCGACTCGGCCTGATAACGATTCGGCTCGAGCATGACCTCACCACGAGGCCCCTCCTCTGCTTCTGAGTCCTGGTCGGAATCATGCTCATCCTCAGCATCGCGAGATTCAAGGAAGGCCTGATATTGCTCAGCAATGAGCTCAATACTGGCTCTGCGCTTGACGACTCGGATCTCCTTCTGTCTTGGTGAGGTACCGTCAAGCTGGCCAATTTTGAAGGGCGTTGCGATGAGACTGCGTTTGGATGCGGATTTTCTTGGTTTCGACATGGCGCGAGGCTGTGAAGTGGGAGGTGAAGAGTGTTCAAGGGAGGGACGCGAGCTGGCTCGACGAAGAGAGAGGTTAGCAAAGTCGGGCAGTAGACCACTACCCGTACAAGGCGAAGGCTCGGTATTGTTCCTGGTCTTATGGCCCAGGCCAAGAGATATTTCAGAAGTGCTCATGAGGCCGCTTCGCTCGATATATTCGAGCCATTTCGAGTCGATCAGGTCGGTAGGCATGGGGATGAAGGAGGACTCGGCTGTGTTAGACTCTACCGGAGCTAGTGCTGATCCACATTCCAGATTGCTCGAAGTTGCTGAGTCCTGAGAGCCTCGTTTAATCCAGAGACGGTTGGGTTTGGGGAAAGTCTTCTGTAGTTTCCGGCGGGTAGGTTTGAGGGCGGAGGGTCTACTAAAATGTTGTCTCTGGTTGCCGTTACCAGCAGCAGTAGTTGTACTCGTAGCAGGAGTGACGGCCTTGGCTCCCCATTCCTTTGCGCTCGCCTCCCCAGTATGGCGTAGGCTGGCTGGTGGCTCTCCGTCCGAGAATGGTGAGGGATCTGCCGGTTGCGACATTGGGTCCGTGGGCGACATGGGCGACACGGGAGGGATGCCACTAGATAGGTAGTCTACTCGGCTCCAGTGGTCGGTGCGTCAGACAATTTGAAAGAGACAGGTCTTGTCGCAAACGGCAAGACCGTAAACGTAATGAGGATCTGTATTGCACAGGGTCTTGCAGGAGGAGAGATGAGGAAGGTGATTGTTGATGTGGTATGTATAGTCCTCACGCGGGCTTCCCCATCCCTTGACGTTGCCCGCGTGGTCTGTGGCCACTGACGACGGACGGTCCCGTTGATTCGACTGATTCTGATTCGATTGAATACCTTGGTCTTGGTCGGTAGCGCTGCTCAGCCGGGCAGTTGTGCAGACACGGAACAGGCTGACCGCTTCCTCGAAAGAGCCAGCCACGCAGGCTATGCTGGGCAAAAACAAGCTCCAATTGGGCTAATACGAGTACTCACTCATACTCGTATCGTACTGGTGATAGGCCCTGTCAGGTACCCCTGCCGATGAGGTGCCAACGCCCACTCACTCACTTACTCAAGGGAGAGAGGAGCGGCACACAGCACACAGCGCAGCCTCACGTCCAGACTTGGGACCCTTCGTTCCCCTCACAGCAGGACTAGGGCAGTAAGTAGTATCGTAATAGTATTAGCAGTGGTAGTATTGGCAGTAGCAGCAGCTGGCCCCGTCGGTGGGTTGCAGCCACGGCGAGTGGGCTGTAGGATCAGAGAACCCAGGCTAAACACGTCACCAGCCAGGCACTAGTCACCACCTCCTAGAGATGGAGATGGAGATGGAGATGGAGGGACAATAGCGGGGATAGCAGGGATGCGCACGGGCAGGGTCCCTCTCTCGTCGCGTGAGAACTGGACCAGAACTGGAACAGGCTGGTAAGCTCGTAGGCTCAGAAGGATTCGGGATTCTCCAATCGAGATACGATTCTAGGGTGTCGAGGCTAGAGCTTGCGCTGCTCAGGAATGTTTAT
The DNA here is from genome assembly GCA_022814615.1 of Waltergamsia citrina. Classification (NCBI taxonomy): domain Eukaryota; kingdom Fungi; phylum Ascomycota; class Sordariomycetes; order Hypocreales; family Bionectriaceae; genus Waltergamsia; species Waltergamsia citrina. The sequence goes on from JAKLNE010000003.1 coordinate 710,397, forward strand.
TGTTCCAGTCGATTACGCATCACTGGCAGAAGGTTCCAACTCAGCTCAGATGAAAAGATTTTACGCATTGCGCCTCAGGCTAACTGAAAGATTGAAGTTTAAACACGGCACTGGCACTTTGATTGAAGACGTCAGGTGCCATTGAACTTTGAAGGCCTTAGTTACTGAGTACTACGAGTACTAGTAGTAGTAGTATTAGTAGTAGTGAGACTTTTAAAGTAGAATCACCCCACTTATACCTTGTCAATCCACCTCGTATCACTGCATCATGGCGTATCTTATCCGCCGGCTAAGGTACCTTAAGCTACTACTACCTTACAGTATTTTACCTCACGGCTTTACCGACACTTTAGGTAAGGTGCCTTGGAATGTGATGCCTTTCGGCTGGGGCATGTGTTCCAGTTATCTCTAATTGTAAGCGGTCAAATGTCTTCTACACCGAAACTTGCCCCGTTCACTTCGTCTGTACCTGCTGAGCCTTGACCAGGCAGACCATCGCTACCGATGGCTGTTTGTCTTGGAGCCGTGGGCAGGATTTCATCAGGTAGTTCTGCCCGCCTCCCCTATATCCAGTCTGAGCGTAAGGTAGAAGACCAAAACCGCACTAATTCCTGTCGTTGATGATTGCACACGCGCGCGACAACTAATCAAATTTCCAGGGTCTTCGGAGAGAGAGGCAGAGAAAAAATATAGGCACAGATTCTAGACTAAGAGCTCCTTCGCGTAATATTCTCCGAGGCCAATCCGGAATCCCTCGGCATCGTGAGTGGCACAGCAACAAGACCTCAACTCACTTCCCTTTAAGCACCGGACCCTGCATATGACCTAACCAGTCCCTGGGGATCGGCACTTACGAGACTCCACGAGTTGTTGGGGTCTAATTGTCACGGAAACATAGCTCCAATGACAGTTCCGACTGGCAATTGTTTGAGCGACATCCGGGGCAGGGCCCAGGGAATCCATGATGCCGTCGCCGATCGAACAGCGAGTTAGCTCAGTCAGCTCAGCGCTTATTAACTAGCCTAGCTGATTCTTATTATCATCACGACGATCCTCCAAACAAGAAATCCCTTTTTTAATCACCAGTGTGCCTTGGCTCATGGCTGGCGGACAAACCTCGTCTCTTCCCGTTTCTCAACGCCAACGCAACATAAGCGCGCGTGCGGTCCTGATCTGTGCTAGACTTAATCGTCATATCCCAGGATGAAGATCTCCGGTCGTGCGCAGCTTACCGGCTCCTTCGCGATATCATGCCCCTCCTGCAATCAGTCATATTACGCGATCGTCATCTGTGCGTCTGCTAATTAAAAGGAACATTCAATCGCGATGGCCATGACGCAGGTACAGGCGCGTATTATTCAACACCAATTGATGCGATAAGCCGTGATCGAAGATGCTCCTGTTCCAAGAGCTAGTCGCACACGCCAGGCTTTGTGTCTCTGTATCGGACTCTTGAGGAAATATAACCAATTCTCGGGAATTTTCTGCACAGATTTTTTCATCTCTAGCCGGAAGCAACTAAGCCGTCTTGGGTTTCTGAAAGCTCCGTATTAACCAAGGACTAAACACTCAAATTGTTAACGTTTGTTTACGAAGACGTTCCTGACATTTGAACATTGGGAATTGTCGGCGAAGTACCGGAAATTGAAAGTCTACTCGGATCGTAGCATTACACTTCCCATATCAGTTTTCACATTGTTCTTCTTTCTACTTCGAAAAATAATAAGCATATTGAACCACCACTTCCCATTGACCCTAATTATCCAAGTCTGATCACAGATCTAGCCGTTCAACCTTCAGAGATTTCAGAGAAGCCAGTAAAAGAGCGAGCTTCCAGCATGCAACGCTTACTAATACGAAGTATTTAAACTTGACAAGACCATCTGCGGACTTGTTTATCTCAGGCGACTCTAGCCAGACTGCGAAGTGTTGCTGTACCATTTACTGTGAGTTTCTCATTGTGAAGTAGTACTCTCCCACGACTAGCCGTCGGCTATTAGCTCAAGCCCACTTTGTCCCACAGTCGCTGTAGAAGCCAACAACTTCCCCATCAGCCCACTCGGTTATTTTTCCATCAATCAACAAGCGATGCTCAAATTCACGGCGAGTTCCCCGATTTCGGTCCCCACTCGACGCTTCTCCAAGCTCCAATTCCACCACACGGCGCAATGGTGGGGGTCTCTATTCGGGTGAATAAGACCGGCGAGGGGCTCCGGAGGTGTTGTTATATGTCTCTGCTGAAGAGACTTTTCAAAATTTTGTTTTTTCTATACCTGAGTCTCTTCGCCATTACGAGGTGATGCTTCTCGTGACGTCAAATATCACTCATTTAAGAACGAATAACGAACAAGTGAGATTGCCAAGTCAAAGAGAGAGAGTAGAAAGAACGAGAGGGGCTGTATTGTCTATACATTAGGCTTCACTTTCACACAATCTCCGTCACCATGCCTGAAATTACAATCACCGACTTCGTCACGCGCGATGTGCGCTTTCCTACTTCCCTCGACAAGACTGGCTCTGATGCCATGAACGCTGCTGGTGATTACTCCTCGGCCTACTGCATTCTCAAGACAGACTCTGACTACACCGGTCATGGCATGGTAAGATCTCGTTGACGTTGTCTTTCAAAGAAGGACTAACATGACAGTCTAGACCTTCACCATTGGCCGCGGCAACGATATTGTCTGCTCCGCCATCACTCACGTCGCTGAGCGCCTTCGTGGCCGCACCCTCTCCTCCCTCGTTGCCGACTGGGGCAAAACCTGGCGCCATCTCGTCAATGACAGCCAACTGCGCTGGATCGGTCCGGAAAAGGGCGTCATCCACCTCGCCCTCGGCGCCGTCGTCAACGCCGTCTGGGATCTATGGGCTAAAGTCCTCGGCAAGCCCGTTTGGCGCATCGTCGCGGACATGACCCCTGAGGAGTTCGTCCGCTGCATCGACTTCCGCTACATCACTGACGCGATTACTCCGGAGGAGGCGGTTGCCATGTTACGTGAGCAGGAAGCTGGGAAGGCTGATAGGTTGAAGGAGGCGTTGGACAGTAAGGCTGTGCCGGCTTATACGACGAGTGCGGGGTGGCTGGGGTATGGGGAGGATAAGATGAAGGCGCTTCTCAGGGAGACGCTGAGCCAGGGGTATCGACACTTCAAGCTTAAGGTGGGCGGCAGTGTGGAGGAGGACCGCAGACGTTTGACGATTGCTCGTGACGTGATCGGCTATGACAAAGGTAACTTCCTCATGGTGGACGCCAACCAGGTGTGGTCCGTCCCCGAGGCCATCGAGTATATGAAGAAGCTCGCCGATTTCAAGCCGTGGTTCATCGAAGAGCCGACGTCGCCGGACGACATCCTAGGTCACAAGGCGGTTCGGGATGCGCTCAAACCATACGGCATCGGCGTGGCCACAGGAGAGATGTGCCAAAACCGAACCATCTTCAAGCAGCTGATCCAGGCGGGTGCCATTGACTTCTGCCAAATCGATGCTTGCCGTCTAGGTGGTGTCAACGAGGTGCTAGCCGTTCTGCTCATGGCCAAGAAGTTCAACGTGCCCATCGTGCCGCATTCTGGAGGTGTAGGCCTACCCGAGTACACGCAGCACCTAAGCACCATTGACTACGTTGTTGTGAGTGGCAAGCTGTCGGTGCTTGAGTATGTGGACCACCTGCACGAGCATTTCGTCAACCCTTCTATGATCAAGGACGGTCACTACCAGACTCCAATGGAGCCAGGGTACAGTGTGGAGATGAAGCCGGAGAGCATGGACCGATATACGTATCCTGGAGAGAAGGGGGTCAGTTGGTGGACGACTGAGGAGGCGCAGCCCATTCTGACTGGAGAAAAGATTTAGAATAACACCAAGATTAGACAAAATACCCCGTGAAGCTCTCCAAGTTTCGTTGCCAGTGTGTCATGCGTAGATCTAAAGGCTGACAAGCTCCAGATGACTTTTCAGGAAAGACACCACGTCTTGAAGCATCTGTGGGGAGTAGCAGTGCTCTAGTCCTTCGTAAGTGCGAAAGTCGACCGTGATTCCCATTTTTCGGAGTAGGTCTGTGTTAAGCTTCCCATGTTTGTATTCAACTTCCGGGTCTTTAGTACCATGACCCAGATAGACCGGAGTTTTCAAGAACGAGAGCGGAGACAGCCGCTGGCCTACATCGGGGAGCTCAGCTTCTTTCCTGAGAGCGAGGATAGCCTCCTGTAGGGGGCGCTCATCTTCCCCATTGGCACCCATGGGGCTGGCGGCATCCTCCCCATCGTCGCTTGAGGACGAGCCAAAGACAATATGACCCTCAGATCCATCGTCGTCTGCGTTTTGGTCTTCCAACAAATCCATCATGTGGGCATTCAGGGGTACAAACCCAGCCATCCCAACGACAGCCCCAAGCGGATCACCCTCCCACAGCAAGAAGCTCATAACCGCCATGGCGCATCCTTGACTAAAACCGGCCAGGACGACCCTCGAAGTATCGCCTCTCAGCAACTCAATCTCACGCCTAACGAGAGCATGAATATACTCGATGCTGTCGCGCATGCCACCCAAAGCCTCTAGCTCCCAGTCTCCACTACCATCGTACCACTGGTGGATGAGGGACCGTTTGTACTTGGTAGCTCTAGTAATTGGGGCCGTAGGGAAGACAAATCTAGCCTGTGGTAAAGCCTCTTGGAAAGTAAGCGATGTGTTTCTGTCTGAGGATGGGGGCAAAGGTGTGGAGAGGAGGGCTGCGTGGAAGTATTCGGCGGTCTGCCCGCGACCGTGGAGGAAGATGATGGTGACAGAGACGTTGTCTGCAATGGGGTCAATGACGATCGGTGGCCTAAATTGAGGCTCAGTGGCCGATGAGACCTGTTGAGTTTCTATGTCCATCATGAAGAGTTCATAAGTGTCTGCGTAGAAGACAGATATTCGGAGGATGCTTCCAGTACAGCGTTTGATCGGGTAGCTATTCCTCAATGATAGCAGCGCGGCTTAGCGCAAGTGATCTTACAATAGCGATAGCTGATCAGATGCACTTTGACCCTCCACAGCTTATAGAAGCTCAGCCATGCTTTTCCTAATTCAATAAGATGTAGAAGTGTATTTCTTAGTAACTAGTGAATTATTAGAGAGAAAGCATAGACACGGGGGAGCTCTTGACCCGGCTTTCTTCGGCAACTTCTCTGGGTACGTAATGAGGTACGCAAGACTTAGGACTTAAACAATTAAAAGAACTAAAAAAAAACCTGATTAAAATTTTTGTTAGGTAGTTTCTTTACAAGTCTGTGTATTATTAGTCCTACCAGCACTTTTGCAGATCTCACTGGAGAGGAGGTTTGCTTCATCTCCTGTAGTATCCTCCACATTTTGGCCCAAAGATGAAGTAATAAACGAAGGTGAGAGCTCAAATAGACAGTCAAATTGATCAATATTACCAGATTTGAACTTACAAACATAGTTGTACCAACGGTGAATAGCATAACAGCTTGTCCCAGTTTCTTCTTAGGGTTACAGCGTCCTTGATGTAACCCTAACACCTTAGGCGTCCTAGATATCCACCCCACCTCTACTCTACTATAAGCCTACCTAGACTTGTGATTAAAAGAGGCTACCAGCCAGGCTGTCATCATAACCCAGATTTATTTATTTATCTCTCGTTCATGAAGTGACATTTGTAAGACTTATGAATCTATATCAGCATTCTCCCCATCTTAGAGGTGTACCCTGACCTAGCCTATAGCTCAGGCTTAAAGCGGCGATGCTAAATGACCTATCCACCAAACATCCGCAACAGCAAGACCTGTCTTCCAACATCCAAACCCAGCATCAACCTACCTCACTCCCATGGCCCTTCTCGACAGCCAATCCCGCCCCCTGGGCTCCCTAACATCCCTCTTCACCCTCTGGAAACTTTTCGTCCTCACCATCGCCCTAGCCGCGTCTCTAACACCCGATTACGACACGTCCACCTCCCTCTTCTTCCACCGCGTCTACGGCGCCCAACCCGCCGCCAATGCCTCCCTTCTCGCGCAGAAACTCACGCGCTGGGATGCCTTGTACTTTATGCACGCTAGTCGTGTAGGTAAAGTCTATGAGCAAGAGTGGGCTTTTGGCACGGGCTTGTCTGGGCTTGTGTCCGGCTCCTTGAGCGTGCTTCCTGTTCCTGAGTTTATCTCTGGTGGCGTTGCTGAGCCTTTGGCTGCCATTGCGATTTCTCATGCTTCTCATTTGTTCAGCGTGTTGGCTTTGTATAAGCTCACGGTACTCGTGTCTAAAGATGCGCGCTTGAGCTTTGTCGCAGCGTGTCTGCACATCATCTCTCCCGCCGGCTTGTTTCTCTCCGCCCCTTACGCTGAGAGTACCTTCTCCTGCCTTTCCTTCCTCGGCTACTGGGTCTTTGCTCTAAGCCAGAAGAGCAAAGGCGACAGCATAAACAGTGCTCCTTCTTCCTTTCAGAGCAGCGGCTATGTTGTTCTTTCTGGCGTGCTTTTTGGTCTAGCCACTATCTTCCGGAGTAACGGCCTAGCCTGCGGTCTGCTCTTCGCGGTGGATGCGGTGCGGTCCTTAATCACCGTCATCCAGAGACCTACTTTTTCAACGCTTGTGTCACTTGTTGCGCCTCTACTAGGTGGGCTGCTCATAGTAGCTGGCTATGCTGCTCCTCAGGTCCTTGCGTGGTCGCGGTACTGCGTTTACGGGGTTGTGGGAGACTTGCCCCAGCGACCTTGGTGCACCAAGACGATTCCGAGCATCTACAGCTTCGTCCAGGAACATTATTGGTAAGCTTTCCCTCTCTTTGTACCCCTTTACGAGTAGATGTTTCATAGTCTGTAGTACAATTCTTTACTAATGTTCGCTACAGGGACGTTGGTTTCCTCAAATACTGGACTCTCAACCAACTGCCCCTCTTCCTCCTCGCCTCACCCGTGCTAGCTCTGCTCATCACATCGGGTATTCAAATCCTTCGAGAGCCATCATCGAGCTTGAAGCAACTCACCCCAGCCAGAGGAGACGAACATATCCAAGTGTTTGTCCGCACGCTAGCCGCCGCGCAAGCATTTGTCGCCCTCCTTGCCCTTACCACGTACCACGTCCAGATCATCAACAGGCTGGCCTCGGGGTATGTAATTTGGTACTGGTGGATTGCGGGCTGCATCCTGGACGAGCGTGGGCGTTGGGGGCTAGGAAGTTACGTGACCATGTTTTTTGTCTTGTACGCGGGTGTGCAAGGTGGACTGTTCGCGTCTTTTCTACCTCCTGCTTAAGATGAGCGTTTTAAATAAACAAATATAAATAGAAACGCTACGTGTTTCTCGCTGATATACATTCTCCCGATTGTATCTGTACACCAACCCTCTTGAAATTAAACGAATGTGAATATCCAAATCTTAGAATCCCCAGAACTCCTCGTTACGCCGTTCAAAATCAACAAGAATTCTCTCCAATATCTTAGTATTCGTCGTCATCCGACTCTTCAGGCTCACTTAGACGAAGTGCACGCCATCTACGATCCGTCAAGTCCTGAGCTGCTGTTCCCTCACTTTCAGGGTCAATGTATCCCTGTCCTCCAGCGATGCTCAACGCAACGGGCAGGAAGATCAGAGCATGAATAGCGGCGAAGATGACGAGGGAAAGCCAAACGCGGAAGTAGTAAATCTCAAAGATCTTAGAGCGGGTGAAGGCAAGGACGAAGACACCCAGTAGCTTAGTGATCGTAATGCCGGAGAACACAGAGCCCCCGACGTTGACAAGAGCTGTCCAGGCACGTGCATCACGCCCACGGAAGCCATTGTTGTTGCTTTGCATGACGGTTCTCGAGGGGAAAGTGAATGCTCGGGCAATGTGAGCACAGAACTCGACCGAAATACCGACGCAGATGATGAGATTGACCAACGAGACAGCGTTGAGCGAAACATTAAACACAGACATAGCGCCCATAATGTCAATGACGCTCATCACCACGGTCACGGTGACCACTGAAGAGGTCATGATAGACCCGAGCAAGACAGACGCCACAATGAAGATGATGCCCACAACGGCACACAGCAGGCCTGCAGTAAGACTCACGATGCTGAGATACTGATGGAAGAAGATGTAGAAGACTGAGTAGGGGAACACCTCCGTGCCGGTCCTCTCAGAAATGTCGGCAGCAATCCTTCGAGCTGAAGAATAGGCATGGATGAAGTCATCCTGGCTCCGAAGTGGCGTATGCGCCGATCGGAAGTGACTCGCCTTCACACTCTCATAGTCGTCGTTTATCACGACGGCATCGCCATATGCAGCCTGACCGGCTAGAGGACATTCATCTCCAGCTGAAGCCGTGAGGAACTTCTGCAGATAATGGACGAACTCCTCGCCTTCGGGCATTCCAGCGAGGGTGGTGTTCCAGGCGGGATCACGGTCTGCAAAGCAAGTCTTGCCGTCTTCAATACAGCAGTTTTCGTAGATGGGATTCAGCCACATGAAGAAATCGTCGATCCAACTTGCGGTAGGAGAAGAGATGTAAGAGACATCTGGTCGTTGTCGCTCAAGCTCGAGAGTGTTGGTAAGCGACAGGAGGTTACATGATGTGAAACGAGAGCACATCTGCTGCTGTTCCTCCCGCTGCGCAGCGTCCACCTCTTTTGTCACAAAGTAGACAGGAGGGCCAGTCTCCAAATAATCGTAGAGGTCATTGAAGTAGGGGATCAAGTAAGATCCATCGGGAATAGCCACACGCTGGTCAAGGCCAAGCTGAATACCCGGCAAAAGGGCAATAGCAGCGGCGAAAAGACCCAGGAAGATAGTGACAATGGCAATCTTGACCTTCTTTCCGAGGAGATTAGGAGCGTAATGGTTCTTGATGAAAATTTGCAAGAAGCTCTCTTCCTCAATATCAGAAGGCCGCCCGCCACCAGCGTACCCATTTGACCCATTAAGATGGATACGCGCCTTTGTGATCTGCCACCAAGGCCAAAGCTCGCATCTGTGATCCTCAACACGCATCTGATTGAGGGACAAGAAGGAAACGAACATAGTCATCTGTAGGAGAGCGTTCACGAACACAGCGCCAGCAGCGTAGGCAGCAAAGTTCCGCACAGCGGGCATGCCAACCGCAGCACCCAGCGCGAAAGCCACCGTCTCGGTGAGGGCGGAGAACAGAATCGACGGGCCCATTCGTCCCAATGCTCTCGCCACACGTTCCTCCACCATTTGATCAGGGCAGCTGGCGTTGACTCTCTCCAGCTCATGGACGATGAGGAAGATGTTGTCAACACCGACGGCCAAGACAATGAAAGGGATAACTTCCACAATAATGAGAGTTGCCTTCAGTCCGACCCAAGAGAAGAAGCCGATGGAAGCGGCAATTGACATGAGGACAATGATAATGCCAACCAAGCCCAGTGTGACCTTGGACTCCACTAGCAAGACCGCTGGGTTCCTGAAGACGTGCTTCATGGGAGTGCCCAAAGCCATGCAAGCATAGATGAACATGACAATGTAGCTGATGACAATGATCTTGGCATCAGTGTTAGTTGACTTGTTCAACTCCTGCTCCAAACTGATCTCGGCGTTAAAGGACAGTCGTAGCCCGCGGTCTTTGGCCTCCTCTTGAACTTCAAGCATGCGATCACGGAAAGCATTCTCCCAGTCGATAGCGCGAGCCAGAGCCCCACTACCTTCCTGTGCATTCCTGACTACCCAAGTCACGGTCATTGCCTGTGCCTCCAAGACATCATCGCCATAGGCGCCCAGAACCATATTTGGCTCAATCGGCTGGCCGAAGGGTGGCCGACAGTCGACAGGTGACTTGGCGCAAGACTTGAGATCCTCCTCCCAGTAATCAGGGTCAAGGCGGCCAATGGAATTGAAGTATCCAGTCACAGACTGAACAACGCAAGCGTCATCCATTGGCTTGAAGCACAAATCTTCTAGAAACTTGCCAAATACAGGACTCTCCAGCTTCTCGACGCTCTTCTCAACGTCTATCCACCAGCGCAAGGTCTCGTAGCTCAAGACCGGTCCAGGCCCAGAAGGTTCTGTATCGTTGACCAAGAAGATCTTTTCGGCACGATAAAAAGGGCCAAAGTTAGAATCGAAGTAGGCCTTTTCTTGTGCCGCGGCAGACGTCGGGCTGACCCAGAGCCGGGCGGGCTCAAGTTCCAAGTCGAATCTAAACCATCCAGCGCTAAGAATAGCTACGACAACCAAGCTTAGACTGATGGTAATTCCTGGGAATCGGGCAGCAGCGTGGCCAAGCTTGTAAAATGCCTTATCACAGCGGTCGTTTAGGCGGTAACGTTGAGTAGGGCGGTCCCTCATTGCCTCGGTTTGAACTGGGCCCCCTTCATCTTCATCATCGCTGTGTGAAGACTCGTGAAGAAGTCGGGTACGCTCCACTCGTCGTTTCGCGTATCTCCTCCATGCTATGTGACCGAAAACAAACGCAACGAAAGTAAAGATCAGCATAGAGTAAATGAAGATAGATGCAAATGAGAGGCAAGGGAGTAGGCCGACGTGGCAGGACCCCTCTTCTTTGACGTCGGGAAGCTCGGGGCAGACCTCTGGGCAGTCCACGCACACGCATCGATAGTTCGGGTCCTTGTCGTTACATTGTTTGGGCTTCATCTTCAGGGCGCCCATATCTTTGTCGGGAAGGTCGTCGGGGAAATTGATCTGGAAAGGCGAGCCAACAAGAGGCTTCTTCTGGCCCAAGAAACTTAACATCTCATGGTAATTTGTAGCTCCGCCACCAATCAAATCCATAGCCTTGCTGTTGGCGCCACCAAACTTGACCTCTTTGCAACTGTTGTAGAAGCCGGAGCCGTATTCTTCGGAGATGAGCTGATCGAGCTCAGTCACACGGCGCTTACCGCTGTTCTCTTCGGAGCCGGTAACGTTGATGAAAGTAGACTGATCCGGAGAGCACGTGAAGGTGCAAAACATGTTGAAGAAGTTGTCCTTGCAAGCTGGGCATGAGCCGATAAGAGTATTGGGAGTTGATAGTTCGGATTTAAGTGATTGCAACTAAATTACTGTCAGATCGTCTCAATGAATGGGATAACGTGGTCAATTACCTGTTCTAGCTCGCAGCAAACGGGGCCGGTAGCCCATTTGTCGCCGCAAAGGTCCACGAGCTCTTTGCGGAGCTCCTCATCGGGGTCCTTGGCTAGATCGTTGTCCACGCATGGGAGTTCCTTGCCAAAGAGGCTCTGTTTGCCACAATGTCCACGAAACGCACATCGGCCTGTCTCATGTTTAGGCGTATCGGGCTTGGCAGCAGCTGTCGAAGTCATCAACAGGCTCGAGGCCGTGACGAGCCAAGTTGCGACGGAATAACGCATAGTGGAAGTGACGGCGGCGCAGCCGCGACACAGCGGGGTTTTGGGGCTCGGTCGCGAAGTCGCTAGAAGATATTTAGGAGATTGCGAAAAGCGAACAACAATTCGGATGGGTTGAGATGCTGCGATGGCAGCGGGGAAATGGGCGTACTCGTAGTACCAAGGTTGTTGATGATGCGATGATCGGGTCCGGTTCGGCTCCCAAGTCTAAGCTAAGGTAAGGTAGAGCTGGGGACTGGAGACTGGAGACTGGAGACTGGAGCCGCTGCCGGTACTGCCTGCAGTGGTGCTCGTACCTGACGTAAGTGCAATGCGGCAGGCAGGCCTCGTGAACCAGCCACCTGAGCTGCCCAGGAACTGAGACGCTGAAGGTTCCACTTCTCTCCATCAGACCAATCACACGCCGCACTCGAGCATAGCGTGTAACTGAACGTAGGTAGCTGAGCCACTGAAGCCACCAGCAGCCACGGCCATTTCGTTTTCCTTCCGTCCATAGCTTAGTAGCCTCTGCTTACCACCATAAGAGGACATGTAAAAGATGGAAAAGAAATAAAATTATTGCTTGCTATATACTGATCTCGCTATTGAGACCAAGAAGTTGATTAAATTCGGTCATTTTTTAGTCGTCCGAAGAACAATACTCTCCCACTTATTAACAGTTTTAGATTATTACTAGTGGTAGTAGCACATTACACTCGCAACTTCTTCGGCACAGATTTTCTGATATTACATGATTGACTTCTGGATCTTCCAAATCCCACCAGGAAAAGTCCTTTGGTTGTAAAAGGAAATATCACTTGAAGTATGTTCAAATCTTGAGTATCCGAATGATCATAGAGGCGACACGACTGCTTCATTCCAACCCACGTGACCAGCACAACATTTCATCCAGGGTAGCGTCAGTCGAATGAAACTCTGAAGAGGAGTTGGCACTAATACTTACTCCATAGTAAAAGTACTTATTTTAGCTGCAGCAACCCGCCCAACTTACCATCACTTTATTAAACGATGATTCAACACGGGGAAAAAGGAAAAGTTCTCGGCACGTGGATTGTGCAACCAACACTTCTCAGGTGTCGGTGACTTTGTGTTACTCAACCCCTAATTATCCTTTTCACGCTTTTGAATGCTCATTATTATTTCCCATCATTTTCATAATCATGCGCTTGAGGAATAAAGACGAGTTGCTCACGTATTTCGATTTAAAGTCGTTCCATCATGTCCCATGAGACATATGATGACCCATTACACACGCTGGTGGTGCGTTTGCTCCAACTTATCTGTGCAACACTCAAAGCGACACTCGTCTAGCATGATAAACTTTTAAGACAACATTGCTAACATGAAAACCATGTTGTAGGAGTCATTCCGCTCACTCCTGGATGAAGCGCTCGTTGTCGCAATTGCAAGCGACTACGACCTGAGTGACCCCTCCGCCTACCAGACGGCCGAGGCAACTCTCAAAGGCATATCTAAGGATGTTGTCATAGAAGAAGCCACAGGGTTCAATCCCACGGGCACTTCAGGCGGCGACGAAAATGCGACCGGACCCGGCGTAGACGACGCGAGCACCTCCGCCACAAGCGCCAGTCACCAAGCATCTCACGCCCAGCGCACAGACACTTCCGGCACTGATCATTCTTCCATTCCGACGGACTCACCCGAGTCTATGCCCAAGCTCACCTCATTCAACGACGAAAGCGAGGAGGATAAGGTCCTTCAGCTTCGTAGCATGTTTGGCGAGCTTAAGGAGTTTGACATTACCCATGCTCTCAAGAAGGCTAATGGAGATTTTCAAATGGCTTTGGATGATTTACTTAATATTCAGTATTTGCAGTCTACCGGACAACAAACTCGCGGTATCGATGGCTTCTTTGAGGAAGATAATGGAGGTGCAAAGGGTAAGAAGAAGAAAAAGGGAAGAAAGGTTGTCTCGTCGACGGCGCCTTTCGAAGTGGACTTGACTAGCAAAGAGGTCTTGGAAAAGAATCAAGTCAAGCAACTGAAGCGTAAGTAACTTCGCGCAGGACGGAGTGTGCAGTGTTCTGACCTTGTTGTTGTAGATCAAGATGAAATCGCATTCCTGGCAGACCGCATTCACATGCCGTACGACCAGGTATCCGATATCTACTATCGGAAGAAATGCTCAAGCGGCGCTGCCGCTGCAGAGATACTCGAACAGTACATAGCTCTAGGCATCCAATCGCAAGACGACGAGGGAAAGACCAAGGCCCAGGAGCTCGCCGCCGGGCATCCCATTGTACCCGAGAGGTACTTTCCTACCCTTGTTCAAGTAACCGGCGGAAGTGCTGAGCCTTGCAACGACTTGGCATTATTGCTCACGAAGCATTTTGCCAAGAACCCTTGGACGCAGCGTCTTGATCTGAGCCATCGAATCACGCCGTTGCCAGATGAAGATCTCGAAGGCTCGATGGGGTCATTGACCGTGTCTTCACCCACCAGCAGATCCCGCACGCCAGGATCCGGCCTTCCCTCCCGTCCACCGTCCAGGACAGCGGTAGCCGGACTTACCGATTTCTCCCAGGCTATGCAGAAAATCAATGACTCGTACCAAGCCAGACGTGATGCTGATGCTTATGCTCATCAGCTCTCACGCCGTGGAGGAGCAAGCAACTCACTCTACAGGCAGGCGGCTGTCGTGTATCGCGAGCGTGGCCATGAGCACGCGCAACACGCTCAGCAGATGACGGCAACTGCGGCCAATATTCTAGCGGAAAAGCAAAGCACACCCTCCTCAGTTGACTTGCACGGTCTCACCGTGCGTGATGGCACCCGCATCGCTCGTGAGCGAGTATTGCACTGGTGGGACAACCTCGGCGAATATAGAACGCGAAAGGCTCGCGACCAGCCATATACCGTCATCACGGGTCTTGGGCGCCACAGTGCAAGTGGTGAGTCTCAGCTGAGGAAGGCAGTAGCAGCGGTTATTCTTCAGGATGGATGGAAGATGCAGATAGAGACGGGCCGATTTGTGGTGACTGGTCGGCGATGAATCTACGATTTATGACAGATAGAAGAGAGAACTTGCATATAGGGTATTGGAAATGGTGGCAGAAGTCTTACTCGGTTACGAAACTCATGAGTAATGATTTTTAGGAATATTAAATGATTGAATAGACTATCAAGAAGCCTTATGAACACTGACAGAGTAGATATACGATAGAACGCTTCAACGCTTCATCAACGTACCCTCAACCTATGAGCTCTCCAGCTGGCGCCTGCACCTTTCCCAAATTCCTAGGCTGGACGTGATGGTGCTGCAAAGCATAGCCAAGCCCACAACTCCCGATTCAACGTGGATCCAGCCCACGATCGACGCCGGAATAATGAGATCAAGCAAATCCGATACAAGTTTGAGTCCCAGTTCGGTCATCTGCTTATTGACCTTCTGCACCCACGCCTTCTGCTCCTCTTTCCTCCTCTCTCGCTCTTCCTTTAGGCTATCCGAAGCAGACTTCTTCTCCTCTTCTGTCTTTTCTGCTGCTTTCTTTTCGGACGAGGGTGCCACAGCGGTTGGCTCGCCACTCGTGCCGAACCCACTACCAGTTGGTGGCACAGGCCGGTAAGCAAGCAAACGCACAAGCTTGATCCCAGCACTCATAGCCGACAAGTACAGCGCAGCAAACCAAATCTTTTGCGCCTCTATGTTCAGGCTCACGGTGCGCTCTGAACCGAAGATCATGAACTGATCCAAGCCCAGGAGATCCAGAAGCGTAGCCGATTCAATCATACCAAAGATACCCAGCAGCGTCTTGGAGTAAATATCCAGCCATGTCTCGATATTCTTGTCGCCATCGGCCAGGAATAGGCGATACCCGGCCTGGAAAGATCCGAGGAAGAGGAAGAGGCGCTGACAGCGGCGGGTGAGGTTGAGGTGAGATTGAAGTTGGTTCAGGGAAGCTTTGGCTGAGATTTGAGCAGCAGTGGGTGAATTATAGAACAGCGAGGCTATTAGAGACGGGGAGGATGTGAGGATCATGGAGAGAGCTTGGAGTAGGCGCAGGAATCTTTCCAATCCCACTGCTGAATGTTAGAACCAATAAGAGACATTGTACGATGATTTTTAATACAAGGCATGAGTTCCCGCATTGACGAAAAAAAATCTGAGCTATGGGATCGAATAAATAAAGTACACTTGAACGGGGTCTTTCTTACTGTTATCAGTGCCGAAGGCAATGAATTGCTCGTGGAACCCAGCCATGATGGGCCTTGTGGTACAAAGCTCAATGGCACACTTGCACACTAGTAAATTGCAACTATACAGAGGAGAGCACTTATGTATGCAATTTATCGACAAGGTATCTGGTTCCTTTTGTGAATTGATGATATGAAGAAATATTGAAAAGGTACATTCAACATGAGACAATTTAGGTGCCGTGTTATTGGCACGAGGCGAATTGGGCACTACGTGGCCCACTCATTAGGTAAAACCGGACAACAGACGGATGATTCATCAGTCAGCAGAACATGCCTCACAACCAGCAACAGTTCGCCGGCCGAAATGTTCTATGTTCAAGCCCATAGATTTGTAGGATCATGTCAGGCAATCTGTTCTTTATCGAGACATAAATGGAATCTGGAATGCTTGAATTGCAGCATTCGAGATGAGGCTTAATGAGAGAAAGTAGCACAACAACAGCATCAATGAAGTAATGGCACCCCTGTTGTCTAGGTAGTTGCTCAGTCTTGATATGATGAACCAAAGTAACAAAAACATAGTAAATACACCACCGACGTCTACGGTTGACTATGCATAACTAAGTAGGTACACGGACGCGAGCCCAAGCTCCTGTCAACGCGTCTCTTCTAAACGATCTTCCACTTTCTAGCCCACACTATACTCCCTACTGACCCGGCGACACAAGCTCACCCTGAGCCTTTGCGCTGGGGGGTAGACCGCCAGCCAGGGTTTGCTTGCCGCCCTGTTGCTGAGCAAACTGTTGCATCCTCGCCTCTAGCTCCGGTCGGAAATGACGGATAAGACCCTGGATGGGCCAAGCGAAGGCCTCGCCAAGAGCTGTTACAACTGTTAGTTTGGAATTGATTCATAATGATCATTGGGGGTGAACATACCGCAAATTGTGTGTCCCTCGACCTGCTTGGTCAACTCCTGAAGCATGTCGATCTCACGCTCGCGACCCTGGCCCTTCTCGAATCGCTGCATAATCTGCTCAGTCCACTTGCTGCCCTCACGGCAAGGCGTGCACTGGCCACAGGACTCGTGACGGTAAAAGTGGCTTAGACGGCTGATACCGCGAACGACATCAGCGCTCTTGTCCATGACAATGACCGCAGCTGTACCCAAACCGGACTGGTTATCCTTAAGCGCGTCGAAGTCCATGAGCTGGTCATCACACACACTCTTGGGAAGAATAGGTGTTGACGAGCCACCAGGAATGACGGCCTGAAGGTTGTCCCAGCCACCGCGGACGCCGCCGCAGTGCTTGTCAATTAGCTCACGAAGAGGGATGGACATCTCCTCCTCGACGGTGCAGGGGTTGTTGACGTGTCCAGAGATACAGAAGAGCTTGGTACCCTGGTTTCGCTCGCGACCAAAGCCGGCGAACCAGGAGCCACCTCGACGGCAGATAGTAGGAGCCACAGCAACCGTCTCAACGTTGGCAACAGTTGAGGGGCAGCCAAAGACACCTACGGCAGCTGGGAACGGAGGTTTGAGGCGGGGCTTGCCCGGCTTGCCCTCGAGAGACTCGATCAAAGATGTCTCCTCGCCACAAACGTAGGCACCAGCACCGCGGTGGACAAAAACGTCGAAATCGTAGCCCGACCCGCAAGCGTTCTTGCCGATCAGTCCAGCCTTGTACGCCTCGTTGATCGCGTTTTGAAGAACAGAAGCCTCGTGGTAGAACTCGCCACGAATGTAGATGTACGCAGCGGTGGCGTTCATGGCTCGGCCGGCTACCAGACAGCCCTCGATGAGCTTGTGAGGGTCCTTTCGCATAATCTCGCGGTCCTTGCACGTTCCGGGCTCACCCTCATCCGCGTTCACAACGAGGTATCGCGGCTTGGTATCTTTGTCCCAGTCCTTAAAGTTCATGAAAGACTAGTTTCAACAACGTTAGCCAATAGGTGCACACCTGACTTTTCTGTCGAAGCTTGCAACCTACCCATTTCAGGCCTGACGGGAAGCCAGCACCGCCACGGCCTCGCAGACCGGAGGCCTTCATCTCGCCGATGATCCAATCGTGACCCTTAAGAATAATCTCCTTCGTTTTGTGCCAGTCGCCCATCTTCTTCGCGCTCGCTAGGTCGGCCGGGTATCGTCCGTACAGGTTCTGGAAAATGCGATCTTGGTCCTGAAGACCACCGTACGTTCGCTTCGGGGTGCCATCTTGGACAGTTGCCAAGCCCCTCACGGCGGTCCGTGAGAGGCTGACAGCCTTCTGGGGCGCCGCTCTCGTGGACAGCATCGTGTCGTGGTTGAGTGGCGTTGATAGGGAGACGAATAGAGAGATGGTGACGGTGCGGCACTTCGAAGGTTTACCAGTTGGACGTTCGTTTCCGAAATAGAGAGCGTGTGATTGGCCAATGCTGTAGTCATGACTCAGCACTTCCTGTTAGTGGATACTTCGGGGACGCGCTGTTTTCCGCGCTTGGGCTTAGTCACTCTTAACGCCACTGTCAGTGCTTCAGCCGACGGCGGCTTTACCTGCAGGTGGATCTTACAATTCCAACCATGTACGAATAGCTCGTCAAGTACCCTTATAGAAAGAAGACGGCATCGCAAGGTTCATGTCGCCGCCTGTGCACTGATTGAACGAGCTTCTTGTCAGTCGTCACTCAATCGCAATCGCAACATGCCTCTAGTCGCTGAGATTCAGGCTGAGGCATCTCTTTAGCTGCCATTTTCCCATACAGCGTCTTAGGTAGCCGCGCAAAGCTTAGAGATCCCCAGCTCCTGCGGCTGCCATGTCGACTGCCACCAAGCGCCAATCTACGGCGCCTCCAAGCGGACCAAAGCCTCCCGTCAACTTCTCCTCGTCATTGACTATCCCGAAAGATGCATCACTACAGGGCACACACTCCATCACGCTGCAAGCCGAGACCGTTATCCACCCCCGAGCTCGGTTTGACTCGAGCTTAGGTAGTATTTTGGTTGGCCGAAGATGCATAATCCATGAGCGCGTCTCGATTGGTATGACACCTAAAGACGCTGAGAAGGACTCCCGTCATGGAGGTGTTTCTGTGGGCGACTATGTGGTGATCGAAGTGGGTTCGCACATCGAGGCTGGAGGCACCGAGATTGGCGAAGGCACTATCATCCAGGTCGGATGTGAAATTGGTAGCGGCGCAAAGATTGGAAAGGTACTTTGAATTCAGAGACAAGGCGCGTATTGAATGTATGAGCTGACTACATGAGTAGAACTGCACGATTTCTTCGAGATCCGTTGTCGCTGCCGGCGACGTCATTCCAGATCAGACGGTCATATACTCGAATGGACTACGACGAATCGACAAGCGCCCAGTTCTCGAGGCTCGCAAAAGCAACCTCATGAAGCAGGTCAATGTGGCAAGGAAGATGATCAAAAGCGACCCGGATAAGTTTCGGTGAGGTTTTCAGTATCGTCATGCATACAAATCTTGGAATCAAGATCAACCGGCTCTCGCTCTCTCGCTATTGTCTGGCTGAGATCGTCTACTGAACAAAGGAAATCACTTCATTATTTGTTGTGTAACGGTCAGGACCCCAAGGTTTTGGAGACGATCTGCACTCAGCCAGACTGATATTGTGCTCTTCCCGGCCGCAGTTTGGCTCAGCTATACTTTGGCGACTCTGTACAACTAAGCTGAAGTCGACGTCATATGGTATATGGGTCTACCTCAAACGTTTGTGGTAGCCAGAACCGACCTGGTGTAACATTAACTTTCGGAGAGGCGGAGAGGCAAGCTTGGTGTGCTCACCGGGTTGTCTACTTCGGCAAGATGTGTCTAATGAAGTACAGGCTGGTCTCTGTTGGGTGCAGTCGTGCGATCGCATGATGGATTGGACGCGAATTTCAGCTTCATAAATTCAATGTCGAGGAGCCGACAGAACTCCCAACTTGACTTCATAAAGTCAGGAGGCATTCATTGGCCTGGCATTAGGCCGAGAGGGCAGCTAGGATTCGAGTCTATGCTCAGCCCAGACAGAGTCTACAGTCAAAGACAGAAACCTTCTCTACGATACTTGCAGAAGGGCAGGATCTTGGCCGATGGTAGTTTTATTTAATACACTAAATGGGCTATGGTGTTTTCAGCATGTATCAATGCGACATCGCGTCCTCAAACAACTTCGTCAACTGCTCCCTCTCTGCCTCTATGTTATTGATTTCCAACCCAGGCGCTAACTTGATCACTCGATGTTGCGGCAGCGTGCCCTCCACCAATGCGTCAATGTCAGCCCTCTTGAAGCCTAGGTCCTTGATGCCCAGAGGCTGGTCCCCTAGATCAGCGAGGAACTTGGCAATCGCCTCAGCTAGCACTTCTCCTGCGCTTTCGCGTTTCACGTTGGAGATGTCAACGCCAAATGCCTCAGCAGCGGCAAGGTGGCGTTCTGGGTTGGAAGGTGCGGTGAAGCGGAAGACGGCTGGGGCGGAGACGGCGACAGAGACACCATGAGGGATCAGCGGAACTGGGACGTCGTAGCCGGCATGCCTATAGCCGGGGTTCTGGCCAGAGATGGGGTATGACATTCCTAATATTTGTTAGTGTACCAAATTGAGGACTTGTAGACTGGCTTTTGAACTTACCGTGGCAGAGATGAACACCGGCATTTCCGAAGCCTACGCCGGCAAGCGTTGCGGCTAGGAGCATCTCACTCTGGGCCTCAAAATCATCTGGATCACGAACGGCGCGGGGGAGGTACTTGATAGTGCTCCGGAGAGCATGGAAGGAAAAAACGTCAGAGATAGGGTTGGCGCCTTGGTAGGCCGGGCGGTTGAGCGGGTTAGTCGGCCGCGGTGTACGCTCAGTGTAGGGAATCGCTGTGTACGATTCAAGAGAGTGACAGAGAACGTCAAGGCCGGATGAAGCCTTTACAGCAGCCGGCATGGTCCTGGTGTTGATGGGATCGCATATTCCCAGCGTTGGCTTGAGGTTTCTGTGAGCCACTCCAGTCTTGGCACGCTTGGATACGAGATCGAAGATGGCGGTGCCTGTGGTTTCACTCCCGGTGCCCGCGGTAGTAGGCACAGCAATCAGAGGCTTGAGGGCTTTGTCGATGGGGCGACCTTTTCCTAGCGGGGCGTTGACAAAGTCTAGGAAGTCGGCGTCGGGGTAGGCATTGTAGAGGTTCATTAGCTTCGCTGTGTCCATAACAGAGCCTCCACCAACGGCTAGGAAAGCATCTGGCTGGTAAGGCCGGGTCCAGGCAATAGCTTCCTTTATGCTGGATGGAACAATTAATTGGTATCGCTCACAGAACAGAACATTGAATGGTGGATTTAGAATTCAACTCACGAGCTGTCTTTGGGCTCAACCTTGACATCCTTGAAAACCTCAAAACTAATACCCTCCCTTGTAAGGCCTTCGCGAACTTGTCTCATGGCATCAAGCTTGTCGACAGTTGCGTCTGTGACGACAGCGACTCTTCTCGCTCCGAGGTTTTTGAAATCCATGCCAACCTCTTTGGTAACGCCGGGGCCGAAGCGAATTGAAGACGCCGCCATTTCAAAGGCGTACTCCTTCTGCTCCGCCGCGGCCGGGGAGGCATAGCGCCGTGCATCCTTGACGTGAGAGATTAAGCTAGGCTGCGCCTGATGGTAGCCTGGGTTGGAATGGCAAGGACATGATGGCGGATGTGTGTATTGAATGGTACGGAGGAGACTGGACGCCCGTTTCGCGGCCTGCAGTCTGTGAGACGGAGCTGCACACTGAAAGTTTACTTCGAATGCTTACATTTGGTACAGTGCGTACTACAGGCGATGCCATTATATTCGTGTTCGGACGACTTTGTTCCAACGCCAATTGTCTCCTCGATGAACGACTTGAGCGTGGTGAGGTGAGGTGAGACGAGGTGAGATACCTTAATGTGAGGATAAGTTGGCCGGAGTACCTCGGATATTGAATGGTTGTGGCCGCGGGGAGTTGGGAACATCGGATCCGATCTCGCGGCAGCAAGTACTGCTAACTTAAATGACTTTAGCGTTGTGGAGAGCGCTTGGGGTTACCCCATTTCACCTAAACAGGTTAATGCATTCCCAACCTGATATCACGACGTAGCAATCACTGTTCCATTCATTGTGTGACAAATAACGAGAAAAATCTTTTTTTTTCTTGTTTTTTAAGTTGAGAAAGAGGACCATATACAGTGAGCGAAACTGAAAGTAAACTAAACTAAAAGAAAGAAAGAAGCAATAAACTATATCCAGACTGACTTATAACCAACAAGATACAAACACCTACGTGTACTTTCTCTCCACCATCTTTCGCTTGCGAAGAAGCTCCTATTTTCTCTTTCCTATTGCTGCGGACACAGGTGCTTAAGGTGTTCCGGAGCTGCATGCCTATCATATGGCGGGAAGCCCAAGTCCTCTCTCAGGCCATCCATCATGTCCCCAAACTCATATCCAGTCGTTGGCCTACCACGGCGGCAAAACTTGATCCAGTAGGGTCGAAAAATCGGATCGAGCTTCTCAGCATCAATGAGATTTTCATGCTGCATGTCTTCCAACCATCGGGGGTGAGAACCAGTTCTGTCAAAAGGGAAATAAGGCGGCCACTGGCTGAACTTCGTTTCATCGCGCAAATGGCACCGTAGATAAGCTTCCACCATCACATGTGGCTGGAGAGCAACGACTATATCGCCTTCCGGAGAGACGTATCGTCCAGTAGTGAATTCTCGTTCCACCCCGTCGGGATCCCGTTGCATTACGGATGAAATCGGCAAGAGTGTGTCGGTGCCTCGTAGGAACTGCTCAGGCAATTTCTGATTGGGATGGTATTGGCATGGTCCCAGTGTCTCTTCTATAGGCGGCAAGAACCAAATCGTTTCCGACTGCTTGTAAAGCCTAACGTGAACGTTGTCTGGAAGCCCCTTCACATGCAAGTGAAATGATGGTAGTGGCTCAAACGGTTTGCATTCTTTTTCCTTGCCTGGGTCGTCGCCTGGGCAGAAGACCAAATCGGGCAGGGTTGACAGCTCTCGCCCAGCCTTTTCCAAGCTGCCATCAGGCACAATGAATTGGAAGCTCTGCTCAGATATGAGATGGTGGTGCTTCTGCGGATTATGTTCAATTGGTACATACCCTATCTTCTACAAACACATTCCGTTGCCATAGGTGGAATTGAAGAGTCCCCCAAAGAACGCAGGGAATTCCATCTTCAGCAAGTTTCGCGGTAACAGCGGCAGCGTAGCCGAGATCATCATAAAAGACCTTTTTTTTAGTAGCAAGTTGGTACATATTGGCGTGCAGCTGCTCAAGTTTGGTTTCGTAGAGATGAGATATGTGAGAGGAAATTGGTAGGGGGAACCTGGGTCCATAATCTCTATTTATATGTAGCCCAGGATTCGATCGCAACGCCTATTTTTTATCAAAGCATTCATTGCTATGCCAGCAACGGGGCAAATTGAGTCGAACTCAAATTCTAAATTCGAACCCTCGACATACTACTATTGTCCTATTATTGATGAAGCTAAGGGCATCAGCTATACCGAAGAAGGAACTGAATAAGAAAAAATTCAAGTTCAATCAACATCATTTGCATTGAACTCGTATTGTGAGTCCTAGTGCGCATGCTAAGATTTCGAGTGGGTGGGCGAAAGTGTCACTGGGTGGCTCATGAGTTGAGACCTCTCTCTTCCTTCTTGGGGTGTAAATCCTATAACCTCAGAAACTGGCGCTCGAGCCCTTGCCTGAATTGGATTTACTGGAATGCGTTGGTTGAAAATTGTGCGTGCGCATGTACAAATGAATAGCAGGTGTGTACGGTGGCTCGCTAACAGTATCCTTTGTTCTGTAGGTATCTATGCAAGACCGTCGAGTTAGCGTTTTTGGTACATCATGCAGTTCTTTGTTCGAATTCGACCTCATGACTCCAGCCACAACTACCAAAATCTGAGTTGCACCCCTTACATCAGAAACAGTCACTGGCCGCAGCCTGCATTGTGTGCTTGAAGCACCCAAAGAGCGAACGCCTCGCTGGTCATCGCGGGCTCAATGCGACGGCATGGCACGTCACAATGGATAGTATTTGGGGACAACCAACCGATCCATCTTGGTACGTGCACGCATCCTCGCTTCAGAACAGGTTGCCTTCAGCTGCCTTCTCTTTCAACAACAAGAGCATGTTGTAACAAGCTTGTTGGTCTGCTAATAGTTCCTATTCTTGATCCACCTCATTGGGCTTTGTTGGTCCCGGAAACGGCTACGCAGACTAGAGAGCGCCTAGTCGCCTCGTTTCTGGATCTTCTAGACGGATATTGTATGAACATGGTCGAATCTGTAGACTGTGGTCCGCAGCTCTGCCGCTTACGCCCACCGCATTGCACTGCATTTTGGGATGAAGACTTGAAAGGTCAAGCTTTGAACCGTCCCGTCGACGTATATCCAGTCATTCTCTTCAAGCCCACACTTCAAGCCTACACTTCAACAATGCGCATTTGTCGCTCCTGATAGCCATGCCTCAGACTGCGGCTCACGTTTGCGCCGGTAAAAAAATTGTCAAACATGATAGTCTTCTTTGTGCTAAGATCTGCGACAACTGGCGGATCTTCATCAACCAGTCGAATGCTCCCGCTCAACGATGACTTGTCGTCTCATCAGAGGAAGCTTGCTCTTCACTGAATGAGTCTGAAATCAGTTCAAAGTACGAGTATATAAATCATTGAATACATTTGTGAATCATATTAAATACTTGAGCTTCTCCCTTTTCCAATCTATCTTGAATTACAAGAAGTAAAATAATTATACTCTATTGACCTGCTCTTCGTCTTGCCTTACCATGAAACCCCCAACCTCTTCAAAGGAGAGGCTTCACAAAGACCAGCTCGAATTTGTTGTTGCTGATGTCCTTAATCACCTCAAGGGCATTGACTTTATACGAGATGCACGGATCTGTGTCGTTGGAGCACTCGCCGTCGAGAAACATGTACACGTGGGTAGGAAAATCGAGGTCAGATCATTCGGTTCCGTATAAAACTTTTCCTGGCTCAGTCTAACGTCTTATAGGAAATCAATCTGCTTGTCGACATCGATGACGCACCAGCAGCACTGAGTAGACTCAAACAAACTCTACTCTGCATGCCAGACACCTCGTTTTATCAGCGCTTGGGCTTTCTCTACTATGACTCAGGCGATGGGTACTCGGTGAAGATCGTTTTCTGCGCCGTGAGCATAGTATGTACTCTCGTTCCCTTCCCGTCATACGTATGAAAGGTCTAACATTCTCGGTAATTAGTACCCTTACGATCTCGATACGCCACAGCTCAAGGATGTTGGTGATGGATTTGTCCCATACATCTCTGCAAAAGACCTTATTGTGTTCAAAATTTTGGTCTGCGGCACACGAACGCTAGATCGAAGAAATGAGAAGGACGTACAGGACGCTGAGGATGCTTTGAAATTGGTTAAGAAGCAGTTTGAGTACGGTCCTTTGAGATTCACGGATAATCAGAAGAAGCATGTTAGCGTTAAGGGCGGAATAGAGGCTGTGTGTGAGAACGATTCGGAAAGGTCAGTGAACTGGTGGGAGGGCATTCTTGGCCTTTCCCATGAACAAAGGCAGAAGAGGCGAACATAGAAGGACGATGGGACTGCTTTCTTTTCTGAATTACTAAATTCGTTGGATTTCATATGATCCTGGCAAGTGTGGTGTTTCTAAGGCCGGTGTAATAATTGCAAACTGAGTGCGTCTACTACATGGATATGCCTCTTATGACTGGGGATTCATGGGGAAGAGCGGGGAGAATGGCTGCTTAAAGCCTTTGAAAGTCGGATACGATATGTCTTGCAGTGACACGGATTTTTGGCCTGAGAAACGCCTGAAGGATTGATACCCACGAATGCTGCCTGATAAAGAAGAAAGTTTCGCAGCCATGGACTCATGGCTCTGATAGACGAGGCACGTGTGCGTATGTCTGTGAGTTGTCTCTGAGAGTGCGCATGATGTCAAAAGGCTCTGGTCAGCCTAGCCAGAACTTAAGAGAATCTACTGCAAGTCAAGGAGCTGTTGGGACAAGAGATCTGGATGTTGTTCTTCAATTCGACCAAAATTTCTAATCAATGTTGTGTATGGCGTCTTTCTAGTAATCTTAAACACATGGCAGCAGGAGGATTGTATTAAGACCAGTGGGCGCCTAAAAAGCGCTATCATCCACCATTTGTACTTGAGAAAACAATATTTAGCATCGGCTTTGTAATTAAACTTTCATTCACACTTAGTTAGAAGGTTTTCGTGGGAATCCATGCAGATGATTATGGAGACGGTTGAAAGCTGTCTATCACAGACACCGCCCCGCGGGGGTCATCGAGACATCAATAACCAATCACACGTATACTGGAGGATTAGATGGCTTACTGAGTATATAGTTAATTAAACTTAGATAGTATTGGAATTTGGCGGCTATTTGTAGCGTGCTATGGTCTTCTGCAGCATACGCCTTACCCACGCGTAAAGGATAGAGTTGGATATGAGTTTGATACAGGCAAGATATAATACTAGGTTTGGATATACATATGCAGATACCCGAAGTTTTAAAATTCAATAAGTCTTCTTACCCATAAGTAAGACTCATATGTTGCCAATCGATGTCTGGCATCTGGACGTATGCCAAACCCATGTCTAAAAACGGCAGTACCCGATTAATGTGCCGTGCGGGGGGACACAATCAATATTTCACTCCGAACGATAACTCAGATCCTTCCTACACTACTGTTTCTTTGTTTACCCACCAAGGATCTTTTCTTTCTTTCTATTCCCCCCTTCCACTTTCGACGAAGCGGTGTTGCAATTGTAAAGGTACGCAATGGCTGCACCTGATGTGCCACATCAAGCGCAAGAGCCAGTGAATGAGCAAGACGATCCACCAGTTATTCGCTTCAAAGATGCTGTTGGCAGGAAGTTCAGGTTGCCATATGACATGGTGCGACAATGGGAAGTAAGTAATTCGCTGCTCGCAGAGAAGTTCGATTGAAGAAGCTCTAATCCTATTTCACAGGGAATGCGTGACATGATTGATGCTGCTTTTCTTCGGGTGGACGTGCTAGGGCCACACGTTCGGCAAGGCCACTACGACTTGATAGGACCTTCAAACGAGATCATCCTTCCGGCCACCTGGAGCGCTCTGATACGGCCTGGTATGTCTATTACAATGACTATGTGGCCTATGGAAAAACCCCCTCGACCGGTTCGTCCCCCCGGCTTCCCACAGCCGTCGTATCCGGCTGATCCTCCCCCATTCTCCCCCTCTGCCCCTGCGAAGCCAGGGCCAACTAACCATCATCATCCTCCTCCTCCTCCTCCTCCTCCTCCGGGAGATCAAGCGCCGGCGGAATCTGGGCATCAGGCAAGAAAAGTAACAACAGTGTCCAATGGCAATGTAGTCATTGATAGACCATCCGTTCCACACAAGAGTGAGAAGAAGGACTCAGTTATGTTGTCATTTCTTGCTGGCAAGCAACCGAATTCAAAAAAGAAGAAAAGGTCGGAAAAAACCATAATGGCACCCCAAACTGTCCCCACGCTACCCCTGGAATCGCCACCACGACATGAGCATCCTGCTCAGTTTCAACAGCAAGTACCGGCAGAACATCATCATTCAGTACCTACTCGCGGAAGCTACAATGTTCCACCCCCTCCAGGCTGGCTTCCAGGCGTTCCAAGGGGCTATACGGCACCACCGCCACCTCCTCCGCCTCCGTGGAGCGTTCCAAACCCTCCAAGACATGGAAAAGCTTCCAAAGCCGCAAGCGAGCGAATTCGAAGTGCTAGACCAAGCAGTAGTGGAGGATCCAGCGATTCATCATCTAGCTCCAGCCAAAGTGAGCGTTCAGAGTCTATCACATCTCGTAACGCGGCACGGAAAAGCGGCTTGGTCTTCAACGCGAGACGACAAGCTAATGAACGACAAGTCACTCGTCGCCAGTCGACGCTGCCTATATTTGAACCTAAGCCAGAAATTAGGGAGTTTAGCTCAGCTCGAATATATTCTGACGAGATTAGTGCAGGTTCAGTGACACTGGAGCTGACAGAACGCACTGAACCACCGGGAGCTGCGTCAGCTTCCAATGACAGTGACCGAATTACGTGGATGTGAGGCTATTTTCTTAATATTGGAATACTTCGAAGTATCATAAATAACACGATTCTAGCAATGTGTCGAGAGCTGTCATGGACTTTGCCGAATTCGAGGTGAGTGACTTATCCTTCTTGATAAGTTTCAATCGAGATTGTATAATGATTCTTCCTAGAATATAGCATTACATGGAGCAAATATAGCTATCAGCTCGGATATTAGGCTTGCTATGGAAATGATCTTCAAAAAGATTTACGACAAGAAGTTGAATAAGAGTCGCAGCAATTGGTTTATTCAACCTGGAACTGCACTTAGATGTGATGTAGATTCAGGTGGAGAGACCGTGGCATCAGTTCTCTTTGCGTCGATGCCTCAAGTACACGTCGATTCTTTCAATGCTAAGGTCGCTTCAAAGTCTCAAAAGGGGGTTTGCTTACCTCGCAGACTTCACGAAGTATTCAACCCGTACGATACTTCATTCGAGCGAGATAAGAATCAGGTATTCCTTAGAGAAGACGGTGCGGGATCTGGGGATATTCTTTGGATTGGTGAAACGTGGATCCTGGTGATTGATTCTAGTATGCATTCAAGACGGTCCTTAATGAGTAGTTGTCTGCTGCTAATCGGATATAGCTCACGTTATCACCTATGGCAACCCACGTCGCAAGACTACTCTTCAGGAGAACATTGACATCAGAGAAAGAGCCACTAGAAAATCTTCTGAAAGGGTAGTTCAAGTAACAACTTCAAAGGACTTGCGATTTGTGCAATTCCAAATCCCACTCGACAGTTGTGAAACATTCTTTGTGAGTGAATAGTATAAGGAAAACACCGATATTTGCTGAATAGAGTCAAGTGCTGACTTTTTGAGAATAGAAACTACAATCATGTGTTGAAGAGCAACTTTCTGACCACTTCGACTTGTTTGACTTTGATTTTGGCGATTACCAACTGGTAGATAACAAGGGGGATGCTTTAACAGCAAGAAGTTGGTCTAGACTCACAAAACATACCCAAGAGAGTATCATCAGGATTAAAGCGGAAGCAATAATTGGGGATAAATCTTCAACAGATAGCTCATCTGGATTCGTACATGGTAGTTCAAGCTCGGCTTCTTCGACATCCCGGCGTCGTGGAAGCTTCAAGGCTGAAGACGAGGGATTCTTTGGTATCAAAAGGATCCCCAGCGTCGTCTCAGAAGATGGTACGTTGAGATGTCGCTTTGTAGTTCAATCTGTAAGGAATTAACAATGCAATTGCTAAACGTTGAATAGACGCATCCACTCTGCCAGATCTTCATCCACAGGTCCCACCATTCCTGAGTTGGAGCATACTGGACTCGAAAGCATCTTCATCTACGGCCGATGTTCATGCGAACCACGAACGTTCTACCAGTGAAGGGGACTTGAAGGAAAGTATCCGAGCTTGTTTGGTACGGACTGAGACTGCTTTGATCGAGCAACATCATCCCCATGTGGCAGACTTACAGACGAACTTTCCCGCCCTCAACTTCAGCGAAGATAGTACAGTTCAAACTAGTTTTGAAGACGCCGAGACGAAGCTGTCAACTCTCTTTCTCTCGGAGAGAAGACCACACGACTCCAGAGCATCTGCCTTGGACGATGGGGATCTTTCTCGAATCTATAGGGAATACCTCTCAATCTCCCTTAGAACACTCGAAGCCTTTGCCCTCAAGACGCATGGCTCTCCACTGCTGTCTTTATACTATTCGAACCTGCTGCGAACATCGCACGTAAGAGATTTTGGTTTTGGGTTTAAAGCATAGGGTTCAAGCTAACATCACTCTAGTACTTGAAATACCACCCTCCAGGAGATTGCCCACAGAGATGGATTATCTCCCGTAAGCCTATCCCCATTCCGGGGTATAGGCTCCTAGATAGTACATTAGCGCATGATGATTGTAAGCAATGCGAAGATGGAACGATATACGATACTTCTCAAGCAGCAATAGAACATCTACGAAGCAAGCATTTATCTGAGACGACTTCGATGGATAGAATCAAGGACTACCTTATGCCACTTTCCACAGCCATCGAGGAGAGATACATAAGGGAGATCTGGGAGATCCTGAACACGAGCGTTTCTATTATGACAGTGGTCGCAAAGGAGGCCAGAGACCTCCAAGACGGCGTCGTTTTTGGAGATCGCTTCCGCCAACCAACGCAGGGCATTCCTTACGCTCTTCTAAAAGCGCTGCAGCTCATTATCGCATTTGCTTGTACTGTGCCAGCACTATTAGATGAGTTCAAAACTCTGTATTCTCACAGGGTTTTGGAACGCGAAGCTCAAACACTGTCGCCGAGTCAAGAATTACGAGAGAAAGCTAGGCTTCTCAAATCCACGGGAGTCGAGATAGGATCTTTGATGAAGACCGCCGCACGAGCGCTGATAGGGTCAGAGGAGACAAGAAAGAGAGAAGATATTACCAACTTCTTTTGTTCGGTAGGAGCACACGGAGTGGCTATGCAGATGATTTGCAATATTTTTCTGGAGCCTGTCTACAACAACTTGAGCGCTGCCGAGCTTTACAGGAACTACACCGACAACTTGGTAGGTTTATTCTTTGTCATGGACATATAGAAGAAGAGTCATTAATGTGTTAAAATTAGGGATCTAAGGTCATCCGTCGTCCAAACAAACGGCAAATTTCGGTGATCAGCGCGATGATGGATGAGATGTCGCGACTCAATAAGGTCAGAGAGTGGCAACATAAGGTTATACGATCCCTACAAACGATATTATCACCAGATACACATCTTACGCCACTCAAGGACCTTCGTGATAAGACATACGAGATCGAGCGATATATATTAGACGACGTCAGCGACAAGCTCGACGAGCAATCTGATATTTTCCAATCAAACCTTGAGCAAGGGGATAAGCTCATCCAAGTGGTCAATGATACGACCGAGATCACTAAAGACGACTATAGCCGCGCAATATTTGTTTTCACAGTTGTGACGGTTATTTTCTTGCCGTTGAGCTTTGTTGCTGCCTATCTGAGCATGAATGGTGGACCTTCGGAAGACGGTTGGGTAGAAACTCAGGCATTGTTTTGGCAGATTGCAACTCCTTTGGCTGTGGCGATTGGTATATTCTGCCTCGTAGTAGCATTGCAAGGATATAAGCAGACTGCTAAGAGATGGATAACCCACTACAGTTCTCTATTGGGGCTACGGCGCTGGCGCTTGCCATGGTCAAAGAGAAAAGGATCTGAAATGTCTTCTTCTCTCCATGAATATTCAAGCGACACTGGAACCAGCAGTACTTATGATCATTCGAGGACGGAGAGCACTGCACGGCGCAGAAGGAGACGACGTTAAAATAGGAACAGTTAGATCTGGGACACATGCATACAAAGTAAATGAACAGATGAAGCAAGAGGTAGGATAACGAACAGCCAGACACTCGTATCTAGAGAACAGCCAACAACCCCCTGGGAAGAGCATTTACATCTTTCATTCGTGATTGTTTTCTTGAGTTGCCATGAAACTTATGATGTTCGTTACCTTAGAGCTCGATCGTTTTCTCGCTGCAATCTTTTAGTAGTTTCATTGCCATTATCAACAATTTTCTTATTGATAGGAAAAAATGCCACGTTGTTATGTATTCAGATTCGCGGCGAGATTCAGATCCATTCAAGATGATAATTGCACACCCTTCACCCAAGGTTACGCGGCTCCCCACTCCTCTTAGATCGCAGCCTTCCTGGACCCCAACGCTCGGGTACTGCATCCTTCCTGGCTTCGACACTAGGCAAGCATAATCATTATGGCGTGCCAGGCAGGAAGAATGACTTGCTTCTTGGGAAGCTAGGTGAACAGTGAGTATGTTTGGTCATGATAAAATCTGATGGTCGAATCAGAACCAGTGTCTGCTTTGAACGCATGTACATTCAGAGGCTCTTCTGGTAATTTCCTTCTTGAGAAGCCAGGGAATTCAAATGATCCCGAATACATGATCTCTTGTTAGCCTCAATCGAGTCCGGCCTGGGGGCTGCAATAGTCAAACTGCAGGCTTCTATTAGCTAAACACCTATGTCCAATCCCTAACAATGTGCGAATCCTATTACCACGACAACACGACACTGATGCTGACTATGGTAGGGCGGCTGAGCAACTCTCTAACAAACGACCCAAAGTGTGGAAGTAACAGACTATGGCCACCAACCTTGCTTTTATTGGACTAAAAGACGACGATCAGATTCTACTTTTCTTTTTTTTAGAACGCTCCTCGTTTAACATTTGTACCGATTGGCAAGGCGCAGCATTTCTTGAATTCACCCCTCGCTGCGCGCAGCCCTGCACTCCCTCCATGACTGTGCCGTGTCGATCAACAGAGGCTTGCGCGTCAAGGAGTATTAGATATCACAGCCGTGATTTAAATACAGGAAAGGTCTCTAGAAGTGAAAAAAGCTTTGCAATTCCAGATTCTTAAGAAATTATCAACTTCACATCTTGTTTGTTGCAGTTAGCAGCCGCTCGAAAGAAAGCACTTCCAAATCGAGGAAATAAACGACTAAATCATCATGCCGAATATGGATGTCGAATCTATTGTACGTTGCGCCCTTGCGCTCAACTACATCCCCGGATTCACCCTCTGTCTTGCCCAAGGAATCGATACTGGTGTAGCTGTTCCTGTTGTTGGTATCGTACCTTTGACAGGGTCCTTGGTCATGACTGGTCTGCACTTCAGCGCCCGTCGGCCAGCACGCCTTCGCCTCGGACATCGCCATTCTATGGACGGGGAAGTAGGTGACAACGACCGAAAGCTTACCAAACTTTGGAACGCGGGCGTTCTTCCCTTCGCTCTGGACTTGTGTGCTTTTGGCGGCTTCCAGGCTGTGCTTGCGGTTACTTGGTACCTTTTCGATCGTGGCAACGACTACAGTGATAGTGATCTTCTTTTGATGGCTTATGCCACTTTCCCTTTGATGATCAACTGGTACGTTTTTCTTCTGCCTATGCTCCTCGGTCTTTTGCTTCCTGGACAATAAAGCTGACATGACTTTGCTAGGCTTGCCCACCTCTTCCTCGCCTTCTCGAGACTGGGTGATCTGTCGAGGACTCTGCGAACGGCTCTCGTTCACTCTCTCGCTCATGATACCTGCCCTAACTGCCCTCCGCATTATCGTGCGGTTTCTCTGAACCCTTCGCCGGCGCGGGAGGAAGACCTAGAGAGTGGTATTATGACTGAATCTCAGAGGGTGCGTGATGGGCTACTGCACGGAAACCTCTACGACGCTGATTCCCGCACTGGTCCCAGGATTGAGCAGGGATCAGACAATGGCAGCAAGGCTTCATGATTCTGCAATTGAAGCTGTCATAACAGAACAAGGAGTTATACATGCAGCGGTGTATGAATGCCTTTGGGTAATGACGAGGCGGAGTTCCTCACTCTGCTCGTCTCTGCAAATGCTGGATATGACAACAAAGCAGTGTGAGAGCAGCGATGTGGAACGTGATGAGGTCAGGTTTGGAGGGAAATCAGTGCAAGCATGGTAGAACCGAATGGGCTGTTAGTTTTTCTTTTTTTTTTTTTTTTTTTTTTTTTTTTTTTAAAAAAAAAAAAAATTTGCCGCCACAGCCCCAAACAAGAAGGCATATTTATAAGCCAAAAAAATAGCTTAAAATGCGCCGCAGCCGGAAGCCTACGAGAGTCTAGGCGATGCATAGTCTTCAAAGAGCAATAAAGACAGATAAGCAAGAAAGTACGAATAAAACACAAAGTACACACAAGGTACTACGGAACAAAAGAGAAATGATGAGGTCTTGCGCAAGTGGCTCGCTTGGAACGAGTACCCGCGCCGAAGTAAGCAGTAGCCTTACGTATACGTACATATATACCAAATCGACACATCAAACGGAGTATGACAAGGATAAACTCCCCGCCTCTCGGCCCCACCCGGAGCCGGTTTGATGTGTGTCTAGTCCGGGAACGTCTGCAAAGAGCCTTGGACATTGCTTTATTGTTGTGAATCAACAAAGGGTACTCGACCCGTATTCTGAGTTTTCGGTTTTCGGCCGCATTCGAAATGGAACCAATCTCGCCATGCGTGATGCATACTGCACGGGTATAATACTACGCGAATCGCTTAGTGAAAGCCGAAAGCCGAGTGCGTGGCCGATTGACTCAGCGTCAGCATTCGACTGCTGTTTCCATCCACATACGGCGTGAGGCGTCGCCAAGCTCGGACTCGCCGTCTATCATGAGAAAGCAAAAGACGGATTTGAATTCAAACTTCATAGGGAAGAAAAAAAAAATTATAAAGCATAGCGGCCGCTCATCAGTCGAGTCCATTCAACCAACATAAGAATCATGGTAAACCAAAGTCAACCCTCCCTCTCCTCCTCCCGAGGGCGCATCCGCGATGTACTACCGGCCCTCCGTCTGGGCAAGTGGCCGCCGGGAAAGCTCAACTCCATCACCGATGTTCCCGGCGTGCTGGTCCACACCGAATCCATCCAGCCGGACCGCGACGTCAATACCGGCGTCACCACTATCCTGCATCGCGAAGACTGGACCAAGTACTCTAGCTTCGCCGGCGTCTTCCGCTTCAATGGTTGCGGTGAGATGACCGGAGCCCATTGGATCGACGAGACGGGGCTGCTTACCTCCCCCATCATCATCACCGCCACCTCATCCGTCGGCGATGCCTACCGCGGCGTATGGGAGTACTGCTACAAGGAGTATGCCAAGGACCGTGTGATGGACTTGTTTATGTTTCCAGTAGCCACAGAGACTTATGATGGCTACCTAAGTGATCAGAGTCGGTTCGCTCTCACGCCCCAGCACGTCATCGAAGGCATCAAGCAAGCCTCTGCGGACCGCGTACCCGAGGGAAACACGGGAGGCGGCACGGGCATGATCTGCCATCGATTCAAAGGTGGCACCGGATCTAGCAGCCGCCTGATCGAGGGATTCGACGCCGAAGGCAATGCTAAGACGTACACCGTCGGCGTGCTGGTACAAGCCAACTACGGAAATGCTGAAAATCTACATATCGGCGGTGTTCCTGTGGGCACCATCCTCAAGGAGCAGGGCGAGGCGGAGTCGGCCCAGGCAGAATTTAAGGAGCCACGCAAGGATGGGAGCATCATTATCATCGTGGCAACTGATGTGCCCCTCCTGCCTGTGCAGCTACAACGTCTAGCGAAGCGCGCAACGGTTGGCCTGGGTAAGGTAGGTGGCTATGGCTCCAATACTTCGGGGGATATCTTTCTGGCCTTCTCAAACGCGAACAAAGTTCCATTCCAGGCGTTGCCGTTGTCCGAGGACGGGGCACCGGTGACGACGCCGTACACACCTGCGCCTCATGGGGTGCAAATGCTAGATAATGACACTATTACCGGGGCATTTGAGGCAGCGGCGGACGCGACGGAGGAAGCTATCTACAACGCTATGTTTATGGCGGAGGATATGATTGGGTTCAAAGGGAGACGGGTGGATGCGCTAGATCTAGAGAAGGTCAAGGATATTGTAAACAAACGTTTATAAAGTCGAGAGAAAATAACAATCAATGCGCTAAACCAGATATCTAAGGGACTTTTCAGGTATTTATGCTATTGGCAGCTCGATTCATGAAGTGGTGGAGGTATCTAGGCCCAATGTCGCTTGCAGGTCACTCCCTACCTGGTCACTCCCTACCTGGTTGAATACACGGCATCGTCCCGCTTCCAAACCAAAGCGAGAACAGCAGAAGCCGGTCCCATAGCGACGACATTTTTCGCAAGCTCCAATACGTCGGCTATACTTCCAGACCAGACCCCAGCCCGGTTCGCCATGGTGGCAGCCCAGACAAAAGCAGCCGCAGAACCCAAGTACTGATCATATTGGAAGAATTGCATCGTAGCCGAAGCAATAGTAGCTGGGCCGTACCAGTGCACTGCGTGAGGTATGAACACATTTTCAAAGGTCAGATGGCCAGCGACATCCTCGGGAAACAGGTCTGGTTGCACAGCGGCGGCAGCAATAACAGCTAGCGTCGTCCAGTGGACAATGGCGCCAACAAGCATAGCGAACCTGTATGCGTGTCCGACCGCCCGCTTGTTGTCATCCGACTTGTCCACAACTTTTCCGGTGACCGGGTTCATCTTTTTGAACATGTCCGAGAAAGCGGAGAGAACCAAGGCCATGTAGACAGGGAAAGGCTGCCATGCGGCGATGAAGATCTGGCGTAGATCCGCTGAGACGGGGAGAAGTGGTAGAACGGAGGGCACGCCGAATCCGAGGACGACGGCCGGGATGATGGCGTCTAGCTGGGCCGGATCCCGAAGGAATAGATCTTGAGGTTGGGTGGACGAGAAAAGCAAGTCGATAGCACAGTACAAAGGCATGATGACGCCGAGGCCGATAGACTGGATGATGATGCCCCAAACGGCGAAGCTTCATTTGTTGCTTGTCAGCCTCATGCTCTCACAGCTCCTGTTCTTCTGTCTGGTCCTACCTACAATCCTGTCACGTTCCATGATTTGCCCTGTCTGTTGCCGATAGAAATGAGGAGCACCAGGATGGAGACGAGTTGGCCAGCAAAGTAAAAGACATTAAACGAGAGCTCCGGCATCTCACCAGAGAACATAGCCTCAAACATCGGGATCAAGATAACAAGGAAGCCATCTACCGGGGCGATGCCGGTGTAGCTCCGGCGGAGGTAAGTGTCACTGGAGTTGAGGAAAGGTATCAATAGCTCTTCGGTGTACTTGATGCGCCCGAGTTGGATGTGCAGGGCGTCCACGGCGAGAGCGACGAGGCCGATCAGAATTGCGACGCTGACAAGAGGGGTGCCCTCGGAACGCTGAGGTGAGGAGGCCGGCTTGGCCGATGTTGATTTAGCCATGGTGATGTGTTACGATGGTGTTGTGATAACAGGGCGCAGTTAATGAGAAGCGCAATGTCGTTCAGCTGCTCTGCCTTGCTAATGCTTGGTGCAAGACAGACCGAGCCAAGATATGCTTGTTTCGCCCTTAACTCACGCAAAGATGTGTTTATAAAGTAAGATGGAGGAATAGTAAGCTGGAGAAGAATAGTCGATTGAAAGAAGATTCACTACCCTTGTCATCGGCACACCCCTGTCTACGGAGAACACGTTCAACTAGTTTTCCAAAACCGATACTGATAGATGAACACTATTACAAATGCCTAGAGAGATGTATTACGTTGGCAAGCCGACCGTGAATGTAGGCACGGCCAATAAATTCACAGACGGAGACCGCGGCCACCGGACTCCCGGCGCATCTTTGACTCCCTTCCTAGTCGCTACCTCTACGAGTACATATCATAACCCTGCGATGATGGATGAGATTTGCAGAGCAGGTCCTTATTCGCGGATCGGGACGCTGAGGCGGGATAAAGTGGGGCCAAGCGTGTAAGAATGCGAATGCGAGCTTGACTTGCCCCCCTTCTTGTACTGGATTGTCTTTCATTATTATCGCCTAGTCCGTCTTTTTACGAGTATTACCGCCAGAACTAGGCAGCCCTACAAGGATAGAAGACGGAAGATTCCGAGACGCTAATTTTCCCTCGTAGTAATTCGCACTCGCTTTTCAACTCGTTGACTTTGGGAATGACAGATCTGCAGGGTTAAAAGTCACATCGTCATTACCCTCGCAGTCGCGGGACAACTTGCGAGTCCGATAACCCAACGGCACTTGCCAATTCTATGTGAAACTACAAGGACATCTAATAACCATGGCTTCTGTCGAGCTCAAAATAAATAGACGGGCTCAGCCCTACATAGATCTAGATATATGTATCTGGCATTACTATTATCACAATACTCCAACTTGACTAGCAAGAAAGCATATTTACTATTCAACACTGCCTGAATTTATATATTATATATTACTTCTTACCCACTTACCATGATCAACTCCAATAACCTCAAGGTTATTGTCGTTGGGGGTGGGCCTGTTGGCCTCGTCGCCGCCCACGCCTTGTCCCGAGCCGGCATCGACTTTGACATCCTCGAGAGCCGAACAAGCGCCGTCATCGATGCCGGATCCAACTTGGTTCTGTCCGCGAGTGGCATGCGCGCCCTTGGCCAGCTTGGTCTGATGGATAGCATACGAGAAGTCAGCTCCGAACTTACCACCATTGGTCGCCTTGACCATCAGGGCAACAACATCGGTGATGTCGAGTGGTTTTTCGCACAGAAGAAACAGTAAGTTCTCCCGAGATCACTTTCAAGCCTTGTTTCCGGCTTGCTTGTCTTTTTATCATGTTTGCTAAATGGGTATTACAGCTTTGGCGAATACCCCCGAGTCTTAAGCCGCCATGACCTTACAAAGGTCCTCTACGAAGGCCTCACCCCCGACGCCAAAGCTAAGATTCACGTCAACAAGAGGGCCTCAGACGTCGCAGAAACCGCAGATGGCGTTACAGTATCTTGCCGAGACGGCTCTTCCTTCTCAGGGTCTTTTGTGATCGGAGCCGACGGCGCCCACAGTATGGTCCGCGACGCCATGCGCACAATAGCATTGAATGCCGAGTCGCCCAACGTCAACGATGAGAAGCCTTTCCTAGTCACATTCCGCTGCTTGTGGATCCGATTCCCGACCAATGCTTCCGATAAGCTCTCTCCCGGCATGACGGCTGAGGCCCATGGCCTTCGATGCGCGAGCCAGCTCTTTACGGGTGATGAGTCTGGTGTGGCTGGGATATACGAGCGCTTGGATGAACCCACGAGGGATCGTCTCCGTTACACGCAAGAAGATCAGGACGAGCTTGTTAAGCGCTGGGGTCACTTACAGCTGATCCCCGGGATTGACTTTACTCTCGGCGAGGCCTATGAGAAGAAGATGTCGTCGGGTCTGGTCAGCCTTGAGGAAGGCGTCGTAGAGAACTGGAGCTACACAGACCGAATCGTCCTCACCGGCGACGCAGCCCACAAGTTCACACCTAGTACAGGCGCCGGGTGCAACAATGGCATCGTCGACATTGTCGTCCTCCTCAACGAGCTGCACGAGGTAGTCGAAGAAGCTCGCCAAGCATCAAACAACGAGAACGCAAGACCATCCAAGGAGAAGCTTGAGGCTGCCTTTGCAGCCTATCAAGAAGCTCGTTTTGACACTACCAAGGCTTGTTGTAAGCAGGCTGGTGATGCCACGGCGTCGGCTACCTGGGAGACTTCCGTGCACAAATTCATTGACCGTCGGGTCATGTCTATCCGGGCTGCACAGCGGTACTTGGCAGGTTCGGCAGCTAAGGAAACGGCGAAGACTCCCGTATTGAATTTTGTGCCTGCAAAGGAGGCGCTTGTGGGCGGTAAAACGGCGTGGGTGCAGCCTATGCCGGTCGAAGCATGAGAAATGGAACGAATTATGGACTCTGATGTGGCGTTGGATGGGTTGTTTTTATTATAGATTAAATGATTGTGGTGTACTCTGAGCGTTGGATGCAGGATATATCTTATATAATCTCTATCCCTTTGAGTCCCGTAAGGCTCCAAAGAAGTACCAGATTAGGGATGTAGCTAATCATATAGTATAGAAAATTAGGTACTTAATTTAACTAAAGAGCTTAGTAGTGCTAAAAGTACCAGCATTTTAGCCAAGTATAAATCATTATATTGCATTCTTTATAACCTTTCTTTATGCTTATACTTTTTAACCTTTATATAAGGCTATTTTTATTAACTTATTATAAAAGTTATTATTATTATTTTTACTCTTTAATCTTAAAGCTTTGATAACTTAAATAATATCCCTTTTTTTCTTAATTAATAAAATTATACTAGTTTATTAGCATAAATATGTTACTTAATTTAAATTGTTATTTTAAGCTTCTATTATTATTATAAATCTTAATAAGATTATTTATTAATTCTTATCTTTAGTATTATTATATTAAATAAGATTATTAATTTAGAAACTTTTATAGTTAAAGTAAATAATTATTAATAAGATAAATATTAAGAAGAAAAATCTATACTATTATTTATTAATTTTTTTTATTAATATAATAATCTATTTTTTTTTAACTTTTTAATTAATTATTTATATTAATATTACTTATTTTATAATTATAATTATAAGTAATAAATAAAATAACTTAATATTTTATTATTTTTATATTAAATTCTTATTATATTAAAAATAATTATTAATATATTATTATTAATTACTTATAGATTATTTTAATTATTTTATTATTAATATATACTATTATTATAAGAAAAATAAGAGAGTTATTTTTTTATATAATTTAATTAATTTAAAAAATAAATATATATATTAAATAAGAAAATATTAATTAATAAAAGTATCTTTTCTTTTATAAAATTATTATTTATTATTATAAAGTATAATTATTCTTAAGGTTATAAATTATAACTTATTATATTATCTTACTTAACCTTAATAAAAGGCTTATTGTTACGGCCCCTTCTGCGGCCTGCATGTGAACATAATACGTACCTACTTTTTTCTACTATTTATAGGGTAACTAACTACGACTAATAGTTAACTATTATTGACTACTTTATAATAACTACCTATAGTTACTAGTTAACTATAGTTAGCTATATAATATATATATATATCCTTAAAATACTTATAATAAAAGTTACTCTTAATTTCTTAATTATTAATATAATAATTATTACTTAATTTATTTTTTTAGTTCTTAATTTTATACCTTAATTATAACTCTTAATTATATTATTTAAATTTAATATCTTAATTTTTTTAAAATATTAATTAACTTTATTTATATTTATTTTATAAATATAACTAAATTATTATATATTAATAACTTTTATTTAATAAACTTATTATATTACTTTTAAGTAATATTAAATACTATAACCCTTAAAGGATCTATTACCTTAAACTTTAAGAAAGGTACTCCTTTTATTAACTCTTTCTTTAAAAGAAAAGAAAAAGTTAATAAAATAGATATAAACTTTAATTTAAATAATAATAATAAGTAAATATTTAAGGAGCTATATAATTAAGTTATTATCCTTATTAAAGCTTTTATAAAAGTTATTAAAAGAAATATATAATAAACTATCCTATATAATCGATAAATATAGAAAATATAAGTTATAATTAATATTAATAGAATTAATAAAAATATAAAAGAAATAATTAAACTATTAATGTTTATAAAGTTTAGAGAAAAAAAAGATATACTTTAACCTTTTTTTATGTTTATAAAGGTATACTTTATGTACTTTTTTAATTTATTTAATAATAAAAATACTAAAATTATATATATTATTAAAAGACTTAAAAGAAACATATTATAATAGTTTAAGCTTATTATAAAAGATTATATTAATAATAAAAATTAAGTATTATTTAAAATTATTAATATTATGTTTAATTATATTAATTTTAAGTAATAACTATACTAAGTTTTTAATAATATAAATAAAAAAAAAAATATTAAATAAAAATTATATAAACTTAGATAAAATAAATTTATAGTAAACTATTCTATTATATTTAGATAAATTTATTCTTACTTATTATAAAAAAACTCTTATCTAATAACTATATACTATAATAATTTTAAACTAAAAGTTAAGGATAAACTCTATAAGGTTAATTAGTTAGAATAATTATTAATCTATATATAAATAATTATTAAGATTAATAATAAATAATATAAATATTAATAAAAAAAATAATATAAATATAGAGAATAATATATTTAATAACTTAATACTAGTAAAAAACATTAAGAAAGTAATAAAATATAAGGAATAATAATAAGGATATATATAAGTCCTATAGAACTAAATGTTATTTTTTAAAATAAATTTAAAAAAATTTGCTATAATTATGGAAAAAAAGGACACTATACTAAAGAATATAAATTAAAAAAGAAGGACTAAAAACTAGTTCTTAAAGGTAAAAAGTTCTTAAATATATTAATAAATAATACTAAGTTAGAATATAAAATTCTTAATAAGAAAGATAACTTTTATATATTATTATATTAAATAGTATATTATAATAATTATTGTTATATTTATAAAGATAGTAAAAATAATAATAATTAATACTTTAAGAAACTATATAAATTATTATTAATATAACTTAATATTATAAGAACCTATAACTTAAATAATAAAGATAAACTATATAATTTTAAATAATATTTAGTTATAGATTTTATTAGTATATTAAAATAAGAAGAATTTTTTAAGTATATTAATAAATTAATAAATAATATAGAAAAAGAACTTATTTAATATACAAATATTAAGTATTACTTAGTACTTAAAAAAAATAATATTATAATATATATTACTATTATATAAATAAAATATATATAAGGTAATAATACTATAGAATAGAATATTAAGAATAATTTAGTTATATATACTAAATATAAAGATTATAGACTTATCTTTTAGATATTATATATTAACTATAAATACTTAGTATATTTTATAAATAAAGTTAAGAATAATACTTTCTTTATAAAAAATATAAATATACTTATTTAAGAGCTATATAAAATAAATAAAACTTTTTACTTTAAAATAAAAAGTTATAATTTTAAAATAATAACCTTAATTCTTAATATTAAATACTTTATTTTTTATATAATAAAAAGATATAATAAATTTTAGTATAAGTTTATATTTTATAAATACTATAAAAATAAAAAGTTATTTTACTAATATATATAAAATAAAAAAAAAAAAGCTAAAGAATAAACTAAATAAGAAATACTTAAGAAAAGTTAGTAAGAATTCTTATAAAAAAGGGATAATAAAATAAAAAATAAGGTTATTAATATTAAAGTACTTTATATAAAATATGTAATAAAGAAAATAAACTATAAAATATTTATTAATATTATTTAATAACTTATCTATAAAGAATATAATTTTTATATAATTAAAGAAGAAATATACGCTATTATAAAAAAATAAAAAAAACTAATAAAAAGAATATTAGCATATTTTAACATAAAGTACTACCCTTTTCACAATATAGTAGTAAGAAATTAGTAAAAAATTAGAAATTATTATAAAATATACTCGATTAATTATATAAGATATAATAAATATTAGGAAGAAAAGAAGAATATTATTTAAAAATTAATATATATAAACTAAGAAAGATTTATATTTATTATTAAAAAAAGAAAACTAAAGGATATTATTTAGTACTATAAACTATATTAAAATACTAAATAAGAAAATAATAATAACTTTCTTAATTATATTAAAAGGTAGATAAAATTAATATATAATAAACTTTACTTAATTATATTAAACTAAGTCTTATTATATAAAAACTATTAAAAGAAAAAACTTTATAATATATTAAATATTTATAGAATAATTAATTCCTTATTTATAAAGAAATTTAACTTTAAAGTAAAAAAAAAAACTAGAAAAAGATAACTTAAAAGATAAAAAGAACTTAAAAAAGAAAATTAATATAAATATTAAATTATTATAGATAATATCCTTATAAAAATAATAATAATAAACTAGGTAAAAAATAGATAAAGTTAATTATAAAAGGGCCATAAAATAACTCTTATAAACCTAAGACTTTTTGTTTAATTAAGATAATTAAATAATAAAAAATACTCTTAAAAGTTTAAATAAAGGGATATTACTTATAAGTATTATTAGATAATAAAGTAATAAGTAATTATATTTTACTAACTATAGTTAATTAATATAAGTTATTATAAAATTATAAAATTAATATATATAAATTTTTTAATATAAAAGGCTAAACTTTTAATTATAATAGTAAGAAGATTAATTAAGAAACTAATTATCTCTTAATAATAATATAAGGATACTATAAAAAAATCATTTTTAATATAATAAACTTATATAATTATAATATAATATTAAGTTACCTATAGCTTATAAAAAGTAATTTAATAATTAATTAGTATATTAATTAATTAATATAGATAAATATAATAATATAATAATTATTATTTAATTAAAATAAGAATATAAATATTTATTATAACTTAGCTACTAAAGTACCTTTATAAAAAAAGTATAAGTAAATTATTAAGATAAAAGCTAATATATTAATCTTAAAGATTATATAACTTAATATAAAATATAAAAAAAATAAATAAAAAAAACAATAATTTAATAATATTATTTAAAAGATATATAAAATAAATTAATAAGCTTAAAAAAGATAGAAATAATAGCCTTAAAATAAAAAAAAATATTTTAAAAATATCCCTAAGAAGTACTAATATTATAATAAACTATTTAAAGAAACATTAAAAACTAGATTACTATAATATAATTAATAAAATTATAAAATTTATCTTAAAAATAAAGCTATAATTAAGTTCTATAAACTTTATAACTTAAATAAAAAGTAACTTAAAATATTATAAAAATACTTAAATAAATAACTTATTAAGGAATATATTTAACTATTTACTTTAAAAACTAGATATTTTATTATATTTATACCTAAGAAAAATAGAAAATTATAGCTTATTATAGACTATTATTAATTAAATAATATTATTATTAAAGATAAAATATTACTTTTATTTATTAATAAACTTAAGGATTAATTATATAATAAGAATTAGTTTATTATTCTTAACCTAAAAAACGTTTATAATTTTATAAAAATAAAGAAAGAAAATAAATAAAAAATAGCCTTTTATATGTAGTTTAAGTTATTTAAGTATTTAATAATACTATTTAGCTTTATTAATATACTTATTATATTTTAAAGAATAATTAATAATATATTATAAAAATATCTTAATATTTTTGTAATAATTTACTTAAATAATATCTTAATCTTTTTAAAGAACCTTAAAGAATATAAAAAATATGTTTATAAAGTACTAAAAACACTTTAAGATATAAACCTCTTAATTAATTTAAAAAAAAGTATATTTTATGTATAAAAAATAGTATTTCTTAAATATATTATTTAATTAAATAAAATCTTAATAAAATAAATAAAAATTAATATAGTTAAAGAATAGCTTATATTAATAATAATAAAAAAAGTATAAGTATTTATTAAATTTATTAATTATTATTAATAGTTTATATAAGATTTTAGTAAAATTATTATATTTCTTATTAATTTAATAGGTAAAGAAAAAGAATTTAAATAAGAAAAAAAATAATAATAAGTATTTAAATAACTATATAATAAAATTATATTTAATATAATATTATTTATATTTAATTTAAATAAGCTACTTAAACTAGAAACAAATGTTTTAGACTATACTATAAGTACTTAAATTAAATAACAATATAATAGTAAAATTAAACCTATTATTTTTTTCTTTAAGAAATTATATAGAGTAAAATTTAACTACCTTATTTATAATAAAGAATTCTTAGTGATTATTTAAGCTATAAAAAAATTTAAATATTATATATTAAGAAATAAATTCTTAATAAA
This sequence comes from Waltergamsia citrina, assembly GCA_022814615.1. NCBI lineage: Eukaryota > Fungi > Ascomycota > Sordariomycetes > Hypocreales > Bionectriaceae > Waltergamsia > Waltergamsia citrina. The sequence goes on from JAKLNE010000003.1 coordinate 755,360, forward strand.
AGTGTATATAAATTACTAAAATATATCTTACTTTATAATAACTTATAAATTAAGTAAATAATAAGTATGATACATAGAATTCCTATTAGATTATAATATTAAGATTATTTATTAAAAAGGATTAAAAAATAGTAAAATAAATATACTTAATTATTAACTAGATTATAATATTAAATAACTTAAAGTAAAAGGGTAGTTATTATAAAAGAATAATAAAAAGAACTATATATAAATAATATTAAATACTTTAATATATATAGTATAACTAGATAAAATAAATAAAAACAAAATATTAAAATAAATAAATAAAAACTTTATATATATATAAAAAGTTTTAATAAGAATTAGTTCTTATTATAAATAATTATTAAAATATATTTTAATAAACTAAATCTAAATATTATTAATATTATAAAATAAAATCTTAATTAATATTTATACTTATTTAATAGCTAGATATTAAGGACTAAAAAAGATTCTTAAATATATTTAAAGGATATATAATTATAAAAGAATTAAATAAGATATTATAAAAATTATTAATTAATATAAAATATATATATATAGTAAAGTTACTTAATATAAACTATATAAAGAATTAAAGCTATTACCTATACTTTTAAGACTATAAAAAATAATTATATTTAATTATATTATAAAATTATTATTATTTAAAAAATTAATAATAAATAAAAAATATAATAGTATATTTATTATTATAAATAAACTTATTAAATATAGATATTTTATACTATATAAAGAATTAAGTATAGTAAAAGAACTTATATATATATTCTTAAAAATTATTATTAATAATTATAAATTATTAAAATTTATAATCTTTAATAAAAAGATAATATTTATATTAAAATTTTAGTAAGTACTTATAGCTTAGTTAAGAATTAAATATAAATTAAGTATAGCTTATTATTTATAAATAGATAAACAAATAGAACAACTTAATTAAATACTTAAATAATACTTATGCTATTATATTAATTATAAATAGGATAATTAAGTAATAAAACTATTACTTACTTAATTCTTATATAATAATATAATTAATAAGTCTATATAAATATTACTATTTTATATAAATAAAAGCTATAAACTAAAGATACTTAAGCATAACCTTAAAAAACTATTAATTAAAAAAGCTATACTTAAAGTAGATTAATTATAATTACTTTATGCTAGAATATAATAAAAACTAGAATTTATTAAAACATAAATATTTAAATATTATAATAAAAAATAGTTAAAAAGACTAATTTTTTAAAAAAAAAAGATAGTTTATTTATTATATAAAAACTTTATAATTATATAATTAAGTAAAAAACTAAACTTTAAAAAAATAAGATTTTTTAAAGTTAAAGAAGTTATTTTAAACTTTAATTATAAACTTTTATTATTACTTATAATAAAAATATACTTAATTTTTTATATTTTACTCTTTAAACTAGTACTTAAAAACATAAAATAAGACTTATATATTAAGGTTTATAAAAAAGAATTTAAGTTAGAAAAAATATTAAATAAATAATAGTATTATAATTAAATATAATATCTTATTAAATAGAAAGGATAGCTATATAATAATAATATATAGGAACTTATTAGGTACTTAATAAACTACTAAGCTTTAATATAATAGTACTATTAATACTAATTATATTAAAGAATATAATAAACTAATCCACTACCTTAAAAGTACCTAAAAATTAAGTATCCTTAATAGCTTATTATTTATTTAAAATTACTTTTTTTTAGGAATAAATACTATCCTCCTTATTTAACTTATATATACCTTAAGCTATTAGCTTTAATATATAAGTATAAAGAATATTTTATTATTTTTATAAATAAGTTATATAAGTAATAATTTTTTAAAAGTTATCCTTAAATTTTTCTAGCTTTATTTTCACTTACTTCTACTTTTTTATAGTATAGGATACTATATTAATTAATATAATAAATTAAAAACACTTTATAAATACTTATAAGATAAGGTAACATTATTATTATTATATATTTTTTTTTACTTAATATAAAAAATATAATAATATAAATTAATACTTATTTAATATATATACTTTATATAATAATAATAAGTATATAATATAAAAATATTATAATTATTAGTAAAAATTTAGTTTATTAATTTATTATAATAATAATTATTAAGATTATACGATTTCTAAATATAATTAAATATAATAAAGAATATATATAAAGGAGAAAAACATTAACTAATATTATGCTAAAAACTAGGCTAATTTTAATTAATTTTAGGATAAAATTATAGAAAAGAGAACATTATATTATAGCTTTTTTTATAACTTATATATAAATATAATATATACTTATTTTTTTTTATTATTTATAAAGTAACTAATTATAACTAATAGTTAACTATTATTAATTACTTTATAATAATTACTTATAATTATTAGTTAACTATAATTAATTATATAATATATATATATATTTTTAAGATACTTATAGTAAGAGCTACTCTTAGCTTCTTAACTATTAATATAATAGTTATTACTTAACCTACCTTTCTAGTTCCTAGTCTTGTACCTTAACTATAACTCTTAATTATATTGCTTAGATCTGACATCCTGATTTCCTTAGAACATCAACTGACTTTACTTATATCTACCTTATAGGTATAACCAAACTATCACACTTATATAAGTTATAATTAAATTAATATATACTTATTATATTATAGCTATATTATTATAAAACTTAAAAAAAGGTTAGTAAAGAAAAAAAATTATTTAGAAAGATATAATAAGTTTGCTTTAATAATAAATTTAATAAGGCTAATATAATAGATTATATTAAATTAAGTATATCTATATTTTCTTATTTTTTTTTTTTTATATTATTATAATATTAATTAAACTATATTTTACTTTAAGTATATATTAAATTTATTATAAAAAATACTTTTTTTATATTATAATTTATACTTTAAAGTTAATTAATATTAGTTTATTTAGTATTATTATTTTTTACTTTAATTTTTTTATAAAACTAATTATATTCTTATTTATTCTTAAATTAATACTTAGAATATAGAATAAAAAAGAGATTTTTTATATATATTAAAATTAAAGTTATATAATTAAATAAAGCTAAAATAAGTTTAAAAGATTAGATATTATAATAGTTTTATTAAGTAAACTTATTTAAATTTAACTTATAAGTTATTAAAAATAGTTATAAAGTATAAATTATATAATTATATATATAAAAATTTAATTACTAAAATTAAAGATTTTTTAATAATCTTAATATTATATTTTTTTATAAATTTTTATATAAATAAAGTATATAAGATATAAATAGATCTTTTTAATTATTATATTTTTTTAATTATTTAAAGTATATATTTTAAATACTATTTTTTCTAATTTTTTTATAACTTTTTTATTTATTTATTAAACTTATTATTTAATTAAGAATATAAGTATAAATTATAAGAATAATTAGATAAGTATTAAGAATAATTAAAGGTATTTAGGATCATGATTTATTAGGATTAAAAGCTTAAATTTAGTAATTATATTATTAAGTAAAAGCTCTAAATAAGGCCTATAAGTGTTATCTATAGGCCTCTTATAATTAGAGCCTTTAAGCTATATAAATAGGTTATTATTAAGGCTATTAATAGCTAAATATTTAGGTTAGGAATTTATAGGAAAAAAAAAGGAAGCTATGGATAAATTAACTAGCTACATACTCTAAGTATCTAAGGGGTTACTCCTCCAGTATCCTTGCAAGGTGGGTCGGGTGACATCTTGGAGCCTTACGGGAATCAAAGGGATAATCTGATAGATGAATTAATTGAAGCTAATCTCCACTCATGGGCAATTTCTCAATTTGAATAAATGAGGGCGACTCGGTATTGACATATTTCAAGTATCATGATGGATTAGTAGGAATAAACAATAAGAAATAGTGCAGTTTGTGCGTCAGGCATGAGTATGTCCTTTATTAATGTTATATTGTCGTTATGGATTAATTGATGAAGTTAGTTGATCGCCTATTTGTAAATGCTCTTCATTACCTAATGAAGAAATCCGGAGCTGCCAGTAAGTGCGTTCTATGGATCATTAATCAAGGTACGTGCTAATAAGGTGACGGACAAGTCAGGCTCCCGAGTCCTTTCTAAAAGCTAGTCATCTAGTCAAATTGAAAGATGTTGAAATCGAGTCGACGTATCGTACACATTACTTGATGCCTGAGACATGCTGCCAAATAATTTTCAAGGAAAGGTGAAACTTGCAGGTGTTAGACGCGGACACGTATAGCCGGCGTGATTCAACCAAAGTAGCGCGTCAATTGCGACTGTCAGCTCTAAAATTTCAAGCCAGCTCAGAAAAGGCTCTTGCCATATCAATTAATAAACTGATCCTTTTTTTCTTTTTTTTTTTTTTTTTTTTTTTTTTCTATATTGTCGGCTGGTGATTGTGGAAGGGTACTATCCCGATTACTGAGCTTGAGATGGACGATATTAAGGTATAAGGAAAGGTAAGGTGAGGTAAGGAAAGGTACGTACCTTTTCAGTACTCGTCACGGTGGGTAGCCGTTCGAGTTGACGCACTTAGGCCACGATCCACCACATCGCACCTGGAATCCAACCCAACCCCCCTACTACCTATTACTGCTAACTACTACTAACTAAACCATCGCATCCCAAATCGCCCTCACCACCTCCCAACAATCACGTATACGACACGTCTCAATCCCCCCCAATCCCCGAACATGCCCTTGTGGCCGCCGACATCCCCCCCTTTGCCATCGTGAACGGCCCAACGTCTTGCAGATGGACCGCGCAAATGGCGGCGGTCCCGGCGCGACTGCCAGCAGGGCCGAGCGCTTCGAGGACGAGAAGCGCCGCATTGTCGAGACTTGCTTTGCCAAGAAGGATCCCGATGGCTCGCGTACGTATACTCAATTCTACACCGATCCCTAAGCTATGTTCGACTACTCTGCCCTTCCCGCTGGGGCTCGGCATCATGCATGGAGCTAGATAGACAGACACCTTCGGAAGCTAACTCGATTCTTCCCTCTCTTGGGATATATAGTCCAGGAAACCTACATCACACACATCCGTATTACCGAGTTCTCTACCCATCCTGCCGCTCCTCCACCTCCACAGGCCCGAACTCCCGAATCGCAAAAACCCAGAGTCATAATCATAGCCGTACGAAAATCGGGTCGAGTCCGCATGCACAAATCCAAGGAGAACCCCAACGGTACCTTCTCCATAGGCAAAACATGGAACCTCGACGACTTATCGCGCATCGAATCCTTCACCGGCCCCAGTGTGCCATGGGACAAGAAAGAATGGGCCGCCGATACGGGCTTCCTCGTCACCATTGGGAAACCGTACTTCTGGCAGGCGCAGACGGATAAGGAGAAGAAGTTCTTCATCGCTTCTATGATCAAGATCTACGGCAAATATACCAGCGGCAAGGTCCCCGAGCTGGAAGGTTTCGAACAAAAGGAGCTGGATCAGGTCATGGGCGCTGGGAAACGCCCCAACACTGCCAACTCCCAGAAACCCCCTCCACCGCCCCTCAGTCAACAGGGGAGCTTCCAAAGCAACTCCTCCGCATCGACTACGCCAACCGTCCAGTCGCCAGTCCCGGCCTCGCTTGCGCCTGGGCCTTCCGCGGACCTATCTTCTCGGTTCTCAAGATCGAATCAGGGTCGGCCTTCTGTCAGCGCCACCAGCGCAACGGCATCACCCGCTGGGAGCTTCGACTCTTCAACATCGAGAGACCGGCTTGGCCTGCGCAAAGTTGCGTCGAATAATAGGAGCCAGGAATCGTTCGCGCCCAAGGAACCATATCCGCCTAGGAACGATGATGCATCAAGTCGACCACCTCGATCCCGGAATGGCATGTCGGGGCCTGGTGCCCCTGGGCGATTTGGAGATCGAGAGCCCTCAGAACCTCCGACACAACCTCTGCCTAAGCCTCCTGGCCAGCCCATGCAGCAGTCTAGTCCGTCTCCGAAGCTTGCAGGTCAACCTGCTCAGCAGCCTGTACCGTCTCCAAAGCCTCCTGGCCAACCCATTCAGCAGCGTGCCCCGTCTCCGCAGCCTCCTACCCTGCCTATCCAAGGGCGGAGCCAAACTCCCCCTCAGTCTAACCTACCTATTCAACAGCCTCCGCCACCCCAACCTAAACCCATGAAAGACGAGCAGCCGCCTCCGGAGAGGAAACGCCCACCTATGGATCCCGGCCGCCCCGATGATCGAGACCTAGTGCCACCGCCATTGAGCTCAAAGCGCGACCCTGTTGCCCCTCCTCCCCGAAGTACGGAGCGTACGTCGCCACGAAAGGAATCTTTGAGTTATAGACCAGGCAACTCAATATCTGGCAGCATCCAGGACCGCAGTACTCCTCCGCCAGGGAACGCAGCTGCGGGATCGCCAGAGCAGATCAAACCAAAGTCTCCTAAGCCCGAGCCTGCAAGGGTCGACTCGCCGGCCCTTGATACCATGCCACAAGCCAAGAGCCCTGCCAACGCTGCGCTACCCAAGAATGAGGCAGCAACACCGTCCAGCGAGCCTCCCGCACCCGAACCACCCCAGCAGCAAGCAGCCGCAGATGAAGAAGAGGAATCGCGACCTGGTTTGGGCCCAATGATCAAAGCCAAAAGATCAAGAGGCGATATTGCTGGAGCCTTCCGCAAAGCCGCTTCGGCTGCGACAGCTGCCAGTGCTTTCAAGCCTCGTCCTGGAGGTGCTGGTGAACGTCTCCGGCAAGCTGCAGAACAAGCGCAGGCCAAAACCTCTGATGAGCCGGATGGCATTACGGGTGTAGTGCCAGCGCCGCCACGGCCTGTGTCGCGCGATAACAGACCTGACTCCAGTCATTCTCGCGGACCAACGCCGGAGCCAACACCGCCCCCAAAGTCAGCCCAGCGAACCTCTAACGTGCCTGAGGTGAAATTGTCACTACCGCCACCGGGCAGTCGCCCTGGCACCTCTCAAGGGCCGCCTAAAGAGATTACTCAGGAAGTGGCCAAGTCCTCAGACCCGGAAACAGCTCCCCAACCGCCTCCTCGCCGGTCCGTAGTCGTAGGCAATGACGCAAAGTACTTTTCCAGCCTCAATCTCGATCCCAACCTGCTAGATGAAAAGAGCGAGGAGTTCGGCCGGTGGCTGGACTATTTCGGATGGGTTCCTGGTACCCAGATGCAGACTCGTAACGTCGACGACATGAAGGCCGACCTGGAGCGAGAATTAAATAAGGCACAAGCGGGCGGCTGGTTAGCCCGATTTCAAGAGGAAGACGAAAGGGTTGGTGCCATCAAGCTGGGCATTGACGTGGCCATGACGGAGTGTGAAGAACTTGATAACCTTTTGACGCTGTACTCCGTCGAGCTTTCGGTAAGTTATCGCCCTACAATGAGTATTTTTGTTGATTCGCTAATAAGATTCAGACATTGTCTGAGGATATTGCCTACATTGAGGCCCAAGGCCAAGGCCTTCAGGTCCAAACCGCCAATCAGAAGCTGCTCAAGAAAGAACTAGAGTCTCTACTCGAGACGTGTGCTATTACTTCCAACGACCTTGAGGTTCTCCGTATAGCACCTCTGGACAATTTGCGCGGCTTAGAAGACGTCGAATCTTCGTTGGTCACTCTTTTCAGAGCGATGACGAAGATTGACCCATCATTAGGAGGCAACGAGCCGGGCAAGACGGAAGATAGCGCTGAAGCAGATAAGAACTTTGGCCTGAATAGCGACTACGGCCAGATGAGAATCGTGCAAGAGAAGAAAGAAATGTATGTGCATGAGAGCTCTGCTTTCATGCAACGTCTCTTGGACCATATGCCACGCTTGTTTGATCAGGCCTTTGCCGAGACAAGGAAGGCTTTGGATGGAGCCTTATCAAAGAAGATCGACGCTGGTAATCATGAGGCAGGTCGCGACATTTTGTGGAAGTACAGTCCGTTGATGCTGTACGCCCGCGATGTCGACCTAGACAACTGGAACCGCCTGGTTCGTCATTATCAGGAGAAGGGCCACCCGATATACAAAGCAGAGTTCCAAACAGTCATCTCTAGCTGGCGTAAGAACGCCAGGAAGATGACAGGAGAGGAAGCCGAGCTTCTCTTCACACATCAGATCGAGAAGCAGCAGGAGAACGTGGCTACGGCCGCAAGGAAGATGACAGTGAAGCGAAGCCAGACGCTAGCTCGGGCTCTGCGATCCCCCTTGGCGGATGGCAGCAAAGCCGAACGCGCAAAGCCTTCAAGCGAAAACAGGAGCTTCCCTTACGAGATCTTCGCCGGTGTGCTCGACGACCTGCTGCCTTTGGTGGAAATGGAGCAAAACTTTATTATTGACTTCTTCCACGCTACAACGCTGGAGCAAACTGACTTTGCTGATGCCGTCAGTGCAACGAAGCCTCGAGATCGTCGGGGTGGTGATCTAAAACGACATCGGTTGATGGAGCCTGACCGCGAATTAGCTCGACGTGTTACCCGCTCCATGGAGGTCATCTTTGCATTCCTAGATCAGGAGTTCACGAGGCTCATGGAGTGGGTCATTGGCCAGGATCCTCTGTAAGTCATTAACATTAATTTTCCACCGTCTGCTTGACGAAGAGCTCTAGCTAACAAGTCCCAGACAAGGAATTGGTGTACTCGTCACCGTAGAAAAGAAGATGGCCGACATTGCCCAATCCAACCAAGACTACCTCAACACCATCTTCCAGAAGCTGCACGGCCTTCTAAACGGACGCTTCCGCAAATTCGTGGACGACCAAATCCGTGCCATTGAAGAGACCAAGGTCAAGATCAACAAACGCAAAGGTGTTATTGCCTTCATCCGCGTGTTCCCGAATTTCTCGACAGCTGTGGAGAATATGCTCGCGGGGGTTGACCCTTCCCTACCTATCCGGCGCACCGTAGACAAAGAATATGACCGTATGCTCAAGTCCATGTTTGACTCGCTCATGGTCATTGCTCGCGAGAACCCTGCCGTTGGAGTTACCGCTACTGGTGGGGCAGATCCTGAAGACAAGGAGGCTCTCAATTTCCACATTCTCCTTATCGAAAACATGAATCACTTTGCCGAGGAGACCGAAACGCGCGGTCTGGAGGTCCTTGAGGTGTGGAAGGACAACGCCAACACAGAATACCATGAGCACATGGGTCTCTATTTGGCAGCCGTTATGCGCAGACCCTTGGGTAAGCTGCTAGATCATCTGGAGAACATCGAGGCCCAGGTGCAGACAGGTAAAGCAGCCTCTACCATTGCTGCGCAGCCATCCAATTCCAAGAACATTTTCAACAAGGTGCTGGGCGCCTACGACGCCAAGGAAGTTCGCAAGGGCATTGAAGCCTTGAAGAAGCGCGTCGAGAAACACTTTGGCGACGCTGACGATCCGGCTCTAAGTCGCGACCTCGTAGGCAAGGTACTCAGGGAGTGCGAGAGTTTCTACAATGAGGTCGAAAACAGGATAGGGCGCATTGTTACGGACATTTACGGTGGAGATGTACTGTTTGAGTGGCCTAGAGCGGAGGTCAAGGCGGCTTTCCGATAGAATAAGGAGTTCTTCTCATCCTGAACACTTTCCAATGGTGAGGACGCCGCATTGAGGGGATATATATTTGTACAATCACTAGGATGTATGCGGCAGAAGAGGAGGGTTAGAAAAAGATGCAGGGCTGGTAGGCTTTGCATGAACCTGGCATGAGGGACGAAAGCTATTTGTATGTCACTGGGAGTGCCGGATCATGACTTGAATTAGAGATCACAATATAGCAATGTGAGCGATTGAAGCTTAGCATGATGATATCTTTTATCTGAGTCTCTTGTATGAGCATGTGACTGCTACGAGTCAGGATTAGGACCTAGCACTTCAGGAACTACGTCATGTGGGTGCAACGCGTCCTAAACCTATTAACGACGAACACGCGACGCGTCTCTCTGGCATCCCACTTCCCGCGATAATGGCGCCACCACGAACAACTCACCTCTTCGCCATCAAGCATTTGATCTTCAAAGCTCACACCAAAATCCCAATGTAAATCAAATACGACACTTTTTCTCCCTCTACGACCGCCTTCATGGCACCAGAAACCCGCTCACGCGGCACTGCCCCGCCCCGCGTCTACCACTCCTCTCCCGCCCTCCAGCAAGCCCAGTTCCCGCCACGGCGAAAAGTCGTTCGAACATACGGCAAGCATCGAGCTTCGACGGCGACTCCGTCTTCTTCTTCTTCTTCAGCACGGGTACCTCCTCCTTCTTCTGCGCGATTCTCTTCTTCGGCGCGAGATCCTCGGCAGAAGACGCTTACCCAGATTGATTTCGTCTCTTCGTCAATGATGTCTGAGGCGGCGAATGCGGTGGTGCTGAGTGATAGTGATGAGGATGATATCGCTACCGCTGAGGATAAGGAGAATGAGCGACCAGAGGACGAGGAGGACGAGGATGAGGAGGAACCTGTTCAGGCGGGTAGGAAGAAGAGGAGAGCTAAGGCTGCAAAAGGGAAAGATGTCCGGGGAAAGCGGAGGAGAACACTAGGCGATGAGAACGAGTTCCAACAAACAGCGACGGAGAAGACAAAGAAAAAGGATGAACCCCGACGGAGGACCTTAGGCGACGTTCCGAGCTCAAAGTACCACACCCAAACGCTCACCCAGTTCCTCGGCCACGAAAACGAAGCTCTGATAAAGGACTCGGAGGATGAAGAAGATGGCTTCGATGACTGGTTGCAAGCTCCAGACAGTCCAAGCCCCCGATCCAAAAAGCTTCCTCCGCGTGGTGAGAAGCAAAGCAATGACGCATCTGCCAGTTCCAAAGACTTAACTGTTGCTCCAGACGGGGTTTCCCGCCAATCTTCCGTAGTACCTCAAACACCTACTAAGCGTCCCATACGCTCCGAAATCCCTTCCTCAAGCCAACAATCCACCCCGGCAAGCCATATGCTAGATCGCTATGGAGCTCCCGATGAAGAAAAACCATCCCCATCGATCAAAAGCGGGAAGAGTCACAAAGTTGAGGTTGTGGAGGAGTTGACGGGGAAACCTAAACGGAAACTTGTGATTGAAGACTCTTTTGCCACAGAGAGCTGGGGTTCTAGCAATAGGACGCCGACAAAGGGGACGCCTTTGAAGGATATCACGGAAGAAGCTACAGGAGTTGGTGGGGTGGAGATGGAGTCGTCTTCGGCGATGGAGCTTATGAGTACGCCTACGGGGCCGAGGAGACGGAAGAGCCTTGAGTTAGGACAGGCTACACCGACGAAAGCATCGCCTGCAAACATCTCTGCCGGAACGCCCAAGGCTAAGTCTTTTGCGAAGACTCATGCTGGTTTGGTAGAGATCCCGGACTCTGACGAGGAAGACGAGGGGTTCTCTGAAAATGAGGAGCCCCTGCCCATCGGAGACGATTCGAGCGACAAGGAGAATAAGACACAGACCAAGCCCGCCAAACGCGTACGAATACAATCTGATGTCGACAAAGAGAAGCGCGAGAGCTATCTAGCCGGGCCAGAGACACAGTTCGCCATGGATGTTTTAGAATCGTCAGACGTCAACTTATCAGGACAAGCATCTTCCGCACCGCAGCAACCGCAATCAAAACAAACCTCAACAGACCCAACAGACTCCTCCCCCGAACTTCCTCCTCTCAAACACCCAGCAAAAACAACTGTTCCCCCCTCCTCCAAACCCAAATCAAAACCCATCCGCAGACCTCGTCGCCACCTCCCTCCAGCCAGCCAAACCCAACCCCTCGAATCCCAAAGAGTAGCCTTCGCAACCATCAAAAACTTCGGCCAACACTCCGACCGCACAGACGTCCTCGTGGTCCTCCCTCCCTCCACAATCGACCCCCTCGTCAGTGGTCATGAGGTCGATCTACACTTACCGTATAAAATCCCTGAAAATGTTGAGCGTTTCTGGCTTTTCGACGGGGAATATATCCGCTATGGTGCTTGTGTGGAACCCGCTCAGCAGCAAGGCTCTCAACTTTGGCGGTATCACGTCTGGCAGGTATACGAATTAAACGACCCGAAGGACGCAGAGTACATCATCGCAGGGGAGAATTGGTTCCAAGCTATACCCAGTCGATACAACTACGTTCCCCCCACAGGCGTCAGCGAACTCATGTCGAATTTGCGATTCGCCCTTTTTGGCGGCGAACAAGAAACCCAGGACGAGGAACCAGCTCCTCCTCCTCCTCTGCCTGTGTCTTCAGCACGAACGACAGCAACGGGGAGTAGCTTTAGCGATTCGCAGCAGGTAGAAGCTCAGCTCCAGAGCGACATTGCGCAACATACCCAAGTACACACCTCAGACGCGGCAGCCCCTGACGACGCTATCCTCGTGCCTTCAACACCTTTAAAGAACAGAAAGAAGAAGAGCAAAGTACCAGATGCGACGCCGAGAGATACTACCAATACCATCCGTCCATCTCAAGCCACCACCGTCTCCCAAGTATCTACACCCGAGAAACCTCAACAACCTCATGCTACAACCCACTCATCGAGTGAGCGCCCGCCTCCACTGACGGGAGCAAGACGACCACCCTTGTCTTCTAGTAGTATCCCCACCTTCCAGGATACCGATGGATCCTCGCCGAGTCTCATGTCGAATCTGGACATGTCGTTGCGCTCGTCGCAACTATTGACTAAGAGTCAAATGCTTTCTGATAGTCTGTTGCAGGATGATGCCAAGGTGCCGCCTGAGATATGGGACTCGGACTAACGAGGGAATGGTGGGAAAACAGAATTGATACCTGAAATGAGTCGATGGATGACATTTGGAATTGCCCTAGATAATGAAGTTCGATGTTGGTTGTTTTTTATTGATTGAAAACATGGCATTGCCCGGATTCAGCATGTATGGAGTTTAGCCTTTTACATAGACACAAATGGAGTTATGACGACGCACAGTTGGAACTTGAAGTTACATCGTCCACAAGCATGGCGAGGTGATGTTGAGACCACAACTCCGAAAATGCTCATTTCAGTCTATAATTACTTCCTCCAAACTAATTGACAATACGTTAAACCCTTTGAAGGCTCCATAAGCCAAGGGTGATGCCATCCTTATAGCATGGTCTTCGATTCCGACTGGTATGATCCTCCTGTCATATTCCGGGCTCCATGAGCGTTTGCCCAGAAATTACTCCTATCTATATTGATCCTGTGTCATCATCCATCACGCATTTACGAAATCAGAGAAGACCCGTAAAATGCTTCTTGTTTGCAGTGGGTGTCTTAGAACCCCTCAGATTCGTGTCGTTATCGCATTAGTGGTTGTAGCAACTAATCCTGTCGTTGTGCATCATCGGTTTACGACAGATGGAATGCACCTTGACCTTCCTTCATGGCAAATCCCAGCTGCTTCTTCATGGATTCCATGTTGCTGTAGTCGGGTAGCTTCAGATAATTTACGCAAGTCATGACACTTGGCAAATAATCATCTGAAGTGTAAGGTGCTTCACTAGGTTTGCAGACTACAGTGAACATGGGTGTAAGGCTTTTGAATCCTGTATTTCTGTTAATTATCATCCGACTGTTTCTTCAATCGGGTTCACTTACCTCCAATAGGTAGCTTGGGGCTGCCCGTAGTGAATTGCAAGAAGTCTCGTCGCTCGGTCGAGTCGAATTCGCTCATCAGCTGCAGAAGGTTGCGCACACTGACGCTGTCCATGTTGTAGCCGTGATCTGCCTTCAAAGAATCGAGGAGGGCTAAGGCTGTTAGCACGGAATCTGTGTCAAAATTTGCTTGATACTTACTCTCAAGAGACCAGTCCTCGTCTGCTCTGCCAAAGAGGTTCACGAGCTCATCTGGCGTGAAGGCACTCAATGCAGAATATGGGAACACGCTCGAAAAGCCAGTGCGGAATGCATCCACCTGACGTCGTACTCCAGATCCCAGAGTTACGTCAACAACCTTCTCTAGGTACGAGCCAACGTTATCAATCGTGACACGCTTATTAGCGCCGTCATGCTCGAGCTCAATTCCAGGATACCCGGGTAGCGTGAAGTCTAGGCACAGATCCTCGAGTCTGACATTGTCAATCACGATATTTTCGAGATCCGTGACCTTCTGTGCCGGCGTTCGGCTGGGATCTTCATCAATCTCTTTCTTAGCCAACGCGAAATTCTTGATCGTCATCAGCGAGCGTGCTAAGCCAGGATCGACCATCTTTACCGAAGCCAAGGACGGCTTCACCCCTGACGAGTTCGACTCTCCGATACGGAAGAAGATAGGGTTGAAGTGGATATCGATAATGCGTGAATCCAACATAGACCGCGCCACGAACTTCCCTAACATCTTGAATAAGTGCAGAATGCGCTCACCGTTGGGCGTCGCAGCTTCCTGCTCGTTCAAGGGTCGGGGAAACAGGCCAGTCTGTCCTGAGACAAAGTCCAAGGCACCCGACGAGTCTATGTCCCGCCAAAGCTTCAACTTCTTCTTCGAGAATTCTCGAGACACCGTCGAATAGAATTCCAGCGTAGGACCCAATCCGGTACCGACTTCCTCGAAGTACTCTACTTCCAAGATACTCTGCGAAGCACCGTAGAGATCCATAACTTTAAGTGCCGACTCTAGAATCTTACTCCGGGATATGCGGACCTTTTGACGCTGCAATCGACCGAGGAACGGCCTATCATTTAATCGGTCGCGACGGTTGTCCTCTTGAGAATTCTGCCACCTCGCCATTGACCGGGCATATCCAAAGGATGTGGATTGGAGGAAGAGATGGCGAGTCTCGAAGGGGAATAGGAATGGATAGAGGCGCGCCAAATCTTCCGACCAACCAGGCAGGCAGTTGCTTGCCACTATCAAAGGCTCCTCCAGCTGACGATTCAGCTTCGCTGTCAATTTGGTGTTGACGAATTGCGATAGCGGTTCCCTGTGCAAATCAACAGTAGTCCGCCGCTTTTCGATCAGAACGTCCTCCACGTTGGCATTCAAATCATGTAGTACGTTCAGTAACTGTAGAATAGAAGCCGTGGTGGGATGCTTTGACAAGGACGCGGGGATGTCTGTCGATGAAGCCCCATCTGTCTCTGGGACAGAAACAGAAGTCTGAGACTCGGCTGGCGGTGGTCCTGGAACTCTTTTGAACTTTACTTGGTGAGTGGCCGACCAGACACTGCGAATGGCCGGCTCCTCGGAGTTCGTGTTGGAAGTATGCACAGCGCGATAGATTGTTGTTTCGTTGGGAACCACCTTCTCGTCCAAGCTGAACTCGATATGCCAGTCTGACGGTGTCGCTTGCAACGCCGAAGCATAAGACATTGACCGAGAGGAAGACGCCGGGGTTGGCGTGGATTGCGCTGTCGCGGCAGCAGCAGAAGACTTCCCTGCAGAACGACTCTGAGTGCTTTGCCTGCTAGGCGTAGGGACTCTGCTTCCATCTTCCTTGCGCGCTGTAACATTTCCGCCCATAGCGATCTCCATGTTTACAGCGGTCGGATCAGAGGATGGTTCTTCTTCGTCCATTTCCTCTTGCAGCTCGCCCACGATAGCGTCTAATGCGCTGCTATCAGCCAAATCGTCATCCTCGTCCGTAAGTTGCTTTTCGTCAGCACATTCGAGCGTATCTTGCGCGTCTTCATCGTCATTAGGTGGCGGGTGTGAAGGCAGTGAGGCCCCATCGGAGGGCGCTTGTCGACGAGAAGAGCGTCGGAGGACACCCTTATCGCTGGTTGTCTCGTTGTCCGCCGTTTGAGATTCCGACGTTGGCTCGTGGCGGCTAGACGATTTTCGAGCTGAACGTGACGAAGAGGGAGTTGGTGCACTGGGTGGCGGAGGCGGCGGTCCGGCACCAGCCAACGAGGCCGCATTAAACGGAGAACGCTCTGCTAGCCTTCCAGCCGCACTAAGGGGAAGGCCTCCAGCACCGGCCATGGCCGCCAATGCTCTCGACAGGCCGTCTCGTCTTCCAATTCGAGGTCGATCTGTCAGACTAATCCGTGGTCTCAGGTATTCGTCGAGTGATTTGAAAGTGGCTATGGCGTGGATAGACACCATGATGTTACGGTATGGCTTAGGGATGTCTGAGTCTTCGTCGGCCACTAGACGAAGACGAATTTGTTTCCCAAGCATCGAAGCGGGGCTGCTTCGGTTACCATCAAAAGTATTCTGGTGAACTGTGATTACCTCGAAATGCTCCGACCTACTGAGCAAATCTTGCAGCTTGTGTACCATGACGCTGAAAGGGGTGATCGGCGAGTCAGCCGTGGCTGTCTTTGGCTTGGACTGAACCGTGTAGCCCATGAACACTTCCAGAAACGTAGACTGAGCCATTCGCATCAACTCCTCGTCGGGGTTGTTGAAGACCTCGAGCAGGACACGCACCAGGCCAGAAGCCAACAGCTCGGCGCTTGTCACACTCTCAAGGACATTCGTGTCGAAATACGAAGCGAGCTTGACGAAAAGTGAGCGCCCTTCCTCTGGTGCAAGATTAGGGGCAGTGCGCTTAAGGTAGAAGGCATCAAGATCACTGGCCAGTTTTTCAAGACTGTTCAAGATCTCTTGCGCCATGGCCTTCATTTCACGTCCTCTATCCTCACTGTCATGTGTTTCCACAAACTTTTTGGCCACCTGACGGATACGGGACTTCATGGATCGCGTGTCGAATCCATAACGGGGGACGGGAGCATCGAGAGACATAGTCGATCCACCGGAGCTGACAGGGGAGACGTCTTCTGGGTGAGGATCAGGGTCATTCTCCTCATTTTCCTCGTCCTCGTCATCATCATCCTCGTCCTCATCCTCGTCTTCGTCTTCGTCATGATCAACATCGTCATCATCTGAAATATCTCGTGCACCTTCCTCATCCGCATCATGATCTGAGGCAGGACCTCGTTCATCTTTGGTCTCGGGGTCTGCCGGTGGCGGCGGAACCACCTCCCGTTCCGGTGTGTCTTCTTTGATTTCCTCTGGGTCCTCTTCGGTATTGGCCAAGGCACTGATCTCTGAAATAACGCCTTCACGGTAAAATTGATACCGATAAATGTCATCAAGTCGATTGAGGAGGAGCTCGGCAGCCTGAAGACCAAGCATGACGAGAGTTGGGTGATCTTGCTGAGAAAGGATGGATGCGAGGAAGGACGCATATGGTACTGGAACTAACGCCTCCAGAAGAATATCCTTCTCCAGGTTCGATAGCATCTTGATCTGCGCGTTGAGTACCCGTTGTCGAACGCCCAGATTGACAGTACTAGTGTAAGCGTCTGTCAAGGTTGGGAAAACAATCAAAGCGAAACGTCGGACCTGGTCTTGGCATTCGCCGAGGAGTTCCATCCGCTTGTCATTGTTTCCATGGTTATTGACATGGTGACGGCGGCTCCTACCGCCAGCCGAGGAAGGTGTAATGGGGACGTGGATGTTATTGAGTTCCACGAAGTCCCCTGATGATGGATCAGCGTTCTTGGGCAAGCTTGGGAGTAGCTCATTAATAACATTGAGAGTTTCCAAGATCTGCTCTCGTGGTCGATGGATGAGTGCCTGCATGATCACCACACTGTCCAGCTTCGAAGCGATATCATTCGTACCGCTAGGTGGGGAGACCCCTGTCAGCATTTGATACAGCGTCTCGACCACGTTGAGTTTGAAAAGCTCGGCGGAAAGTCGAGGACTTGCTCGAGCAGTAAGTGCCAGAACCCGTAGGAATTGGGTGTGGATGCTGGATCCAACGAGATTTGTGGTTCCGGGAACCAGCAGACGAAGAACTGCGCGAAGCAAATCGACGCTGACTAGTTCTTCCAGTTTGTTTGGCTGGTATCCGAAGCAGTCGACGATTCCGGACACACACAAAGACGCCTGCTCTACAACTCTCTGGTCACTGCTGTTCAAGACGTTGAGCAGGGTCGGCATAACGTCGCGGACCACAGGGAAAGAGTCGTCGGGAATGTTTCTGCAGCAGTTTGCCGCTGTAGTAACCGCTGTCCTTTGGGTGCTCGTGGCGAAGAAGTCCAAATACGAAAGGCAGGCCGTCAATCCACCTTCACGCACAATACTCCCCGGGTACTCGGCAGAAATCTTCTCCAAAGTGCTCAATGCCTGTTCGGCCAGGTCAATGAAAGAAATCTCCAAGAGCTTCTGGCAAAGAACCGGGACAGCACCGCCGTAGACCACGTTGGCAACGCTAGCGGGCAAAGCTTCCATCAGATTGGCCATGCAGCGACAAGATAACAACATGATCTCAGGGCTTTCTTCCTTGTTCATGAGAGCCACAAGCTCCTTGACCAAAGCATCGGGGGAGAACTGCCCGGACAGGTTATCCTCGTTAGATACCAGAAGAATTTCGGAGAGCTCTTGCAATGCTATCAGTTGCACTGACAGATCATCTTGACGTAGACTGTTGAGCAGATCTCTAAGCCGGGATGAAAAGCCTGACATCATACCCGTCAGTGCCCGCAAAGTAGTCGATAAGCCTGCTGCGCCTGATCCGCCAAAGAAGTCATCTTCATCGTCGTATCTTCGCTCATCGTCCTCATCGTCATCCGCATCGTCGTCATCACTATCGTCAGCTGGTGCAGGCTGATGTGTAGGTGGTGGAGGTGGAGGTCCTGGTTCCTTGGAATCCTCCGTGCCGGTCATAGCAGTATCGGGGTCTGAAACATTGCTGTGTCGCTTCGATCTCCTTGTTGACGAAGATGCACTCTGGGGTGCGGGTTCTGCTTGGATGTTAGTGGGATTACCTGCCTAGAGGAAAGATGGCGTATCTACCTGAGTTACTGGGTGCAGGCTTCTTGCTTCGACTGGACTTTCGACTTGATGACCCAGACTGGAGCGTCTGTTCTGGGGGATTGGCAGCTCCAGAAAGTCCACTACCAAATTTTGTTAGTCTATCTCTCAACGCAGACGCAGCAGGATCGAAGCCTTTTGAACGTACTCGGGACTGTCCATGGCGGCGGGAGCCTTTCCCTTCTTTAATGTCTTTGTGGGGATGTTTGCAGCTGGGGCACCAGCTCCGGGAATCTTCTGTCTCTTGGACCGTCGACCCGAAGACCCAGACTGCGAGTGGGAGGTTGGTGAAGTCTTATTGACGTCCGCTGGTGCCGCTTTTCGCTTCCGAGACGAGGGAGTGGCAGCTGGTGGAGGAGGGGGGAGGTCGGCCGAAGCGGTGACGTTAGAAGCTTCGGTGGGGGAGGAGGAAGAGCCAGACAGGTTAGCTGCCTGGTTGGCCGCTTGACGAGCCGAGGATCTGGTGATTCTGGAAGACATGAGTACCTAGTTTCAAGATGCCGGAGTACCACGGCCGTGTTTGAGGGAGGTAGATGATGAAAGCATGGGGCTATAGGTCCAAAGTCCACTCTCGATAGCCAAGAACTACTGAGCAGACAGAGATCCGAAGTCGAAGTGCCACGAAGGCTATGGAGATGCTGCAACGGATAAGTTGGTTCTCATCCGCTAGCTCTCTCGAATAGCTGGCAATCAAGCAAGCATCTGCTGGAGATGAAACAGTGCGAAGCACGTGCTTAGGAACGAGGCCAAGAATGATGCTGCTGGCTCGTGGTGCAGGATGGAAGTAAGAAGGTGAAGGTGAAAACGAGCCGAATGCAAAGGAAGAAAGCTCTGTAGTAGGCAGTAACCATCGGTGAGTCAGGTCACAGCTTGGGGCAGAGGTTGATCTTCCGACCCGAGTACAGCTTCAGGTTATCAAGAGACGGGAATCGGTAAAACTGTGGCGTTGACAGAGCACCTAGTGCTAAGCAGGTAAAGCAGTCGATCATACGTTTGCTAACCTTGCGATGGGCAGATAAGGGTTGGAATGGATTGGGAGGGGGGAATGGGATGATGCTGTTGGATGCAATGGCAATGAATCGATCATTGGGGAAGATGGGAAGAGGGACAGGGACAAGGGGGAAGTAGAAGTAGAAGGTGAAGTCGAGGTTGAAGGTGAAGGTGAAGGTGAATGGGATAGGTAGAGGGCTCTTGTGTTCCTGACTAGTACTAACCTCTGGGAAGAGCCTGAAGCTGTAGCAGTGGTTGACGCTGTAGTTGGCGCTGAGGCTGTCGCTATCGCAGCAGAAGCTGGGGATCTCGTCGTCACGGAGGGAAGGCGCACTTCGTTATCGGCTGCCGATGTTCGTTCTGCCATGCCCAGATTACGCCATCAGGAGGGAAGGCACGAGGCTCCAGGCTTCAGCGACCAGCAGCTGCGAACACCTTGGATCTAATCCAGTGGAACTTGGAAGATGACAATTGCTTGTGTTTGAGAATAGATCAGATCACGGCACTATACTACTAGCACTACGAGCGCCAGCAGTGATAGTAGCAGCTTATCGTACGGTCGGCGAGGTTGCGGTGGCCGGCT
The DNA here is from genome assembly GCA_022814615.1 of Waltergamsia citrina. Taxonomy (NCBI): domain Eukaryota; kingdom Fungi; phylum Ascomycota; class Sordariomycetes; order Hypocreales; family Bionectriaceae; genus Waltergamsia; species Waltergamsia citrina. Next base: position 775,691 of record JAKLNE010000003.1, read on the forward strand.
CGAACTGTCGTAATGTCGTCGTTGGTAGGTACAGTGTTTCGTCACGTCGGGACAGATTCGGTGATGTAAAAGTGCGGTATGGTATGGTATGGTAATGGTAATGGTAATGGTAATGGTAATGGTACGGAAACGGCGTGACGTCTCCGATTCTAGGAGTTCGATGCGGGGGCAATGGAAGCTTCGATCCGCTTAAGATAACTCGCAAGTCAATCCAACAAGAACCGAACGGACTTGTCGCTTGTCGTGGAGGTTGGTTTTGGCATCCGCTGGGCTTGGAGGGGGGAAGCGCAAGGCGAAGGTGTCGGAAAGGCAGCCAGAGGACGGACGCTTTGGGTGGGATGGATGCAAGGCGAAGAGTAAAGTAACTTGAAGTGGGATAAGGTAATGGACGGCGTTTGTGGTCTTGAAGCACAACTTGCTCCATAAAGCGACAGCACAGCACAGCTCCTCCCACTAATTAGGGAGACTGTAGAACATTCACGGTTACTTTGAGGTACCATTCAGGTACCTGGCATCCACACTCGGCTCTATCGGCTACTGCAGGTCAACTCCTGCTACTCAGGTACCCGCGTCGTACCTCGCCGTTGATCTTAATAATCTGACGTCTAGTCCTACTGCTTTATTAAGTCATCAAGGTTGAGCGAGTCCAGATATGTGTTGCAGCTTGTTTATTTTTCCCGTCATCGGCCTTGATTTTGTACTTGGTTTACTTGGTCTCTTTGGTTTCCCCGTCGCTTCGAAGCCACCTAGGAGTAACAGTAAATTTCAAGAAAAGTCGACTGACTCTCCACATAATGCCCAGCGGTACCTAACACTCAACATGATTCGGGCAGAGGCACAGTGAGACAACACATCAAATCCATATTAATTAAGGCATAAGGTATCACCAGCTGTTACTAGTACTTATTAGAGGCACCCCCATTCAACTGATTATATCGCATTGAATCAGGGAAATTTTAAGCCAACTTGAGTCTGCATCTTTCTATTTCTATTCTATTCAAAGTGCATTATTATTTGTATCCAACTCTACTCTTTTAAGCTGTTGAAACCGCCTTCGTACTCACTCGCATCATACTCATCCGGGTACTTCTCCATCATCTCCCTCAGCTGCTTCATCTGCGCCTTCAAGTCCGGCGTCAACTCCTCATACGTATCCTCAAACAACATTCGCAGCGGCGGCTTCTTCTCCTTCTCCGCCTCGCTAATACCCTTAAGAATCTCCTTGCGCAGCCGGTCCCGAGCCTCTTTCTCCTTGGCATCGTCCCACATGCCCCTGGCCTCCATCCACTTGCGCATCCTAGTGATGGGGTTGTCGCGACGCTTCCAGTCCTCTACTTCTACGCGGGCACGGTACGCGAAAGAATCATCCGATGTGCTGTGGTGTGATACGCGGTAGGTCATGGCTTCGATGAGGACCGGCTTGCCGCCGTCTTGCAGGGCCAGCTCACGTGCCCTCTTCACGGCCTCTCGGACTGCCCAGAAATCGTTCCCGTCGATACGAATGGTGTCAACGCCGTAGCCGATGCCTCGACTGGCAATACCATCACCCCTATACTGTTCTAGTGTTGGTGTTGAGATAGCGTAGCCATTGTTGCGGCAGATGAAGATGATGGGGCATGATCTCGTAGCAGCAATATTGAGGGCACCGTGGAAATCAGCTCCGCTGGCGCTGCCCTCTCCGAAATAAGCCACGGTAACTTGAGGCTTCGACTCAGGGTTTTGTAGTTTTCGCATTCTTTGAGCATAAGCATTGCCTGCTGCATGTGGTAGCTGAGTTCCCAGCGTAGAGGAAATTGTGTGCTAGAGCGAGAGCTATGTTAGTAACAGTACTTGCGAACACTAGGCGGGCCAGACTTACAATATTCAGCTCCTTGCTACCGTAGTGTACAGGCATGTTCCTTCCCCGCCCATTGTCGTTCTTGTTTGCAAACAATTGTCCCATGAATTCTTTAGTCGTGAAGCCCCTCTCCCGGTATGTACCCTGTTCTCGGTACTGGCAGAAGATCACATCTTCCCTATCCAACACGCTCGAGCTTCCAACCGGCACAGCCTCCTCTCCCGCGCTCACCATATAAAAGCTCAGGCGGCCCTGTCGTTGTGCATCAAACATAATTACATCGAGGATCGAAATGTACAGCATGTCTGTGTAGAGCTTAACAATCTGCTCTTCGGAAATGTCGGGCTCGAAGGAGGGGTCGACGACAGTGCCATGCTGATCGACTACGCGATAAGTAGGCAGCGCCGTCCATGACTGCGGTGTTTGAAAATCGAGCGAGTTCACAAAAGCACTCTTCAGCGCCCCAGGGAACGAAACAAAGTCTGAATGCGGTCGTTGCGAAACGCTGCTCGCAGCGCGGATGGAGGTGGCAATCCTCGGCGTAGACGGCCTGACAACGCTGACTCTCCGCAGAGCGGCATTCTGAAGTGTGCGCGACCTCATCTTGACCACAGCGCTTGCAGAGAACAAAAGGAGTCTCTGATTGACGAATTGACTCTATTCACAGAATATGGAGAAGGCGAGACAAAGGAAGGGTTGAGAGTTTGGTCCCCGCGATGGGGAGTTTTGGCTCCGGCGGTCCAGAGGTAGAAGTGGCTGAGCCGAGACAAACCGCCGATACAAAGCGAGCCGATGGGGGCCGTGCCGAGCGCCAGCAACCTCACGCTTCCAGTCGATTGGGAGCCTATGAGAGGCCCAGCAGAGCTTCCACATTATCTTTTCTAAATCCTTTCCATCGGCTTTGCGAATCTTCCCACGAGGGGAAATGTGCTTTGTGAGGTTAGGTAGCTGCAAAGCCGGCCCCGCCTCCGCATTCTTATCGATAATTCCCCCACTGTTAATCAAGTTGGGGATTTCCGACATACCTAGGTAGGTGTGTGGAAACAGAACAGGAGCATTTCACTTAGAATCTCAGGCCTTCGCTACCTATTGAGTATTCAACTTGTTAGCCAGTAGCTTCACTCTCTAACACACACCTCCTTTCAATCCGGAGTGCAATTTGTCTAGATATCATCACTGCTGAGTGTTCTGTAGTATGGTCTGAGATTTCTGGTTTTTTAGTTCTGAGAGTACAAATATATTACATGGAGAGTACACATTCGCTTCGCTTCTCATCCTCAGCTCACTCTGACCTAGATTCAGAGCGGCTTAATGCCCCGGTGGATCGCAGCAATTCCACCGGTCAAATTCTCATATCCCTCCCCAGCAATCTCAAAGCCCGCTCCCACGATCAAATCCCGAAACTCCTCCTGACTCGGGAACCTCTCAATACTCTCCACCAAGTACTGATAGCTATCCCTATCCCCAGCAACAACCTGCCCAATCAGCGGGATCGCACTAAACGACCACTGTTTGTACACGGCGTTAAGCAGTGGGTACCGATCAGCCTTGGAAAACTCCATACACGCAAATACGCCACCAGGCTTGAGTACGCGGTGCGCTTCACGTAGAGCGGCGGAGGGGCTGGTAAAGTTGCGAATTCCAAAGACGACGGTATAGAGATCGAGGGAGCTGTCTGGGATGGAGGAGGGGATCTTTTCGGCGTTGGCTTCGAGGAAGTCTAGGCATGATTGCTGCTCGGTAGGTAGGTCGAGGGATCGCTGTCGGCCGACTTCGAGCATGGCTGGGTTGATGTCGGATATGGTGACGTGAATGTTTGGGTTGCCGTTGTAAACGTGGGAATGGTGCAGCATGCGGAAGGCAATGTCGCCGGTGCCGCCCGCTACATCGAGGATCTTCTGAGGCTGACCGAGAGGGTTTGTCGCGCCGGGGTTCAGCGATGACACGAAGTAATCCCTACAATCGCGTTAGCATCGCATAACATCAAGCAGCTTCCGACCTAGATAAACGTACTTCCAGAGACGATGAACCCCAAGTGACATAAGATCATTCATCTTATCATAAGACTCCGCCACGCTCGTAAACACACCAGCAACACGGTGCTGCTTTTCAGACTCATCAACCGTCTCATATCCAAAGTGTGTCTTCTTATCGCTCGTCGTTGTCGAGCCATTGGTATTATATCGAGGCAGCGAGCTACAAAACGATCGCGTGATTCCCGAGCGCGACGACGCCTGCGCTCCCAGAGAACGAGCGCAACACCGTATCGCCGGACGGGCAGCCATATCTTAAGCTGTCGCCTTTGAGTCAGAGACTCAATTTCCTATGCTGGTGGTGCTGGTTAGCTCCTTGGTTGCGAGAGGGGAGTTTCCAAAGTACGAAGCTGTGATGGGAAAGTTTTTGGAGATCGTCCCCGAGAGGTGTGGAGACTTTCTGGACCCCTTCTAACCTTGCATCATCCGAGTCCCGATTCGGCAATCTAACCAGTTCTAGAACCTCAAGGCATTCATCTTACCAGCTATTCCATATAGCAAAAGGTCCAAATTTTCAAGAAGAATCTGAAATAGAAAGTTTCAGGTTTCTTACTTGGGAATTATGCCGATCCTCCAATTGTTGACGGCGCGCCCTCCTGCGCCCTGCGGCGGTATTCAAGGAGGTTCTTCACAAACTGGTCGACTTGAGATTTCAAGAACCAACAGAGGAGTCCAAGAACCGCAAAGATACAAATAATGACGAGTGCGATGTTGGCAGCTGGTGAGGCCATAATTCCTGTCAGTGCTGTTGAAGGTTCTGTTGCACTTGCGATAGCTTTACTGTAACAGCGGTTGAGTTAAAGGGTAATCGAGAGTTAAGGTGAGTGCTGTTGATGATCAGGGACATTGCGAAGAACGGGTGATTTGAAGCGTGGGCGAGATATAAGTAGCTTCACTTCTTTCTCCTCACTTCACATTCACTTTGCACTGAGTCCTTGAACTTGTCAACTGTTGCAACAGTAAACAACTACCAGCGGCTGATACGGCCACATGCACAGAGCCTGACAACACCAAGAGCCTGGAAAAGCTGAACAAAGGAAAATCAATATAAACACCGCTTTTTGTAGTATAATCACATTGCCCTCTTTATTTTCTTGCCGCGATCAAGCTTCATACAACACGAGGAGGAAAGCCAAATTCTCAATGCCAGGGTCCACTGCCCTGATATCTCATTAGGTACAGGTACATAGAAACGCAAGAAGTCCAAAAGCCACGCAGCTTTTTCCGATCTCTCGCCCTTATCAAAGTCCAAAAAAAAAAAAAAAAAATAGAAGAGTAAGAACGCCGCGAGGCTCGGGGGGGCTGTATTCCATCAGGGCAAGCAAGCGAAGTGCACCGCCCCAGTAAAGTTCAAAACCAAATCAGTGCGCCGCGCTGATCGTTGCATTACTCGGCCGGAGGAGGCGCTGGCGACGATGTGCCGGCATCGCCCTTGATTCCTCCTCTCACACGGGTCCCTCGGCCACGGTCACCTCCGCGTCCACCTCGCCCGCCGCGGCCGCCACGGCGATTGCTCTCAGAATCACTGGCGCCACCACCCGCACTACGGTAACCGCTGGTGCTGTTGCCGCCGCCGCGGCTGCTAGCACCCCAGTTGCCCGCACCACCTCGGTTTGAGAAACCCTTGCCTTCACGGTGTTGGAAGATCTTAACCAAGGGTTTAGAACGGTCCTCCTGAGTCCTTGTCTTCACATCTTCGGGGAGTCGTGCCATGGCAGCGTCTCGCTCTTCCACAGACTTGAAGTGAACGACCTTGTTCAAGGCACCCCATTTCTCAACCTTCACGATCTTGGCCTTGTCCTCCTCCCCGAATAGATCCCTGCATTGCTCTTCCGTGTTGACGTTCATGATAAAGAGGCCGACGATATCAGAGGCGGGAGTCTTGGGGGCTGGCGAGAGAGTAGGCTCGGGCCCCACAGCCGATCCGTTGGCCGGAGCCGCAGCCTTCTCACCCTCGCCTGCAGCAGGCTGGGGTGTTCCAGGCTTGCCGCCTGACAGAGGTGCTGGCGCAGCAGGCTTAGACTGTTGAGATGAAGCTTGGCGAGTGGGCAAACCTGGAGCAGTCTCCGCAGCTGGAGTTGAGGATGTAGGAGCCGGAGCAGGAGCAGGAGCACCAGACGCACTAGCAGGAGCAGCAGGGGCACTTCCGGGCTGCTGCTTGGAGCCTCTGTGTGAGAAGTTGAAGCCCTGAGCGCGCATCTCTGTAGCAATGCGGCCATCCTGGATCTCCAACACAAGATATCCAAAAGCAGCATCAGCCAGGTTGAAGTTCCACATGTTTTTGAAAGCACTCTCGTCGACTTGGCCGAGGGAAGCCTGTCCAGCGACAGGGCCTCCGAAGGGGTTGCCGCCCGCCGCCGTTGTGGGCATCTTCTCCACGATTTGAAGTGCGTTCTTCAGCAGGTTCTGCTGAGCCTCGTTCTGCTGAATAGCGGGCTCAACCTCGCCCTTGACCGTATCCCAGACGTCGTTGAACGATGCCTTCGAGGCTGCGAGCTTGCCACGGTAGTGGTCCAGGGTTGGGTTAACACTGAACTCGTTGTACGAGCTACCATAGCGGAAGTGAAGACCAGCTGAAATTGAGAAGTCTGCCTTCAGAGTCACGGACAGCTGGTTGAGGATACCCTCACGTGCGGGTGATGCGTGGGTAATGAAGACTCGGGTCTCCGTGGGGTCGTATACTCGGTGCGCTGTGTCGACTAGCTCGCCCATCTGAAGTAGGGTTGTCCACATGGTACCCTGTCCACCAGCAATGGTGGTGCGTCCCTCGCCATTGTCGAAGAGCTTATGCATAACAACCGCACCACCAAGACCAAGCAGACGCAGCTTGATACCACCAAGCTCCAGGAGCATGGAGCGAGCCTCATCGATGATGTGAAGATTAGGTACCTTGTACTCGCCAGAACGGAACTTCTCCAAGACCCTGACATCTTCGCAAGCACCCCAAACCGTATAGACCGGAACGTCGAGCTTGACATCGCCGCTCAGAAGAAGCGGGAGTTCTGAGAGGGGAAGCTCACTGGGAGCAAAACGGCTCTTGACGGATCCAGGACCACCTTGTTGAATGGACTTCTTGGTAGGCTCGGAAATCAGAGGCGAGTATTGGGCGACATGCTTCAGCGTCTTTTCGGCAATTCTCTCTAGTGAAGTGTCATCGTAGAAACCAAAATCGCCCGTGTGGATAATGTGGTCCGCTCGAGCCTGCTTGGCAAGGTCGTTCAGAGATCGTAGGTTTCCTTTGCAAATAAATTAGTCATAGACTCCCAGCTGCTGTACAGAAACCTCTCCTACCTCTAACGTCCGCAATGCACAGAACGCGCATAGGACCCGTCTGGACAACTCGTCCCTGGTTGGGCAGCAGAGGTGCAGCACCTGGAGGGAGGCCGCTCGCACCGTTCTGAAGGTAGCCCTGATTGTTGTACGATCGGGGCTGCTCATAGTCAGTCGGAAATCCACCCTATGAATCTATATCTTCTTTGAAAGTAGAACGCTTGGAAAACATGATGGAAAATTGATGATGATTTGCCGAGGGAGAAAAGGAAAAAAGCGAATTCCCCACGCATTAGAAACGTTCTTCGCTGGCAACTCAGATCGGACCGCAGAAACAGCAAAATCGTCCGAGCTACCTTCCGATCTCCCCTCAACCCCAATCAAGGTTTGGCAAGACAGCATCGACCCATGCATGACACCTTAGGTGAGGAAGTCGGGGCAGAGAGAACTCACAGCAGCCATTCTATCGTTAAAACCAATGCGCGCGCAGGGGAGCAGGAACAGTCGTGGGGTGAGAAAGACCTGAAAGACTCGCGGCGTAGAAAAAGAGAGAAGTAAGGCGGGCGCTCGTGGTGGGTATCACAGAGGAAAGAGACGGGGAGAAAGGGTTGAGGGTGAGGATTAGTTTTCGCAACTTCGCGAAGCAAGCAAGGCTATCTGTGTTGGGCTGGGCGTTGGCTGGAGATAATTTTCTGGCCCTGGAGGCGACCCCCCGAAAGTCGCGACGACAGTCCTTTCCTATTGTGGATTAGCGCGGCGGTCGAGAGCTGGGAGATTGAGGTCGCCTAATCGTCGGCAGATCTCATCTTAGACCGAGAGTATCATATGGTAAGGTACTAGTACTACTACTAAGTACGCCAGAGTATTAGAGCTACCCTATCGAAACCCATGACGCTTTCTTTTTATGGTAGGTTTCCCTGGTTTTGATCTTTTTCCTTGTCGTTCAAGATAGAGAAAGGGTTTGAAATGGATGGTCTGTTTTCTTCTATAGCATAAACTCCGTCCATGTGGTATGTTCGGAGAAGAAGCCTACTCCATTGGGGTAACATTACCACCAACCACAAGAGTTGCTTTCTCCAGGATTTCATGTGCTGGGCCTTAGGAGTTGCTCAACATAGGTACTCATAGAACACCGATACTGTGGATTTCTTCCAATGAGACAAAGCCAACATTCTTCCAGTCTACTTGGAGCTCTCGATGAAACGTATGGGGTTTTCATTGTCGCTATCATGGTCGCTAATATCCTACACTTCGCTCCCACCTCTTCAATAGCCCAGTTTACTCCAACGCAAAGGATACATACAACACCAGCTCAATGCTCCCAAAGACAGCGCTCTTGATGCTACCCATGTCCACGATGGGACCTGCCGGGGGAATGTCCCATCCTCCGTGATGATTGGTGGAACTCAATCGTGTGAAAGGGACTGAGTTGAAGAAAGATGAAAGAAAAGAATGTTCTGGGCATTCTCAATCGCAAAACATGGTCGATTGGCTAGGCAGACAAAATCCAGCTTGACAACCTGCATGCTGTCCATACGCCAATTGCTCTCCCGCTAAATCGCTTCCCAATAAATATATGTGTAAACGCATGCATATGTAGGTGTTGTGTTTGCGTGATGAAGGTGTTTCCCTAGGCCAAGAAAACCTGCTGCCATGAAATTCTGTAACTCCGCCGTATGCTGAGCATCCTTGCTTCAAGAGCAATGCACATTAGTATCAAAGGAGGGCCTTAGACTCCGGGAGACCCATGGCATGGTTATATAACGCGGAGGAAAGTGCACCGCATCGCATGGACTAGAGCCAGTTGCTGTTGCCGTTGTTGTTGTTGTTGTTGTCGCTTTCACCACCATGTAGTCACCACATATCGTTTCGCCCATCATGGTGACGATGTCCACCGCCGTTATCATGATACTGGTAATAATCCTTATGATCATAATGGTCCTGATCGTCATATCCGTAGTCTTGGTGATGGTGATGCTGCTGATGATGGTATTGAAGATGTTGGTGGTGATGAGAATTGTGGTGAAGGTGATCAGACCCATGCTCATCCTCATAAATTTGAGCATCATCGACGTAATCAACGGTTCCATCATCACCAGAATCTGCGTATTGAGCGGTTGCCTGCAGTCATCGTCAGTTCCAAATCCTAGAAAAAGGCAATATAACTGTACTTACTCGGTGATAATCAAAGTCATATTGATCGAGAGCTTGCTCATCATCTTGCTCTTGCATCATGTGCTGCTGGGCGAGATATTCCTCTTCTTCTCGTTTCCGTCTAGCCTCTTCCTCTAAGCGTTTTTGCTGCGGTGAAACGGGCACATTCATGTTCGGATGCATAGCTTGAACGATTGCAAGGTAGCTATACATGAAGTTGCTGAGAAGGACCTGGCTTAGCAGCGGCCGACGGGGATTAGCCAGCTTGATGTGAGCCATCCTGTAGATAGCCCTCTCCTCTAGGAGGGGGAATCGTGTCCAATTGTAATCGACGTCAGGCTCCAAAGGTTTAACCGCTGGAGGGTCGGACGGCACACGAAGGTGTTGGCTCTTCTTGTTGCTCTTTTCCTTATCTTCCTTTCTCTTGCCACCTCCGAATATCGATGAGAAGATGCTACTATCCTTCTCCTTCTTTGATTCGCTGCGACGGTTGTTCTCCTTCTTGCGCTCCTCTTGCAATTTGGAATCGACAGCATCGCGGTCCAGAACAAAACTCTCACGACCTTCACGGCCCTCACGGCCCTCACGGGCCTCGCGTCCCTTGGTTGACGATTTATCGATGGATGTTTGAATGACGTCTAACCGGACGTTATCTTGCGCCTTTTCCACAAGTGCCTTCGTTTTGGACTTTTTGCTCTCGTCTTTCTTCTTGTCGTCCGTACTGCTCTTGAACCATTTCCATGCACTGCCTGAGGATTTGGTCGACGAGCCGTCATCATCCCGGTCCTTCTTTGACTTCTTATCAGCTTTCTTCTCCTCAACCTTCTTTTCTTCGGTGATTGTGGGTATAAATGTAAGATCCTCGGTTCGAGATGAGCTTCCACCGGGTATGGACGAAGGACCAGATGAAAAGCGATCATTTAGATTCTGTGACTGCGGCGGTGGAGGAGATTTGGCTGGAGGTACCTGTTGCTGCTGCTGATATTGTTGGTACTGTTGTTGGTGATGATGCTGTTGCTGCTGCTGCTGAGACTGGTTCATCGTTGGATGGCTTACTTTGCGTCGGCTCGATTTAGGAGGAGGCTCAGCAACCATCGGCTCTGAAGACTGCTCGAAGTCAGAAGCTTGCGGGGCGCCGGCGTGTTGTGGAGGTGATGTTGGCGGTGACTCAGGCTGTTGCCTTTGTGTCATGTAGTTAAGCGGAGGGGCATTGTTCGAAGACGTGGAGGTGCTTCGGACTGAGAGGTGATCTTGATGTTCTGCAGAAGCTTGTCTCATCGATGGCTCGTCTTGCTGCGCACTCGACCCTCCCTCAAGGGCGGCTAACGCCTCTGGGGACTCCTGAACAAAACCTTGAGGGCGACGAGACGGCCGTGCCGGTCTCGAAAGATTTTCCGAAATTGGCTCGGATTGGACTCTACTCAAACCATGACCAGGCGGTGCTTCAGGGATCGGTGGCACGTTCTCCGAAGATTGACTCTCTTGTTGGCGATGAAGTCCACGACGGGACTTGTCGCCGGAGCGTAGACTGCCTCCTTTGCGGTAGGTCGTGCGTGTGGATCTCCGGAGGCCCATCCCAGGCGCCATGGGAAGAATTGGCATGTCATCAGCGCTGCTCTCGGGTCCATCAGACGGGCCTTGAGACTCTTGCGCAAGTTTTTGCACGGCCTTAGTGGGATCATTCACCAGATCGTCGAGGCTCACATCACGGGCGTGCCCGCCTTGACGGGACCGTTGCCGCTCTAGTCGTTCGGCGCCATCCACGTACTCGGCAGCTCCTTGATCCCCAGAACTGTCAATCTGTCGTGAAAGCATAGACTTTTGTCTCCTCAACGAGTTCCCACTACTAAGAGAAGCGCCCAGAGAACTTCCAGAGTTGGCGCGGCCCAAGTCACCTTCTGAAGACAATGAGTCCCTGGACCTCCTCCGAATGGAATTAACACGAGTCTGTAGGAACGACTGAAATTCGGAAGGATCAAGTTCTGGATGGACCCTTGCAGGAACCCATAGCAAACGAGAAGGGTCAGCCTCGTCGTCATCGCCGCTGGGAGCTATCACTGGCATAGTCGACAAAGACATTGGCGGCATATCAGGATCCTTCACATTGCCAACGTCCATAGACATGCGCCGAAGAGCCTGCAGATTGCTCAGCTCCTGAGCGATATCATTCGGATTATCGATGTTCGTAAGTTGAAACTGCGACGTGGAAGGGTCTGCCTGGACATCTCGCAGAGACAACTGGGGGGATAGCGGAGATTTCGGACTGGTTTCACTGGAGCCGTTGCGCTGAGCTGCCGGTTGAGACGTCTGGATCGGTGTCGTTTGTGCCTTCCGTAGGCTCCCATGCTCACCATTGTACGGCGACCCTGGCGAAGGTTGATCGGATGCCGAGCGGGTGATTGGTTTTCGGGACTCGGATTGCTGTTCTCGTGCTGGCGACAATGTGTTGATCTGCTCCTGTGGTGCACCTACGAAGCTGAGCGGTCGCCCAACTTCTGAGGCCGAGTCGTCTTCATCACCGTAGAGCGTTCCGATGGCTTCGGTGACATGATGACTCGGGTCCGATATGGATAACTGGCTGGTATGCCCGCGTCTGCTGGCAAAGCTCCCTCCTAGCTGTCCGCGGGGTCGGGGCGAGGCCTACATATATCAAAGGTTAGTCGACTTGGGAAGCCATTAGAGGTCATGAGTAACTCGGAGCACAGAGAGGAAATCGCGAGCCTCGACCGAGTGATATTGCGCGCTGTCGGAGCCATATGGCGCAAGATAACACATACCATCATGGAGGACAGGGACAGGCCTCAAGGGAGGCCGGATCGGCACTGGATAGTAGACCCTTTTCCCAGATCCTTTCCTGAAAGTCAAGCCCAACGATGGACCTGAGAGCTTCGCATGGGCAAGTCGTCACCGTAGCGAGGTAGGCTCGAGTAGGCGGGCGGCGGCTATTAATCGAGCGACCAGGCAGAGATACCTGCACCTCCTTAATCGGTATGGTGGTTATGTGCTAGTCCTATCGTCGCATGGGGCCGGTCGTGCCAGCAGAAGCTAGCGAGTCGAGATGAATGGATAAAAGGTCCGGATGGCAAAGGCGAGACGGTCTGCTTCGTGTCAGGAAGAGCGTCACGTCGGTATCGTGTGGTCGAAGCGGCGTCGTGCGGTCGGGATTTGCGTCGTCAACAGATTTGGATGAGAAGGTACGGACTACGGTAGGTTAGTAGCATCGGGTGCAGTGGCCAAAGACGGTGCTAGGCCTAGTTGAGATGCTGTCTTCCTATCTGGAGGGATCAGACGGAGCCTTCAGCACTTGGTCAGCCTGTATCGTCTATCAGATGGTCGCTGTGAGCGCTGGAAGTGTCACGTGCGGGGCCTGGTAAATTCGCCTGTCCAGTGCCTAACAGTGGAGCCTTTGCACCCATCATTATGGTAAGGTACCGTATGCTTCAGCGCCCTATGACCCTTTCAAAGAGAAACACGCATTTACATTTACACGTATACGAAGTGCCTATGAGTTCTAGAGCCAGCATTGGAATACGATTATGATCTGTTCTCCGCCCACTTTTTCTTTCAAGATGGAAGGCGACTACTATTCATAAGACAATTGTTATTTTTTCTTGCATGGGTCCTACTATTAGTACTCGTAGTAATATAACGACGAGTAACATGTTTGCCAAGAAGGCCACCTGAAGACAGGTCGGGTGGACCAGTACAGTAATACTTAGTGAAGACGGCAGCGAATGGAGCAGGTAATGCATTACCAATAATTCTACATTCGGTGCTGGTCAGTAAGTCGCCTAATCTTAAATACTCTCGGCGGTAACTCGAGTACCTTACGCGTGAGAGATGACACCCAGCCTTGTCGTAAAGGTGCGCTTAGGCTTACGTTGACATGAGTCCATGGGACAACACTTTAGATCAAAACCGTCGCGGTGATTTTGCTCGAGGTCGAGACCCGTCATATGACACGATTTAGAGGTTTGCCGCGTTCAGCGTGTCCAGCTATACACACTCTTGATGCGCCTGAATCTGAGAAGGTCTAAGCCCGGCCACTTGTATGGCCATTTCGGACCATTTAACGGCCAAGGATATAGGGAATAGGGGTTGGATGAGGTTGGCACAGAGCGACATCATGTACGAGCGCCTGCACCTGGTACCTTGGATTAGGGACGGTCTCTCGTTGGTCAGAGCATCACCAATCACTTCGGCTGCATTCAGCCCTCCGATTTGATTCCTAGGCGCTATTGCTACGATCAGTACCACTTCCCTCAATGCTACCACCAATTACATGTCGGCAATTGGTGGGTGGTACTTATACCTGGCTGCTTTGTTGTAATCGGCTCTGGTCTTATTCAATCATTATGATTAGGAATTTTTTATTATCTAGAGGAATCACGGTGTCGAGTCCCAATGTGCTCTCAGTCACCGAAGTGAATAGTTACTTATGCCCGATATCTCATGGCGAATTGCAAACTCAAATCACGAGACCGAGGTTTTGAGCGTTCTGTAAAGAGGAGAACTAGAGGGAAATTGGTAGTGTGAACCATGGATTGAATATATACATGATCTCATCGACGCTCCTCGCCTTATATGAAAACTCAACTTGAGGTATGGTATGCACGGCTGTCAGTTGCTGGAGTTCCAGGCTCTGTACCAACTCTGCAACTTAAGAATACGAACGCACAAAGGAGCTTAATTCCGTTTGCTAGTTACCACTAGCGTGCTATATCTAACAGTCTACTCATACACCCATTTGGTGGCCGGCCTATTTCTTAGGCTCCTCCTTCTGCTCCTCTGGCTTAGGTGTTGGCAGTTTGAACGACTCAGGTGTGCGATCCTGGCCAGGTCCAATCTGCTCCCATGCACTGGAGCCACCTTCGAAGTTGCGGAAAGCCTGTGTCAACTCCAATGGCTCCGTGACAATGCGCTTCTTCTCCTCGTCGTAACGAATCTCCGTGTAGCCAGTGAGGGGGAAGTCCTTTCGAAGAGGGTGTCCCTCAAAACCGTAATCCGTCATGATACGTCGTAGGTCTGGGTGGCCGATGAAGAAGACACCATACATGTCATAAACCTCGCGCTCATACCAGTTGGCGCCCGCGAACAGACCCGTAATGCTGGGGACTGGAGACGCTTCATCTGCGTACGTTTTGACTCTGATGCGTGAGTTGTGGCGGACTGACAGCAAGTTGTACACGATCTCGAAGCGGTTGTCGCGGGTCGGGTAGTCGGCGGCAGTTACACTCGACACCTGGGTGAACTCGGCAGCAGTATTGGCTGTGCTTGATTAGGGCCAATGAAGCTAAACAGAATTCTGGATGGACCTACATTTCAAGAAGGAAAACACGGGAATGACACCAGAGGGCGGGATGTAGATAGTGAGCTCATCCTTCCAGACAGAGAACTGCTGGACGTATTTTGGGAGACACCCCATCAACCAAGCACCATAGCGATGCAGATTGTCGGCCTTGCTCTGGTACTTGTCGGCAGGATTGACGATGGGAGCTTTCAAAGTTCCAATGTGATCCCGAGGGGCCTTTCGCATATTCGCGGAATCCTTGGGGAGAGGGACATATTGGGCGGACGTCGTCGAAAGGCAGCGCAATGCCTGCTCGCTGCGGCAGGTCTTCGAAGACGCCGGGGACTTCAGAGCTGCAGCAAGCGAGCCGCTTCGAGAGAATCGGGTCGCCATGGCCTTGGAAGTGGCAGCTGATTGCCAATTGACGATTTGTTTGCGGGCAGGTTCAGCGAATTGTGGTCGTGATGACTGGCTCTCGACTTTCGCCTCGTCGTAGCAAATACACTCAGGAAATACACTCGTCCCGGTTGGCTGGAGAGTCCCGAATATCTGCCGGCAGCGCAACTCAGCTCGATCAGGTGACACCCATTTTGAGCTAGGCTCAACAAGGCTTAGATCATTTTCAACTTTGTCCCCCGAGGACCTGAAGCATTGCTGGCCTGGAATCTCTACTATCCTTCATATTTCCTCATTCGTTTTATCACCAACATACACCATCCTAATCACACCAGACTGCCATCATGGCGCTGCAAGACTCTTTCATCGATGAAGAGGGCGATACATGGTAAGTAGAAAATTCTTTCCGACGACGCGATGACGCGTTGTACAGACCTGGCCACCGTGATGTTGGGCAGCAGTGGAAGTGGAACAAGCAAACTGACCAGAGCCTTTAGCCCTCTCTGCATAGAAGAATTTGATCTTTCAGATCGAAACTTCCGACCATGTCCCTGCGGCTACCAGGTAAAGCTTCCCGAGCAGCCCAGCGATGAGCACCCGCGAGATTGCTTAGCAGCGTGCTGACGAAAATCCTAGGTGTGCCAGTTCTGCTTCAACAACATCAAGAACAACATGAACGGCCTGTGTCCGGCATGCAGACGACCCTATGACGAGAAGACAATAGAATGGAAGGTCGTCACTTCAGAAGAGTAAGCAAGCAGCCCGCACCTCTATCAGTACTCACTGACCGTGAATTTCAGGGTCGCCGAGTTCCGCGCGAACATCCAGAAGAACCAGAAGAAGCGAGTCCAAGAACAGCGCCAAAAAGAAGTGCAAAAGCGCGAAGCTGAGAAGGAAAATCGAAAAAACCTTGTAGGAGTTCGGGTTGTGCAGAAAAACTTGGTATACATTACCGGGTTAGCGCCAACCGTTCGCGAGGACGAGCTACTGAAAACCCTGCGAAAACCGGAGTTCTTCGGTCAATACGGCAATATTCAGAAGATATCAATCAGCAACCGGAAAAGCCCAGATGGCCAGCCCCAATCTCTAGGCATCTACGTCACCTTCGAGAAGCCCGAGGAAGCCACTAAGTGCATCCAGGCCGTCCACGGATCAGTCAACGGCGATCGCTATCTCAAGGCCCAGCACGGCACTACGAAATACTGCTCAGCATGGCTGAAGAATGAGAAATGCAATAACCCCGGCTGTATGTTTCTTCACGAACAAGGCGACGAAGAAGACAGTTATACCCGTCAAGATCTGTCTTCAATGAACAGTATCCATACGCAACGGCCACTACCTGGCGGAGGCGGAGGTGGCGGCGGGGGTGGAAGCTCCTCGCGCGCTGCTTCAAGGCAGCATGTGTCCCATTCAACCCCGCCCCCGGTGTCCCATGCGATGGCACGGACATCAAGCAAGGAGGGTTCCGAGGCGGGTGTAGACTCGTCTGCACTGCCGTCCTCCGCGAGCTGGGCAAGGAATCCGCAACGAAGCCGACGAGGCAGTCACGCTACTAGTGGCGCGGCGCCCAGTCCTGCTATATCGGCGGCGGCGCCAGCTACTTCAAAGACGTCCGAAGAGGCTGTCGACGACTCGGAACAGCCCAATGCTGCGCAGGCCTCTAATACTACGACGACTAGTAATAATGACGAGCGCCGGATATCTGCCCTGGACGATATGCTCGAGCACAATCCGGAAGGCTCTCTGAAGTCTCTAATGGCTGCTCTGCACCGGTGGACTATGCCCGATTTGTCAGATTCATCGATCGATTTGTCCGAATACCCGCCATTGTTTGATCTCCGTGGTGGCGAGAGGCGAAGGGCCATGCGGGAAGAAGACGACCTTCGACATAATGGTGACGAGGAGCAGCAGCAGGCAGAGGCGCCAGAGCCTTCGGAAGGCGAGCCTGAAGCAGGTGGCAGTCTTGCTTTAGGAGGTGAGCCCGAAGAGCGCCACGCTACTGGCGAGAACCATGGATTCGATCAGCGAAGGCCTGGAACGCAACCACCGATCCAAAGGGGCAACAATGATGGTCATTTCGGGCCGTCGGTTGGTGGCTCAAACTTTGGCCAAGCCTCAGCGAGCACGACTGGACGCTCTATGACGCCGCAGCAAGCCTTCTCATTGAGAACACAGGGTGGATTTGGGGACCAGATGCCTCCAGGAATTACCAATCAGAGCAATATGTTCCAAGGCCAAGGACAAGGCCAGGGACACAACCGTCAGTCTTCGAGGTTCAGCTTTGCCAACGACAGCAACAACTCATCTGCCAACGTCAAGCTCTCGGCCAACCCTAGAATCATGGCGCAACAGACGTCAATGATGCCCAATTCATTCCAGTCCCAGGGCGGAAATCAATTTTACGGAAGTAGTATGCCCGGTCCTCCACCTGGACTGAAGTCTACAGGAACGCCGCCAAACATGTTTGGACAGGGCGGTTTCAGTGGTTCAGGATTTGGTGGCGGCAATAAGGAAGCATCCGCAGAGTTGCTTCAGAGCCTCATCGGCCGAAACAGGGGAGGCAATGGCCAGACTCATGATGTCGGAAAGCGTGAGTACATGATTTCTTCATTCTCCAACCAATACCCACCTCCATCTACCTCCACCCCAGCTCCTGCTCCCGGCCTCCTGGCATCGCTCTATGGTAATCAGCCTGGAGCGTACCAAGACTTCGGTTCCAAGCAGAAGAAGAAGGGGAAGAAGCACAGACATGCTAACACTTCCTCCTCTGGGGGGAGTGGCTTAGTAGATCTTGCGGACCCGAGTATCCTTCAGGCGAGGATGCAGCATCAGTCCCAGGGCAATGCCGGAGTCGGACAAGGGCTGTTTGGTGGTCAGAGTCAAGGTGGGTACAATCCTAATATGATGTACAATGCCGGATACAACAGATGGTGAAGATGAGGAGAGAGACTAGGCATGATTATACCGCGGAAGTTAGGACACTTCATTCTACATATTTTTATCTTCTGTTTTGCTTTTGTTATTCATGTACGACACTGGCGTTGGAGAGGACATTTGATTGCTTTCGAGGGATAATCGCATGGGAAAGCGTGCCACCAAACAGCCACGCAGAGAAGTGGCTCAAGGCTTGCATCTGGCGTCTGCTTTTCTTTCTTGGGGGAAGTTGAGAACCGCAATATCGCAGTGGGCGTGGCTTATCGCTGGCGATTCGTCAAATTTCATATCGGGATGGACAAGCAATCTGTCCTCTCTTGCATTTGGGTTTTGAGGGTCAAGCCAGGCAAGCCATCATCGTCTTCCACAACGCCCCCGGCCATGTACGTTAACAGACCGTCTTCATCCGCCAGGTAGGGCGGCATCTTTTGGTCAGAATATACCATCCTGCACTCTATTCTCTCCAAGTCGCCTAGCCTTTCCCTGTGTTCACGTGGAAGACGATGGTGGCTGCCGTAGCTTGACATGTCAGGACCCTTCATGTACATAATTGGGGTGTTTCCGTGCCGTAGCCCAGCCCTTACCTTCCTTCACCTGCAACTGTTCCAAGTACGAAGCGATTCAAGCTAACGGTTTGCTAGACGACGAGCTACCCGCTCTTGATGAAGCACGTCACTCGGTGGACGCTTTAGTGGACGACGACAACAGTGACAGTATGCTCAACCTTGGATTGTCAACTTCAGATGTGAGCCATGGTGTTCCTCCTGGCTTTGATGGCGCAGGCAGCCACTTCATGCCCGCATTTGCGCCTACGCCAACCACCGCTTTTGACACAAACCGCCAAGCGAATGCTTCCCCAGCTCTGGGTAGAGGTCCGCCCCCTGGCCTGTCGCCAGCTATTGTCACGCCAGAGCAAACCCCTCGCAAGCCGGCTACTCCACGGTCTTCAGAGGCGAAAACTACCAAGTCTTTTGCTGCTGAAAGTGGTCTTTCCAGGGCGACTCTTTCCCAGGGACAAACGCATGCCGAGGTAGCAGGACAGAGTTCCTTGCAGGACGAGGATTTCCCTGCGTTGAACGCACCAAAATCTGGGCAACAGGCAGGAAGACCGTCAACCGCCGTTCAGACCCCCAAGGGAACTCCCAAGGGGACTCCCAAAGCAACTCCCGTGCTCAAGAAAGAAAGACTAGCGACGAAGGCTGCTGAATCACGGACGGGCAGCCCTGCTGTGCAAGAGGCCTCTGCAACCAAAGCAGAACCAAAAAGGGGCGTTGACAATAAGGTTCACCAGCCGTCGCCATCGCCTCCACCTGCCAAGGCTGTTGACTCCTCAGAAGGCACTGACAAGGCAGAGGCTGCATTCCCGCCACTTCCAACGCCGGCGTCCGAATCTCCTTCTGCCCCCAAGGCTGCGCCGAAAACCCTCCGCGTGGTCCCAACGGCAAAGGCCGACGCTCCCCCTATGGCCTCTCCGGTCTCTGCCATCTCGAGAGCCATGTCATTGTCCCACGCGAGTCCAGACACGCCACCAGGTGAGCTGGCTAGTGACACAGCTTCGATGGTCTCTGCCTCAGTGTCGGCATCTCGAGCGGGCTCACCCCCGCCACCAAGCAAAATCGGAGCTGCTGCTGTGAGGGCAACCACAAAGAGCCAACAGCGCAAGCAGCGTAAAGAGGCTCTGAAACAAGACACCAAGTTGATCTCTGAAACACCAAAGCCTGAGCCGGAAGAGCATGCCCCTGTTGTCGGCCGGAAGAAGAAACAGAAGAAGGAGAAGCCAGTCAAGGCTACTGTGTCAAAGACAAAGGCTTCTGATGAGGCCACTGCTGCGCCAGAAGCTTCCACAGAGCCATCCAAGGTTCAAGATAACAACACTGCTCAGACAAAGCAGCCGGAAAAGACCTCTGCGGTGCCTCCCGCGGAGCAAGTTTCTAAAGTGCAGGCTTCAGAAACCTCCGAAAAGGCCAAAGGCAAAGAGAAGGCCAGCGCTGCCAAGGCCGACAAAAAATCATTGAATGTTCCTGACATCAAATCTGAGGAAACGTCCTTGCCAAAGACCAATGAGGAGCCAAGCGTCGAGGAAACTGAGCAGTCGGATCCATCCGAGCCCGGACCTGCCGGGGTCTACAGCGAAGTCAAAGACCAGCTCTGGACAGACGACGTTGGCCGCTTGCAAATGTTCAAGCCGATTCCATCGGTATACGGTCGCGGTCATCATGGCGAGGATCGCTCTTCTGCGCTCTCCGACCCCAAGGCTGGCGGCACAACTCTCTGCAGAGAATGTGGCTGCAAGTGTGGTGAGATCACCGATCGTGATATCGCTGCTCTTCGCGCCGGTGTCCCTGTCCGCAAGCAGTTCCATGTCGATGGCAGTCGGATGCTCGTCACGCCTAATGGGGACTGCGTCCGTGGACTATCTCAAGAGGAAGAAGATACTTTCCTGAAATTGCAGGAATCTATTGCTGCGGACGCCGAGCACCCTGGCTCTTTTGTGTTCCAGCGACACCAGCCTGGCAATGGTGCTTTCTCCCTCATCAAGGGTCGAGCCGTCCCTAATGGTCGCCCGAATATCTTCCCTGCCACTAGTCAGATGCAGCCTCAGGATCCCATTGGTAAGCTGCAGCGTGAGGATGCCCTGAGCTACATCAACCAGTACGTCCTGCCTCGACTGAACCTCGGACCCACTAGTGTTGGGTGGAACAAGGGAACGTCGTTGCGTCAGGACGCCGCCGCCGCGAGTCTCAACTCCTTAGCACCATACTTCTACGGCCCGGACGCTGCCGCCGGTGTGGGAATCTACAGTGCTCCCGACTATAAAGACTTCAACCCCGTTTCCTCGGCGCTTGCGCCCCCTGGCGGAGAAGACCCTGCTGCTAGGAGTGGAAGCAGCGGTGGTAGCGGTGTGGGTGGGATGCCTTTGATGAGTGTGGCTGATGCGGAGGCGGCGTTGAGCTCGGCGAGGAAGGATACTGATAAGTTGGAGAAGAAGCTGAACTCTTTGATCAAGTCAAACAGGCGGATGCTTATCTCGGGTGGCGGTTCCTAAAGGCATGAAGTTGTAGCGGATGGAGGCAGCGTTTGTACAACTATGTAGCGATACTGTAACACTTTTGTGTACGAGTACATAAGAATAATAGTAATTGTTCCTCTCATTTTGACTGCAAAATACATTTCCTTATGGATTATCTGTGTAAATCCTTCTAGTACTATCATCCCTCTTTCTCTTCCTGACTCTTCCTGGAAGATCCCCTGCTCTTCTCTCTCCTATGATGCCCATCTAAACCACTAATCTGATTCGAAGCCGTCATCGCTCCCGCACCTAGCCTCCTAGCTATATTATTCGTACCTCGAGGTTTCCTGTTCAGCTGCCGCCTTCTCTCCGCCGACAGCGACTCACGCAACCGATTCGTCAGACGATCTAGAATCCACTCACTCTCCTCCTGAGATCCCATCAGTGGGCTCCGGTTGCCCACCCACGACCATGTGAGTAAGTCGAGCTCGTCGGGAAGTTTCTCCAGGGCGCGTTTAGCGGGAGCTTTGTCATGCTCATCGTGTAAGTTCCTGTTCTCCTTTTCCGAGGGATTATGGTGGTGTTGACGATTCCCAGGTCTGCGTCGTCTTTTGGGTTTAGGTCTAGGTTTGCGGTGATTGGCAGGGTTGCGTTCGTCTTCCCCGATGAGACGGAGGTACCAAGCCCATTCTTCAAAGGTATACTGATGCGGAGGGGCTTCGCGAATATGGCTGCTGACGACTTGGATTTCCGAGATGAGGAGGAAGTGTAACTCTGTTCCGATGGGTAGGTCGTCCAATGGATCGCGGATACGGGAGAGGGAGCGGCGAACTTTGCCGGTGAATGTGGATGGGTTTCTGCCTCTGTTGGCGGCAAAATCAGTCCGAAGCCGTCCACGCTCGACGTCCAAGAATTGAGATTGGTCTATGTTGTTTGGCTGCTGTTCTTGGTGATCATACTGCTCTTCTGGGGTGGAGGATCCGGTGATTTCTTCGATATGAAGGCGGAAGTCAGGGGCAGGAGGCTTTGGGAAGATGCGAAAGTCGGGGAAGACTCGGCCAAAGGTTAACTTGCTGATGACGTGTTTGAAGTCCCCGGCAATAGCAGAATCACCAGGGAGAATGGTAATGTTGCCGAGTCTATTGGTGGCATCGCGGATGAATTTGACGACAGTGTCGCCGGCGTTGGAGATGAGGACGGTCATGGTAGGCAAGGCCAATAGAGACCAAAAGACAAAGAAGGACTTGCCAGCCGGAGAGTCTGGAGTGAAATCACCGTAGCCGACTGTAGTCAGGGCCGTGAAGCAGAAGTAGAAGGAGTCGAAGTAGGACCAGCCCTGGTACTTGTCCTCGCATTTGTAAAAGATGTAGGCGCCAAGCAGCCAAAGCAGAATCCATGTCCCAAAGGAGATGGCCATAGCAATCCAGCGTCTTCGATAAGAAGCCTGAGTCTGGATCTTCCTCATAAGCTCGAACTCGGCTTTCCGTCTTTCAAACTCATTGGCGGGCGGTGTACTCTGGCGAGAGTCGGAGTGAACGCTTGGGGAAGGCTCTTCGCTAATAGGCTCCAGTATCATGTCGTCGCCCTTGCTAGTCATGGTCCTAACCGTTTGGCGTCGCTTCTTTTCCTCGACTCGCGCATCGACCCTTCTCCTCCCGCGTTCAAGGATCATGCTGCGAATCGAAGCAATGACCAAACCTAGGCTGATGATACCGATGAAAGCGTAAGGAATGAGCAAAGCACGGCCCAAGTTGGTCTGTGGCGAGAAGTCACCAAATCCGACGGTAAACAGGGTAACATCTGCCCAGTAGACGCCATCGAGGTAGTTCCAACCTTCAATGGTTGAGAAAACAAGGGCACCTAACAGCAGATACATGAGAAACATGATTGTCTGCAACATGAGGGTGCGCTGGCTCGTGGTGAGCTGGAAATCCTTGCTGTACCGGCCGGACTTGGCCCCCCAAAACGTGACGACCATCAGAGAAGAGTTGAGGAAATATAGAATGGCGGCCCAGATGCCGTAGTAAAAGGCTTGGGACCAGATGTATTGGTCGACTGGGGCTGAAAGGCCTTCGAGGAGAGGTCCGGCTGCTGTACCCAAGAGGCTGATAAGCAGGATGGCAGAGATATACCTGATGAAAGTCAGTATAAAGTATTTTGCGAGACAACGAAGCAAGCACTTACCATCCGACGATGGTGATGGGTTGAGCTATGCCGAAGCGTACACGGCGAGCCATGTTGAGCAGGAGGAAGGCGTTGGCGACGACAGCCACGCCTAGTTGGACGGCATTTACAGCAATGAGCCTGACCACCACGTTAACTCTGCCGATTGAATGGAGGAGATGCTCAAGGGCAGTGAAATGTTACCAGTTTGGATCTTGGATAAAGCCGGCCTTGGTGACATCTTCGCCGGGAACGAGATGCTGGCGCCATGGTCTAGCGAGGGCACAGATACTGAAAGCTGAGGCTACGGGGCCGAGGGTGCCCGCGATCATGGGGAACGCCGAGGAGGCGAACCACCAGCGGCTTCGAATTGTTAGTATATGAGGGGGATGCCCTGGGAGGCGATAGAAATGACTGACCTGGGCTCGAGGTGGGCTTCATCGTTCTGGATGAGGTAGCCTTTGGGAAGCGGGCTCTGCTGTTCCCGCTCTGCCCGCTCGGCATGGTATTCAATATTTTCGCCCAGACCAGCGTCGTCCATGGCCGTTTGCCTTCTCCAACAGTAGTCCACCACAGAAGGACGACTCAAATTCTCAAATTCTCACGGAAGGATAAGTTGATGGGACCGGTCACATATTCAGTTTGGAGAGGGAGAGAGAAAGGGAGGGAGCCCAAGAGCACCAAACGGTGTCAACGGTCCATGGACAGGGATTTCGTGGATAGCGGCACGGGAGAGATGGGGAAATCAGAATAGCAACTTAGTGATGGCAATCGAGGTGGAGTAGGAAGATGGGAAGTGGGATGGATGTGCATTGGTGCATGATTTGGGGTCATTCTGAGAGAGCTTGGTGAGGCAGAATGACGTCGGAGTGAATGAAGCTAACCTGGAGATGGATCTAGTCTTAGTCTGGTTTAGCTTAGATGGGATTAGGCCAACGACGATGCCCGGTAACAAGACCAGACCAAAACAGGCCTCGAAAAGTAATTATTTCAAATTCAAATAAATCAATCTAAAAGACTGATGATAGTAACTATCTTTTTAGACTTTGCGACCATACTGTTCCATTCCTGATTTTTTCCCATCTTTTTTATCCAATCCAGCAACCCTCTCCCACGGAACAGGTAAGGCAAGGCAAGGTAGATACGGCAACTCTAGTGCCGCCGGGGTGAGCAGTGGATCTGGAGATGCATCTTGCAGCCAAGTGACGCTCCATCCATCTCCATCATCTTGCTTCAATGTCACTGTCACATGTGCCACCATAATTAACGGCTAACGCGCCAAACTTATCGTATCGATCGTGCCAGGATAACTGGGAATATGCGAGCATGCCTTGCCCGGGGACATGGGCGAAGCCATCATATTGCATTCCTAGCCTTGCGACGTCAAAGAAGACTATTTTCTTCACGCGCCGTAAGCCATGAACGCGTCGCCGTCCGCTGCGGCTCCGGAGGCCATGTAACCATAGAGTAGGCATTCCTCATACCGGTACTTAATTCAGATCAAGCGCGACTAATACGCATATCGTAGCCTTTTCAATCTGTCTAAGTACTCACCACAATCCACTCT
Source organism: Waltergamsia citrina (assembly GCA_022814615.1). Taxonomy (NCBI): domain Eukaryota; kingdom Fungi; phylum Ascomycota; class Sordariomycetes; order Hypocreales; family Bionectriaceae; genus Waltergamsia; species Waltergamsia citrina. Next base: position 800,345 of record JAKLNE010000003.1, read on the forward strand.
GATTGTGAATTTGCCCGCCTTCCCTTCCAATGAAGGCACCTCCTGGCATCAAATCCCCAATGTCTTTCATGACTGGCCGGTAGCCAGCATCAATTATCGCTGGGACCACGTGCTTGACCGCGAGGCTCCTGGCCTGCCCTCACAATGGCCTGCACCCATTCACGATACCGCCTTTGCCTACTCGTGGATTGTTGACAACCTGGCGCCTCCTCGTCCTAAGAGGCGTAATATGCACGTGTTCGGGTCGTATCTCGGCGCCAGTCCTGCCACGTCCCTGGCTTTGACTGAATCGCATACCCATGCACAGTTCGGGGTGAGGTCCTTTTCGGCATACAATGGCGTCTATAACTGGACCATGTTTCTTCCCGAACATCCCAGCCATAGACGCAAGACAACCAAGGCGATCAAGTCGTTGGAAGCCCCTACCCTAGCCGAGGGTGCAAAGCTCGAAGGCCTCCGTGAATCTATCCCCGACCTTTTTAGGGAACCTGCCAACCTATTCGACCCCTTTGCAAGTCCAAGCCTGTTCTTCCATAACCCAGGCATGTTGATTCCACGCGACTTTAACGAGCCACGATCGCAGATGTCGAGCATGGTTGACCTCTTGACGAGCAAGGACGATAATCAAGAGGAAGAGGAGCCTCCAAAACCACCCCGAAAATCTCATCTTGTCTTCCCGCCACGAACATCAACGCTCAAGATCCCACCATCGCTGCTTCTCTACGACAAGCACGTCCTTCCACCATCCAAGGGCAAGCGAAAAACCAAGCGTAAGGCCCACCATACATTTGCCACGCAGGCAGACGAGCTGGCAGAGCTCATGCGCAGGAGCGTCAACAAGGTAGAATTGAAGGAGCGGAGCAAGTGGTATGAAGAGGGGGTCGATGGCTGGGATGAAGATGTGGCGTTGCGGCGAGTGCAGACGGTCGGGGTTGAGGAGAATACCGGTCCAAGGGGGGATACCGACTTGAGCGCAGATGCTCAGGAGCGATTCTCCGCTTGGCTGCGGGAGCGGGAAGAAATATGCGACTGCTAGGCGGATAGGTATAAGTGAATGCTACTACTAATACAGGTAGATCGATCATGAAGGGGTGTACTTACCAGTCTATCTTTCGGAGAGCTGCCTCTTCTTCGGCGGCCGGGCTGGCGGAGAAGTCGTCGTGGTAGAGATGATGACCAGGGAAGCCACGTCAGTTGAGGCTACCGAGGCTAATGGCGACGCCGAGGAGGAGGAATCTCCTGGAGCCGGAGGTAGACCTGCTTCAGCAGGTAGTCGATCTTAGAAAGGTGGGCATTGTATATATATAAATAGTATATAATTCTATAAATATACCTATCAAAGGAAAGCGAAAACGAAGCCATCTGCGATCTTTACTACGAGAAAATCCTGCGCCACAGCAACTGTCCTTAGTATGGCAGGAACCAACCCGTGCCTTCCCCTATTTAAGTCCACGATGCTTCTTACAAGAAGAGTCTCTTTCCAACCTCTAGCGCAAAAGGTTGAATGGTAATCTTACTGTATGTTGACTCCTGCGAGCGACACCTTTGTGACGCAGTCTTGTCGTGAATGCTCTGGAATTGCGTTAGCTAACCAAAGTTCTCAAGAGGAACCTCCGGTCTCATTTAGCTATGCTAGGAAGTGAAAGAAAGTAAGAAAAGATTAAGCAAACGAAAAAGGCTATCAATAGGTGTTTGCATTTAGTACAATACTGCTCGTACTAGCTAACAGTAAATCACACTGTCCGTTCTAAGCCTTTATACAACTTTATGCTTAGGTTGAGAAAATACAATAACAGTATGAATTAAAACACTGCCCTACTACTTAAGTTCAATACATATGCCGATTCTATGCGTGTCTACTTATGTATTGAGTAGTAGTAGTGATAGGCTCTTGCGTAGGAGACGACCTAAATCTAATTCCTCCCCGATCGGTTGCATAAGGAGCTTGCTATAATGTTCACCTTATCAAGTGAATGGCATGTTTCACTCAATTCCTCCGATTCAAAGTAACAAATTAGATAAACTTGCAGTGTGAATTTGTTGCAGGCTTTTCGGTCAGGTACAAGCTTGTATAAGAAGCTTAATACTGCAACTTGGGTGAGGCTTGTACTTTCACTGGGGGCTCAACACATCGGCCTGATATACTCTTATCCAGAAATGTCAATCTTTATAACATGAAATAAGTCAAACTTTGCATAACTTTACGGTGTAAGGCCTGATGGTCTAGTGGTATGATTCGTGCTGTTAGTACCGCCGATCTACATCTCTTCATAGAATAACAATCTAACATCTTTCAGTTGGGACAAATGTCTAATTGCACGAGGTCTCGGGTTCGATCCCCGATTAGGCCCTTTTTTTTTTTCTTTTATCATTTTAATCTTTCCCACTGCGTTATTACAAGCGATGGAAATTTTTCTTCTTTTTGTTTCTTTCTTTTTCTTGATCTGGTTCGTCGACTTGTAGCAAGCTTAGGGATTCAAGCAGTTTATGTGTAATGTGTTGGATGTACATTCCAACATGGGTAGGTTATATGATCGTACTACAATAATGTTTCCTCAAGTAAAACACTTCGCAAGATTGCAATGTTCGTTGAATCACGAGAACAAATGCAAGAGGCATTGAACCCAAAGTCAACTTGAAAAGGCCACGCGGCAGAAGTCAAGTCATGTGGCCAAACTGAACATTGTTGGATGACCCGATGCAGGTCCAGCCACAACGAGCACGAGGAGACGATCTACTACGTTAGGTACTTACTTAGTAGTAGTATTATAGCGAATGGCGCTAAGCTGCGCGACTGAATTCGAGACAAGCTTCACCCTGCAGCTTGCAGCGGCTAATACTCCGTCATTTCAGAGCGCTAAACCGACCCCTTGGCGCCGTTAATAAAGTGGGAGAACGGAGTGTGGTAAGTGGGGCCCCGCGCCTCGAACTGCTACAGTTGAGTGTCATACTTGCTTGCTTGCTCGAGTTCCCTCTAAATAAAGCCGCCCACTCTCCGAACAGCGCAGGTACCTTTTGATTACCTTGTTCCTTATATTGTCTGTACGCTGCTCCTCGTTGGTCCGTTCCTCAGTTTTTTCTTCAACTCCTACTCCAACCTACTGTCTTGTTTATCATTTGTCTACCAATAGCTATATCAAAGCCTACTAGTACCTAAGGTGAGTCGAGGAGCTTGAATGTCTTCATCACTGTACTCTACTTGGACCCTTGAAATCCCCGGCCCCACTGGGAGGCCGCCGTCGTCATATCTACAGCTATCGTACAAGTATTATACGTTTATTGAACACCACCTGACAGTTTCTTGAAGCCAGTCACGATTCATACTATCCTACTTAGCATCTAAACCAACCCATCAAATCCGCCAAAATGCCCGGTATCCGTAGGTTCCCACCTCACCATCTCCCAACACCAACCAAGCTAACCCTGAATATCCACCTACAGCCCCTGGAGCTCTCGACAACCTCAAGGCCAAGCTCAAGGCTGTCTTCAAGAAAAAGTCCGAGAAGCAGGAGGAACCCCAACCGACCGCCACCACCGAACCCGCTCCCGCCGCCGACGCGACTAAGACGGAAGAGCCTGCTGCTGCCCCTGCTGCGGCTCCCGACGCTACTACATCTGCTCCAGCTGCTCCAGCTGCTCCAGCTGCCGAGCCTGCGCCTGCACCGGCTGTAGAGCCGGCAAAGGCTGCTCCTGAACCTGCTAGTGCGTTGGAACCGTCCCGTACGATATACATTGGAAAGTGAAAGCTAACGACTGTGTTACAGCTGAGCCCGCACCGGCTGCTCCCGCGACGACGGAGGCTGCTGCCGCTCCTGCCGCGCCTGCCGAACCCGCCAAGACTGAGACTCCTGCTGGTGAGTATTTGAACAATAAATCAAACTGGATCATCATAAGTGCCTGAAACTAAACCGTTCTTTAGATCCTGCGGCTGCGGCGCCTGCTGCTGCACCCGTAGCTGAAGAGAAGAAGGAGACCCCTGCCCCAGCGGCTCCTGCTGCTCCCGCCGCTACCACCTAAATGTGCCTATGAATAGGAGGGAAGGGTAGTCAGGGGAGGAAGAGGACTTTTTGAATACTGTTACTGTTGTGTTTGAGGAGGTGTCGTTTTAGCTGAGAATACCTGTTGCCAGGGGCACCTAATGCGTGGAGCGATGTATTGAGTAACTATACCCTTTGGAATTCGCTGCAATGCATTTTACAACCAAAATTTGAATTTGCTACGAGGGAAAGTCTGTTGCATGCTCGAATGTGACGTTTATTCGGCTGTCTATTTGGCCCACGGTGCTTTCGTCATGGTAATTTGTGCACCCGTCGACTCTTCTCCCGACGGCTTGTTGGCGGGTCTTGGTCGAGAACCAAGTGTGCCAGAGCTAGGTCCTGGAGGAACTCTTGAATATGGGACACCAGGCGCGGAGGCTGCGGCCGGCGGCATCTTGGTCGCCTGCGCCCAAGGCGCCCCTGTTCCCGTTGATGGCATCGCTGCAGCCGTTGCGGCAGTTGCTGTGGGCTGGTTCGCCATGTGCATGCTCTGTGTAGGCTCAGGGGCGTCCGGGTCTTGTTCCCAGGAGAATAGGGAGCCAAAGGGGAAGTGCTGGACGACGGGGAATTTAGACAGTACTTCAGCGTTGAACATCTTGACCATGCCTTTGTTGATCTTGCCCCAACCGTCGCGAATGCCAGAGATGTCGAATAAGATGGGTGAGTGTTCCCAAAAGGGGCCTTTCTTCACATCGTTGATGAAGCCGATGGCGGAAAAGTACATATTGGTCTGGCGGTAGTCCTCGACGGACTGCGATTTGGTGACTTCTGATGGCCGCGGAGCTCCACGTACGGAGCCTTCAGTCGGGGTAGGCTCTTCCGGGTTGATGGGGCGAGTTAGTTGGGCGGATCCGAAGATGTAAGGGAGGAATGAATGGTCATCGAGACCCCAGACGCCGTGCGAACCAGCCGGTTCTAGAGTATAAGTCAGAATGAGTTTCCTGGCCACTCGTAGGTATCTAAGATTGTCAGCTCAAGCTCATCAAGGAAAAACGAGAATCTTACGGTTCGATGACGGAGAGAACAATCTGGCGTTCAATCTCTCCGTCTTGTTCCCCATCCTGGAAGAAGCCCAGTTTCCACAGGCACCCGATAAAGGCCAGGAAGCTAAGTTCGTGACCAGTGCCGTAGTCGAGACGCTGCGAACTCCCCCATGCACCCTTGAAATAGCTCAGAACCTCTTCCCTGGCGCTATCACCCTCGCCAATCTTCAGGGTCTCGCCCAACAGACCCTCCTGCAAGAGCCCATCCACCCGCTTCTCCATCAGCTCATACCACTTCCTAAAGCTCACATTTCCAAACCTCCTCGGCCCAGGGTCAGGGGGCGCTTCGTCAATGTACGTCTCGACTGTTGATAAGAGATTCTGCAGGCTCTTTATGGACGGAGTAGAAGGCTCTGATGAAGGGGAAGGTAGTTGGAAGACGCGGGGTGTTTGTGAGGAAGGGTTGTTGCGGGGCACCAGAGCGCGGTTGAGCTGGAGTATGAAGACTCCAATATCCCTATAGGCGAGAGATACTAGGAAGCGGGAGACATCTGGTCCTTCGTGTATGCATTTGGATGGGAGCTTGAAGGCTGGGGGTGAGTTGCGATCGATGAGTGGGAGCTTTGGCAGCCGCGGGGCAGCAGGCGCCGATGCCGCAGGTGAGGCCATCTCTATATTGCACTACTGGTGCTTTCTCACCAGTTGCTTTTCAAGATGTGTATATGTGGAAATCAGTTGTTTGAATTTTGTGAGATGAAAACATGGCTTGCATCAGGTGCCGAGAGAACTTGCGTTGCCCATGATGTGAATTTTAGTCATCAGGTGAGAGCAGATCAGGTACAGAGGCTAAGTAGTAATAAGGCGCATTGCATGTAGGTAGGATCAGATGGAGCGACAAGGTATGGATAACCCTAATGCGGCAAATCCATTTACATACATCGTGTAAGTCGAACAGAGCATCTGAGACGCAAATTGAGAAGCAGATAGTTGGTTTTGTCTTTGCATTTAGATCATTGGTCATTGGCACATCTACGTATGTGCGATTGCACTTTGGAGCCATGCCGTCCGTAGTGGTCGTTGGCTGTTATTGCTGAAACGGTAAATTTTACCTAACCCTAACCCCATGCATGTACCAATGCGTCTCTTGCTGCTGCTATCTTCACGGCGACGGCAAACACTCACACTTCGCAAAAAGATCACTCCATGTAACAAAATCACGGCTTATACGCGAGAATCTTGTATCATGTGTGCCTGTTTCTTATAATACGACATGCCTGCGAGCAGGAGTGCGCGCTTGACGCGCTCAAAGGCACAGAGAAGCCCGCATTCACGCCCGGATGTGCGCTCAACAACAGCAGCAGCAGAATCGAGTGAAGAAGACAACCAGGCTATTCCTAGCGGCCGACCAAATATCAGGAGAAGTCAACACCAGAACTCGTCCAGCTTGAACCCGAACCCTTCTACGTCACATGGACCTCCTCCCAAGCGGCAGAGGCATGGTTACGCCTCTACCTTCAGAGAGAGGGAGAATGACAATAATGTGGGAAGTCGAAACCCTGGCTACGAATCTACACTACTAGAAGATTATTCCCAGACTCTGCTTGGTAACAGAGGTGGGAACCACGACTCAACGGCTGAGTGGTTGGGAGATACCACGCGCAGTCTTGAAGAGCAATTCACGGGCCCTGACGGCGCTGATATTGCCGAGGACACTAAGAGGCGGAAGCCAAGACCGGACAGAAGAACAGAAGAATCGATGCCTCTGGATGAAAGGGATGCTAAGCCAATGGTAACCGTTACGGTATCGAGTGATGAAGAATCCGAAGAAGACTCCGATGATTCGGAAGAAGAGCCTACTCGAGGCGAGCCTGTCAACGGACAGGAGCTCGAGCATCAGCAGACCGCATTGCAACGGGGCTTCTATTCACACAGAGCTGACACGGATGTTGCTCACTCAAACCAGGATAGAGTCCTTGCCCAAGCTACTAAGGATACGCAACAAGAACACGCTCAAAGCTTCCCCGTTAATGGAAACGAACCCGAACCTCAGGAGACTGTATGGGAACGGGATGTCTACTCATTCGAAAGCGACTCGGATGACAGCTCAGGAGACCTTAGAACCGTTGCAAAACATGGGAATGAGAACTACGAATCAGACAACTTGTTTGTGTCGTCGGAGCCGGACGAAAACATCGGGCCCGTGGGTCCAGGATCATCCAGTCAGGATAACGACTTGCATCAAAATCCCGAATTTCCGAGATTATCTGATCAAGATGAAGCATCAACTCATCTGAGTGCACATTGGAGCGTTTCAGATTACTTTCGGCCTCCAGAAGGCAATGCCGATGATGTACCACTGCTTGAGTTGCCAAGTTTTCATCTCGGACTTATGTTGGGGTACATGAGCACACGAGGCTGGACGGAGTCTAGGACGTGGAAGGAGGACGATCTCTTTGAAGAATTGTCTCGAATACAGAATGCCCCAGGCTCTATACTCAACGATCTCGAGGAGGTTGCCAAAAATGCGGGCTCCTTGTCACGTCTTTGCCAAGATATACCTCCCGTGGCCGACCACACTGCACACACTACACGGCTTCAGCAACAGCAGACAGTACATGACCTCGCATATGGGCTTCATGCTATCGACCTTTATACAAGCAATTGTGCTAAGAAGCTTGCTACGAAGAGTCATTCGACAGACAATGGTGACCGACGTGATGCGGCAAAGGCAGCGAAGAAGCTGCACGAGACTGTTATACCGTGCCTAGTCCTCTTGCTAGAACAGGCCTTTATTCTTGGAAGTATCGTTTTTCGGAGGGAACTGGACGTTCTTCCAGCAGCCGGGTCATTTTCTCTCTCAACTGTACGGGTCTTGCTACGTGTCACTGAATGGATACAAAACCTCTACTCAGCTATGCAGCGCGAGCTTCACCGGAACAAGCCCAAGAAAATCGATGCCAGTTCCCTCAAACTACATATGCAAAATCGCTACCTATTCAAAAAGCCCTTGGAAAGATTTCTAGAATTTGCAAGGAAGGCTTTCACACAGCTGGGTGGCCGGCAAGAGGAGCAGCAGCGGGAGAGGCAGCTTGCTATTGGGAATGATAGACTTGCACGCCAGGCACGCGAGGAGCAGCTCCAGCAAACACAAGAAGCCAGGGCGAAGCAAATGAGGCTGTTCTACGCTTCCATGCAGAAGCTACCCTTGTCCAGGCAGAGACAGCCTCAAGCCTCTGGTTCCTCGGCCTCTTCTCAAATTACCACAACGAGCCGAGGGCAGCCACCACAGGTGCGGAAGGGGACGACGAATCAAGCTTATTCGCAGGACAATGGCGGATGGACATGGGATGAAGACCACGAGCTACTGACGAAGATTCGAGGTGACTTCCGGCCGGACATAACAGAGCTGGCGGATGAGTTTGGGCGCGGATTTGACGACATCCAAGACAGGATTGACTACTTGAAGGTCTTGGCGAGGAAGAAGTTTCGGGAAAGAGGTGAAACACCACCTGTCTGGTGGTCACCTCAATAAGCGGCTCCGAGCGGAGTTTGCTTTTACAACACTGGTACGTTGGGAATGAATTGGAAGCATCGGAGTTGGGGAACCAGGTAAAACTGGTGGTTCCAAGGAACTTTTGGTGTGAATAAAACGAGACAGGCTCAGGGCGTTTCTCAACTGGCGATATGATAGACACTTTACAGGGCGGCCTGATGTTGGGCATGCCACATGGTCTACCGCAGGGGCGTGTCTCGCTATCTCCCAGATATGTATGCAGGTAAATGGCCAACTTACTTTATTAGCTGCATCGCCGTGTGCCAACTATGGAGTGCCACATCAGCGAACCCCAGATTAGGAGTGATGGTGACATTTGGTGAGGGGCGTGGGATGACAACGCAACGTATGGGTGATGGGCATCAATGGATTTGCGTACTAAGTTATCTACCGGGACTTTTTGACGGCAAGGAAGAAGTACTACTACGATCACTACTAGTAGTAGGAGTAGTTGGAGTAAGTATGTAATATTTGGTGATTGATGTCTTGTAAGTTGCTCATACCCAAGACGCCACTATCTCGGTAAAATTGGGTGTCAACGCTACCAAAAAGCCACTGTCTATTGCTAATAACGTTGGGTTACCGTTTGTGGTATCAATGCCCTCGTATTGCTCGCTATTGAGTGTTTGCTTTGTGAAGAGTAATAGCATTGATGAGACTCAGACGGTACACGTTAGAGTCGGTGATTCAGACCGCTCCCCACTCACCGCCCCGGGATTGAAGTTCAGGTGGACGGTATCTATCCGACGAGGAATTAGTACTAACTTTGCAGTGGCTCTACGGCGCGAGAAGAGTGGTTCTTAGAGTTAGTACTAGTAGGTACCCACTGTCACGTCGCGTCTCTAACGTACCTAGGCGCGTCTAATTTAAATTAATTGACAATGTCACCTGATGGTCCCGCAAATGAACTCCTGGAAGCCGGGTGCCAACAATCGAAGTGACAGTTTTCGATTAGTATGAGCTGTAAGGCCGTAAGAAGGGTCTATATGTATACATCATGTACTTGTACAGTTCGTGTATGACCTTGTTGGAGCACAATGAGCATGCCTGATCATCTTGCTGCGTTTGACATTGCCAAATCATCGTGGCAGCAAAAATGTGACCAGTTGGCAAGGGCATGCGCAGGCCGTTTAACCCCTGTAAATCAGTGGGTCTCTGACGAACTACAGTCTACTTACAGCAGCCTTTGGACGGTGTGATGCAGCCACTCAGTGCCCGCTCCCGGTGCTGCTATTAGTGGCTACAGGGGCTGGCATCCCCTGGCAGCTCGGCGGAAAGAGAGGCTGGCAGCTTGTCAACTTTTTTTTTCAGGCAGGCATGGATGGATGGATTCGTTTGGCCAGCAGCATCGCATCCCTTTTCTCTAATTAGCCCCCAGCCAGAGCTTGCCGTTCTTCCCCCTCCAAACTTCAAATTAAATCCCTTCACGGCAATTATAGTACAGCATAAAGCTTGTCCCTGGTGGTTCATTTTGATCGCGAGGGTTCTTTTGTTTTGTACTTGCTTCGCATTTGTTTTTAGCTCTTTTCTCTTTCTCTTTTTGGCTTTTCCGATTCGCTGAAGGAGAGTAAAGACAAGCTTGTGATAGCTTGGATACGGCAATAAAGGTATGTGCCACACGGGAGCCGTCGAAACCCAATTCGGCGACTTGTCTACTGTTTGATATTCCATGAATTCAGATACGAGACTCTAGAGCTTTGGCTAACATGTATGTTATAGAGCTATAATTGTAGAATCACTGGTCCGACTGCATCATGGCTGACACCGAGAACCCCGACGTCCCTGTGGCCGCCGAGCCTCCTTCTTCCGACGTCATTGAGTCCTCCGACGCTCCCAAGGACGAGTCCGATGCTCCTAAGGAGGAGTCTGATGCTCCCAAGGACGAGACGGACGCTCCCGTGGACGAATCCGATGCTGTCAAGGACGAGTCGGATGCGCCTAAGGAGGAACCTGCTACCCCTTCGTCTCCTGAGGCCACGTCTGATGCGTCCAAGCCTAAAACGCCCACAACCACCAAGACAACCACTTCTACTACGGCCGCAAGGAGACCTGGTACGACGACTACGGGAACCACACGTAGACCTGCTGGGTCGACTACCACAACGTCCAGGACTGCCGGAACCACCTCGACGACCTCCCGCGCTACTGGTGGTCTGAGCAAGCCCCCTACCCGCCCGCCTACCTCATCTACAACTACAACTACTACACGCCGGCCCACAACTGCTACCTCTGGAACTTCAAGCCACCGCAGCCGACCTAGCGTCAGCGCCAGCGAGGATGAGAAGAAGTCCGCCGCCTCCACCACGGCCTCCCGGCGCACCAGCAGCCTCATGTCGAGCCCTGCCAAGCCGGGTGAGAAGAGGACGACCACGGGAACCACCGGTTCTACAACGACGCGCAAGCCTGCCACTTCTACGACCACAGGCGCCGCTTCAACAAGGACCACAACGACTCGCACTGGTACTACCGGTACCACTGGTGTAGCCCGATCTGCTTCTACGCGTACTCCTGCTACTGCTTCGACCACTGATGCTCGCAGCAAGAGGCTCTCCACCACTGGCTCCACCACCGCCACGCGCACAGCCGGTGCGGTTCGTCCTGCTCTCTCCGCGGAGACGACCAAGGAGATTGAGGAGCTAAAGTCGAAACTGTCTGAGGGCGAGGCGGAGATTGAGTCCCTGAAAGCTCAGATCAAGACATCCGAGGAGAAGGTTGCCGAGCTAAGTGAGCAGCAGAGCAAGGAGCCTTCCGGTGGAGATGAGGAGGCGATCGCTAGCCTCAAGTCTGAGCACGAGTCTGCCGTCGCCGCCCTGGAGGCCCAGGTTGCTGAAGCCACGTCGAAACTCGAGGCGGCCCAGGCGGAGCTTGAGAAGCAGAAGACCGACCTCACCGAGGCTCAGGGCGCCAAGGAGGCCATTGAGTCCGAACTGGAGGCTGTAAAGAAGTCGCTCGAGACGGTGCAAGCTGAGAACGACGAGAAGGTCAAGGCCAGCGAGGACGCTCTACAGAAGGCCAAAGACGAGCATGTCGCCAAGATCGAGGAACTTCAATCTTCCCTGGCTGAGCAGCAGAAGTCGGCCATTGAGGACCTCGAGGCTAAGCACAAGGCTGAGCTAGAGGCAGGCCAGGCTGACGCCTCGTCCCATGAGACGGCTATTGCTGATCTCAAGTCTAGCCATGAGGGCGCCATCGCCGACTTGCAGAAGAAGATTGACGAACTCACAGCCTCACAATCTGCTGCAGAGTCTGCCAATGAAGAGAAGGCTCGCTCTGAGGAAGAGGCCCACACCGCCAAGGTCGCTGCCTTGGAGGGTGAGCTCGCTGAGCTCAAGACTAAGCTGGAGTCAACCGAGTCGGCCGCTGCTGCCGCCAAGGCCGACTTTGAGTCCGGCAGTGGTGAAGTCAGCAAACTGCATGAGAGCCTGAGCGAGAAGGAGAGCGAGCTCTCCGCCGCTAAGGAGGAGCTTTCGAAGGTGAAGGAGCAGATAACCGCCCTCCTGGCCAAGAACGAAGAAGCCCAGACCGCGCTCGCCAGCAAGGAGGAAGAGATGGCCAAGCTCAAGGAGATCCACGAGGAGCGCATGAAGAACGTCTCCAAGGACTACGAAGACGAGATTGAGAGCCTTCGTGGCGATGCCTTCTTCAAGCGTAAATTCGAGGATCTCGAGAAGGCGCACACTGAGCTCCAGACATCCTCAGAGGAGGCTGCGACCCAGCACCAGGAGGCTCTCGCTGCCGCCAAGGCCGAACACGAGAGTGCCATTGCCGCGCTCGAGACCAAGGAGATCGAGCACCAGAAGAGTCTGGATGCTCTACGTGCCAGCCACGCCGAGGAGCTCGAGTCGGCCAAGAACGGGGCTTCTGCAGACAAGAGCTCCCACTTGGAAGAGCTCGAGACTCTCAAGGCCAGCCACAGCAAACAGCTGGAGGTGCTCAAAGAAGAGGGTGAGGCTACGCTCACTAAGGAGTTGGAGGCCCTCAAGGCCTCCCACGCCGAAATCGTCGAGGCTCTGAAGAAGGAGAAGGACGATGAGAGGGAGAAGCTCATCGCCACTCAGCAGACCGAGCTGGCCTCGGCCAAGGAGGCGAGCGAGGGTGCCCACACCGAGGAGCTTGAGAAGCTTCGACAGGAGCTTGCCTCCACCAAGGAGGCTGGTGACAGCGCGCACGCGTCCGAAATCGAGAAGCTCAAGGCCGAACTCGCCGCAGCTAAGGAAGCTGAGGACAGTGCTCATGCTTCTGAGATCGAGAAACTCAAGGCTGAGCTTGCTAACAGCAAGGAGGCGAGCGAGACAGCCCATGCTTCTGAAATCGAGAAGGTCAAGTCCGAGCTTGCGGCGGCTAAGGAGGCTCAGGATAGCGCCCATGCTTCCGAGATTGAGAAACTCAAGGCTGAACTTGCCAGCAACAAGGAGGCTAGCGAGAGCGCCCAACAGGCAACCCTGACTAGTCTTCAGGAGCAACTCGAGGCAGCTAAGGCCGAAGTCGAAGACGCCAAGGCTAAGACCGAGCTCGCCGTTGATCAGGCTAAGTTGGAGCAAGACGAGAAGCACGCCGAGGAGATGGAGAAGCTCCTCACCATGAATGGCGAGCATATGGAGAAACTCAAGTCTGAGAGCGCTGGCGCCAAGAAGGAGCTAGAAGACCTCACCGCTTCGCACACCAAGGCTATTGAAGACATGATGGCCGACTATCGCAACAACAACATCACCCTGGAGGAGAAGCTCGAGGAGTCGTCGTCAGCAAGAGATGCTCTGGCTGAGCAGCTCAAGACGGTGCAGGAGGCTCTGAACGGTTCGCAGGGCGAGGTTGAGAACCTCAGCCAGCAGCTTGCTCAGGAGAAGATGGAGCGCATGAATGCCCTTGCTGAGCTTGATGCCGCCAAAAACGTGAAGCCTGATACATCTGCTGCTGATGCCCTCGAGGAGAAGCTGTCAACTGCGCAAAAGTCTCACGAGGATGCCATCGCTGCCAACGTTGCTGAACTCAAGGCTAAGGAGGAGGAGCTTGCCGCTGCCAAGGCTGAGCTCGCTGCCTCTGTTGCTAAGCATGCCGAGGTATCAGAGGACCTAGAACTCACCAAGAAGGACCTGGACGCATACAAGGACGAGTCCGACGCCAAGAACAAGACGGCTCAGGCTGACTACCAGGACCTCAACGACAGCATGACCGCGCTCGTTGAGGATGCTGAGAAGAAGGCCAAGGGTCTCGAGGCTCAGCTGGAGGATGCATCCAAGAAGATTGACGACTACGGCAAGAAGGTTGAGGAGCTTGAGGCCCAGCTCAAGGTCAAGGACGCCGAGATCGCTGAAGCCAAGGTAAGCCGCGCTTTAATGAGCCCTGGTGAGAGAGAGAGAGAGGTGCGTACTGACCATCATGACAGGCCAACGCCGGCCCAGCCAAGCCCAAGGGCCTGGCTGACAGCCAGTACGCCAATGCCGACGGCAACGAAGCTGCGGAAGGTGAGACCGACGAGGAAGACCACGACTCTGCAGCATTATCCCTGGTGCGCGAGCCCCTTTGCTTGAAACCAGGTAGTGCGCGTTTACAAGAATGAATTGGCTAACGAGTTTTCAACGTACAGCTAGCTAGTGCCCGCGTTACAGCCAAGCAAATGGATACCCTCGACCGCGAGATGAGGGATCGCAACTTGCAGTAAGTTGGACCGGGGAACATGGAAGACAGATCCGAGAGACTAACTTGTGCAGACTCTTGAACTCGGTTACGGATATGAAGCAGACGAGCTAAGACGACAAGACAAACTTATCGACAAGAGGCTTACTCTTTCTACCTCTATGTATATGTTGAGTACCATGCTACGTTGGGCTCTCCAGTTATCCCAGGACTCTGCGCTGTCTACCTTACTAGGTTGCTACCTAGAGGCGCGCAGCAAAACCCTTGTATTCCCTTTTTACTTTTCAAAATTTTCCCCCGCTTAATCATTATTTTATTGTGGAGGAGGATTTGGTTGTGTGGCATTTGTATGGCGATGCGAAAACCACTGTTGTATGTATGGCCGTTCTGGCTAGTTGTTGGAGAATTGACGATACCCCTTGGATTCCCCTTTGAAGTCTTTTTGTCTACGATGGATGTTGTGTGAAGATTGAATAAGACTATGATGTTACTCTGTGATGGTTATGCCATAATCGAAATGTTTCAAATGTTTCGAGATTACGCCATCACTGACTTGGATCTTGTGACGATAATGATGGCATATAGCAGTGGGCAGTCAGGGATCGACACAGAGAGAGTTGATAAATGATGTTATGAAGCATGGTTCCTCATCGACGGTTTCTCTGCAAAACGACCTTATTCACTGGCTTGCATGAAGCAACTCCCCACCATGTCCCGCATTCCACGTTTGGGAGGGGACGCTTTGCATGGGTAATTACGAAGCATTTTAAAGTAGTAGATAGTACGATGGAAGTTAATGCCGAAGAAGCTTAATTCTTGGTAGTCCGGGGTGTGTGTGTGTGTGTGTGTGCGCCTGTGGGTAGGTTGTACTAGAACACCAAGCGATGATGCGCGATTGTCCATGCCGAGTCGCTGGCGGCCTCCTAGAAGCTGCCAAGTGCAAGATAAGGACGCAGAAGAGGGTCGGGCGATGTGACGAATGGGAGGTTGAGAGGGACTGGGCATGACGAGTAGAATAAGGTATGGTTCCTGGATGGAGGGAGGGACGGAGGGAGTGTCACTGAGGGGTTGCGATGGGTGTTACTGTTGTCTGCGTCTCATCTTAGCTTGGCCCTGAGCGTTGGTTGGTTAAATCTTATATTACTACTCTATTTGAAGAGAACAGCTTATACAAAACAATAGTGCTACCAGTACTTAGTAGTAGTTGCTCTTGGACTGCTCTGTCAATAATCCAAGATACAGTATCCCTAGCCTGCTTAGTCACCGAAACTTGCACCAATTCGGAAGCACAAATGCCAGCAAGACTGACGCGGGTGTTAACATTTAAGGTAGCATGTCGACGGCAAAAATTGGAACCCCCTGGACCCCCTGAAGCAAAGCCCAGAACCAGGCCTTGGAGCTCCCAGTAAAGCCAAACCCCCGGCGAGAAATGACGTCGTACACCGGCGCTACCTCGTTACTTGGCACCTGGACAGATCGAACGCCTGCAGCTTCTGCGCGCATTCAAGCTTTCGATGATCGAGCCAAAACGTCATTGCTGCTGCTCAGCCCCCCTGTTCCTCATGCTCCTTGACCTTTTCCCTTTGTTTTTTTCCCCCGCGAACCCGAAGAACAGGCCACTTTCCTTTGCGTAGTGCAGTGCCTGCCCCGGCAGTGCCGGAGCACCTATTCCGCCCTGCTGAAATAATATACCTAACAAGGCCAAGAGCACGTTTTACCAGCAGCCCCGCGGGTATTATACTGTAATTAGAACTTAGTTGATCCCAGGCTAGCAGGCTAAGAGGCTACTACCTAGTGGAGCGGTCTTTTCCGCGACTTCCTCGATCCGCCCCCAAGCCCGCTCTCTCGCATGCACGGATGGCTGCCGCTGACTCGGATACGAATACTGATACCGTGTATTATTGCGTTATTACTGGTGCTGCACCACTGAACTGGCTCATTTTACTCAGTCCCTTCAAGTTAAGCTTCTGGCTTGGCGGGTCTAGCCTTGTCTGTCTGACTGCCCGGATCGGTCGCTCTTTCCTCTGACCACCTGGCGTTGTACTTGCCTGCTACTCATACTCGTACTTGCCTGCCAACTTATTACTACGAGTACTACTACGACTAATTACTACTACTACAACCACTTTTTAGGACTGAACTGCCAAGTTGGCCCACTGAAACCTTGGTTCCCTCTTCAATTTCCTCCATCTCTCTGTCTCACTTTACCTTCTTTCTACCTTTCCTTCTTCCAATCCAACCATCCAACAATTAATTTTTTAGACTTTCCCATCATGCCCTCTTCGTAATACCTTCACTTTTCGAACCCCCCTTTCGAGTTTGCTTAGCCTCGCCATCTAAGCACCGGATGCGGATGCGCTCATCGTTTGCGACTATCTAGCCTTGTTGATCTTTTCGACTCTCTGCCGCCATCATGCCTGAGGTTCGCCATGGAAGCAACCTCAGGGCTCAGTCTGATCCCGTTCTCCCTCATTCCGCAACCAACGGCTCGACAAACAGCGCCCTTCATACTACAACCAGCGTACCCGCCCGTCCGCTCCAGCAGTCCCATACGCAGTCTGCAGATCATGTCCCAGTGACGCAACAACACAGCTCGACCTCGCGTTTCAACCTTTTACTTCGCGGCCGGAGCAACGAGAATGCTACCAACACGACCACGACGGCGGCCAATGGAGCTAACCGTGGTATACGCATTGCCGAAAACCCCGACGCGAACCGTCGACGCAGCAGCATCTTCCAGGCAATCATGCCAGTAGACCCGGCACCTAGGCAGAGCCTGTCACTGTCGCAGAGACCGGCGGCTGATGTTTACTACGACTCTCGCGCGGGCACGCGGAAGGAGTGGAGGAGGCGAGCTAAGACGCTGGAGGATTATTACGAGGAGCATCCCGATTTGCTGCCCCAGCTTCCCTTTTCATGGCATCACGGTAACCGTCGCTGGAGGCTCTGGCTATTTGCCTTCTTCGTCTTTGTTGACGCCTCGGCGGTGCCTATCGCCCTCTACTATGGCTTGAAATATGCTGGTGGCGTCGAGTCTTACATTATCTTTGCCGTTGTTACTACCATCTGGGGTGGGCCGACATACCTCGAGTTTGGTATCCGCACGCTGCGATTGATGAAAAAGGAGCACTTCTACCGACCTCTCGGGACAACCAGCCGTTGGGGCGGAGACATCACCAATTGGATAGGCAGTTTGGCCATTTTCGTCTTGACGGTGCTCTTTATTATTGGTAGTGCACCTCACAAAACTTGGTTGAGAGTTGTTGCCATGGCTGCCCCGTCGATCCTTTGGACCTTGGGTGGATCGTTGCTTTTGCTCACCTTGTATCACCGATTCAAGTGGCCTGCGCCCTTCCGCTTGAGCTCGACTCCCAAAGGCGGAGAGGTAAGCATTCTTGCACCAGATCTCGTTCAACACAATTACTAACGATAGTCGAAACAGGTCCTTCCAGGCGCATACTACTTTATCGAGGATACCCTCGCCGTCAACGCTCGGTGTGGAAGACCGTACCGAGAGGCCTTGATGGCACGCTACAAAGCCAGTCCCCGTTTCCGCGAGATGCTATACGAGCAGTCCCTTTTCTGGTCGATCCCCTCGCTTATTCTAGCCACTTTGTTGACTGTCATGTGTGTCTTGCCACCAGTACCCGAGAACTGGGCCTATGGTGTCTGCTGGACGGCTCCCTTTATCTGGGCATTCGCGTGGGGCTGCATTACCATCCCATGGGCTAAGGCCCGGATGGTTCGGGAAAGACTGGAGTGGGAGGCCGGCAAAGTGCCAGGCAAAGAGTTCGTCTCGCCTGTTATCAGCCCAGTTGCGTCTCCTCCTGTCGCAGCAACTCCCGCGAGCTTTGCACCCGTGTCAGAAGATCCTGTCTAGCACGGGAATGACATTTATCTACCATTGTCCTTCTATCGCTTTTCCTTCTTGTATGGAGTTCAGGTGATTGAAAATAGACAGAAAACAAGGGTCAAGAATGTACACGAATTACCTCATGAGCGATACCATCCTTTTCGATCTTGCTACGGATTTTATATTGAGAAGACTCTTTGTCTGCTTGCATGGAGCATGTAATATAGCATATGCGGAGTTGGGAGGTGTCCAGATGTCGATTTCAATTCAAGGCTTTTCACAAGCCGCTTTAACTGGTTCTCAACTTTGTCATTCAACTTCTTGTGATGGATTCAGATGTACACATTGAGATTCCCGCTGGCTTCTTGCTTGGATCACATTCACTTTGATGCTGCCGGCCGCAGCATGAGTGCAGTGGGATGAGCCTCGGGTCCGCCCCATTTAGAAAAGTCCGTCACCAGTAGATCTACCTCCTTGAACCCCTTCTTCTCATATAGTGGTTTGCCTTCCGGCGATGCCTCAAGGTACGAGTCTAATCCTAGACGGTCTGCCTCCTCAGCACCCCATTGGAGGAGCTTGGAAGCGGCTCCGCGGCGCTGATGCTTGGGGTCAGTGTGAAGCAATTTCAGATCTGAAACGATTATATCAGTACTCAGACGTTGGGGGTTTTTCTTTCTTAGAGAGGGAGCAATGGCGTATGTGACTTACAAGCAAACGGTTTCCCCGCAAACCTAGCATTCCGCTTCTCCCGCATCTCCCCAAAGAATAATTCACAAGCCTCCGGGTTAGAACCAGGACCCCAAGTCTGCGGCTCAGCGGGTGGTTGCGGCGTGTCCCACATATACCACATGGCAAAGGCAACCATAGGGTCCTCTGTTTCCTGGTTACTACCATCACCATTCGCGCGAGCTTCGATCTCCTCGTCGATGACCTTGACCCAGCGGCAGGCAGGGTCGTTACGGAGGAAGTCGATGAGGGTGGCGACGCGAGGATTGGTGCCTTCCGGGGTAGCAGGGAATGGGCCTGGGTAGATGCTGGAGCCTACGGGGTTGGGGCCGTAGGCGATGTTTTCGATGGCGATGGCGCGGGGGGCGTCGGCCTCGGTTGCCGGGAGGACTTTGAGGCCCATGATGATGGTGTCTTTACCGTTACCTTAGCAGGAAAGCTTGAAAATCATACAGGACGACGTAGAAGATATAGCTATAGGGAAAGGTCAAGTAGAGGACGGTTGGATGGGTGTGAAAGTAGGTTTATTATACTTCAAAAAAATTTACAAAACTGCCTTGCTCAATCCAACTACAACTCTTCTAACACCTTGTAGCGACCAAAAGATCTTGATTTTAGAGGATCACGCCGATACTCCTTTTGGATATGTCGCTTCTGAGGGAGGGGCCGGGTCCGAGGTAGTAATGAACTCGGCGAGCCGCTTTGGGAAAAGTCGGGAGTGTGGGCGCGGTGGAGATGTTCGGGAGGGCCGCGACTTTTTCGAGACGGGTCGGAGCCGGAGGTGGCCGTGCTACCCTGTATCTACTACATAGCGCTTTCATAACGGTTGTCTGGCTGGATGATTGTGGCTGGTTTTTATTGTCTGGAATAGATGTTATCTCCGTATATCGACTGAGATTTATTTAAATCCATCCTTTGCCATAATCTCCGCACTTTAACTTGGATCCGACTTTCAATATTGTTATCCTGTGAACCTTAAAATTATGATCCCACGAAGACCAATCGGGATCAATTACCAACCTCGACACAATAATAAATAAAAGCTACAAAACTCTTCCATTCTCAACAATCAAAAGCATCTGCATCAAATATACCTCTATTACCATCTGTGTCGCTGTACGTATTTGCGTTGTGTAAAGGCACGGCGGCGAGTAAGTCGTGATAATAACACTAAGTTACGTAAGCGGCCTCAGGGACCAGTCTAAGCCCAACTTGTCGACTGGTGGGGACCCAGAAAAAAAAAACTCCAAGCACCTCCGTCCCATCCCTAAATCATCATCACCATTCACCATACACGACCATCGGCCTCAACTCGCGACGTGCGACGACTCGACTCTCCACGAAGCCCTTTCCGATTTTCTCCTAGCCACATCACACATCAGTCATGGATCACGGACGCGACCCTTGCCCCTGGGTCATTCTGAATGACTTTGGCGGTGCTTTCTGCATGGGAGGTATGTCATGTCCCCTATCTGACCCAGGCGAAAACTCCCATCGTCAAAGAACCCTCATATCGCTCTTGCTATACATATAGCCTTTGGTGAAACCTCCTCGACATGACTGGGCAAATAGCTAACTGGACTTACTCTCCACAGCAATCGGCGGCACCATCTGGCACGGCATCAAAGGCTTCCGCAACTCCCCCTACGGCGAACGACGCATCGGCGCCATCACCGCCGTGAAGATGCGCGCCCCTGTGCTCGGAGGAAACTTTGGCGTCTGGGGAGGACTATTCAGCAGCTTTGACTGTGCCGTCAAGGGCGTTCGCAAGAAGGAGGATCCGTGGAACGCCATCATCGCGGGTGCCTTCACCGGTGGCTCGCTGGCTATCCGTGGTGGGTACAAGGCTATCCGGAATGGCGCTATCGGGTGTGCGGTGCTGCTGGCTGTGATTGAGGGTGTTGGTATCGGGATGGGGAAGATGTTTGCCGGTTCGACCAAGTTGGAGGTGCCGCAGCCCCCGCCGGGGTTGGAGGAGAAGCCGGCTATGTGAGAAAACGGCATCTCGGAATTTCTCATAAGCGCCTTCTTCCTTTCTTTTTTTTGCCGAATTTTCGTCCGACCGAGCCTGCGACGGAAAACATCTTGTACTACTGTCTACGGGCGGACACAACTCCTCTCTTCTCGCCAAAACTTATTCTGGCTTATGGCCACCTTTTTCTGTCTCCGTTGTTGCCCTCTGAAAGAGAGAGGGGGGAGCACGCGGGGAAGGATGTATTATCATACGACCGACGTATAATCACCTATCGCATTGCATCGGCGTTTCCATGTATTATAGATGGGCGGGGAGGATAAAAGGGATCCCGGAACTGGTCTGGTGGTGCGCGGGAATGGACTCGACACTCAGAAGAGGTTTAAGATCTTTTCTGTGGCTCAGATCGCTTGCTGCTACTTTGGCATGGGGAATCATGTAATTTTGACTTGTATTTGCTCTTGTTTTACTAGAGCAGGATTGGATGGTCTAGCTCAGTGTCCTAGCTTGAAGTCTTGCGGGACGATACGAAGTACTTTGGAAATCGAATGACCAATCTACTGCTTGATCTCATACAAAGGCGTGTTTCTATTCGGGAAAGTCCACAAGTGGTATGTATGTGTATATGTGTATGTGGGCATGTTGATAATCCATGAGGCCATGTCTAATCCTGATGGTCATCACGTCTAAGCTAATTTACTCTGAAAACACTTACCTCCGCTCCTCGTTCACACCCTATCTTCCTCATCATCCCTCCAAATCCTCATATGATGCTCCCCATCATCATCAATCCACGCCCGAAACATGCCCGTGCAGTTAAAGTCCATCACAACCTCAGATCGAGCATCAACCACACGACCACAACCATCCCGGACAACAACGCTCTCAATCCCAATGATCCCTCCTGCACCCTCTCCAGTACGGTCCCAACGATCTCCCGCGCTGCGCTGGAGTTCACCACCCGGTCCAGCAACGTTGGACAGTGAGGTGCCTGTACGCTCGGGCTTGAAGCGAGACATGGCGGCTACGGTGTGGACGGCGGCTGTGCGGAGGAAGGAGTCGCCGTTGCCGGTTCCTGAGGCGCCCATGCCTCTTGTTGTCGTGGTTGTAGATTGGGGTACGGGTGTGTAAATGAGAGGAGTAGGGAGACAGTCGGCGAGGAAGCCCCTCAACGGCTCTGTCAGTGTGATCAGGGGCGAAGTGCTCGGCGCCGATGCAATGTTGCTCGTTATCTTTCCCCCGAAGCTTTGGCCTGTAGGATCCCCGTCCTCCGTCCACTCCTCGGCCCAGAAGCCCGCTCCAGCGACTGGAGTATCACCGACCCTCCCCGTCAACTTGTTCGTCATGCCGCCGGTGCTCGTAGCGGCACATACAACGCCGTGCTCATCCATAGCCACAGCCCCGCAAGTCCCTTGAGGCAGATACTCATCTTTCGACCAAGAGCACAACCCCTCCCCTCGCTTCTCCCTCTCCAAAGCCCTCCGATGTTCATCCCACCGCTTCTGCGTGAAAAAGTACTCCGGATCAACCATGTCCAGACCATACTTCCTCGCTAACTGCTCCGCTGTACGGCCCCAAAGCTGGGTATGTCCCTGCGCAGAAGGAACATCAAACTCACCCTCCGTCCCCTCTGCCTGTCCCGAAGAAGAAGATGAGGAAGGGGAGAGATCCTCATCGCCATGCTCGAGCATACACTTTGCTAGCAAAATCGGGTTACGCACTCTCCGCAGTCCCATTACGCCTACAGCGCGCTTAGCGTAGCCGCGGGTGACCATGACGGAAGCTTCCAGCTCGTTGATGCCATCGCGGGTGAAGACGGCACCATGGGAACTATTGAAGAGGGGGTTGGCTTCAAGTTGAACAACGGCATGGGTAGCAATATCGAGTGCTGAAGGCCGATGACGGCCGTGTTTTTCATTTGTATCACTGCCGTCTTCGCCTAGCATGTAGGCGTTAGTTTTGGAGAGCTATGTGTATAAAGTTAGTGGGTGGGTAGGTAACAAGGGGGATTCATTGGTATGTTTGCTTACGATTGTGAGGAGGGAGTTGCGGTATTCATTGTAGACGTCGGGTGGGTAGCTCTTTTGGATATTGCCGGCGCCGCCGTGGATGATGAGGCGGGGTTTGAGATTCGGGGATGAGCCCGACGGAGCCTGATGTGACGACTTCTCACTTTTCATGGCGGCGTTGTCTAGATGAATCGTGGAATGAGTAAAGGAATTGGTGCAGAAAAGCGTGACTGAGAAAGTTGTTGAATTGGGGGATGGACTATGAGAAGTTGGGGTAGTCTTATCCGCATGGTCAAAGGATCCGCCGCTCTGGTTACCCCGAGTCAGGATCTACACGCTCGGCAACCAAAAAGGAGTCCACAAGCGGGGAGATAAGCTACAGATGATAGATAGCTCATGGGTTTAGCACAAATCAGGCCCCGAAATCGGCAATTGTCATCATTCCCATGGAAGAGTGATTGAAACAGTAAAACAATGCTCCGTATCATTAACGCCTACTCTAACACTATAAATTGAACATGGGTATCGTGATCGCAAAATCGATCGAAAGTCTAATGTCCAAAACTTCAAGAATTTCCACACGCCAAGTTGCTGGTTCCCAATTATGAATAATTCTCATCCAAATTCCTGCCTCGCTGACATAGATGTAACTTCAAATAGCGTTGTCGTTTTCTCTTATTTCTCATTGATCCCCACCGCAATCTTAACGGCACGGTCAATGTCCTTCGGCCTCGTCCCCGGAGTCCGGCCCAAACACACAGAGCAATTCGCCAATTCCTCGATTAGGACGGCAATGTCCATAGTTGCTTTCAGCTTCGCTGGCATAGCAGGTGCCCACGAGTCGTCGGGCATAGCCATGAAGGGATCTGTTGAGTTGAATGTATTGTTGCCGCCGGTAGAAAGAACCATCTGTTGAGAGTTCTCCAACGACTGTGCCTCGACGGCGCGCTTCATTTGTTCGCGAGCAGCCTCACGCTCGATAGCCTTTTGCTGTGTGCTCGGTGCGCGGATGATCGGCGCGCCGTTGGTACTTTCAAAGTCCTTTAAATCAATCTCAACATCAACGAAATCCGCGCTTCCGGGAATGAAGATGCCGCGTTGACGCAGATAAAGCTCAACTTCATCTGAATCGAGAAAGTCGCCTTCAAACCCGCCGTAATTCATGCGCGATTCCTTATCAAGCCTAGTATCTCTGACTTCTTCGACACTGGCTCTCCAAGGACCCATAGAGAAGCCAGTTCCGTGTTGAGGCTGGCTTGTCTGGACGTAGCCTTCGTTGCCCAAAGGTCCACCGGGCTGGCCGAATGCCGAAGAACCAGCTTCTTGTGAGTGGCGACCGGCGCCACCGAGGTTGGTAAAGGGAACAGTCCAGTTGTGCAGAGTTTCGGTAGCTAGTATGTGCAAGCGGGTGGAGAGGCGAGCAACGATATCTTGACGAGATTCGAACAAGAGGCAGAAGCCGAAGACAGCACCGAAGATGTCCGGTGGAGGTCTCTCCATCATGGCGAGAGATAGGCCTCGCTCGGTCGAAGTGCGCTGGAGGCGACGACCAAACGTTGATTCCTGCGCGCAGTAGGTCCTTGGCGACGGCAGGGTGCCATGAGCCTGGTTGGCCAGCTGAGAACTCAAAAGTGAATGCTGATTCCACAGACCGGGGGCATTCAAATTTGGAATGTAAGAAGGGAAACTGGCGTTTTCCGGGGTAGGCTGAGTAATGACCTCGTAGGAGAGGTTCTCGGGGTTGTAGTAGTTGTACGAAGCCATACCGGCCTGGCTCATGTGATGTGTTGGACCCTGAGCCGAAGGGGCCACGAAGGTAAAGCCCTCGTTTGAGTTGTTGCTGTCATTGCTCTGCGTGTGAGCGACTGTTCCTTCAACGTCGCCGGCAGTTCGCAAGGCTAGCACTTTGTGACTGAGATTCCGGCTGCGCAGTGACAGTTCGGGGTTGTGGTGCATAGAAGACTGGGTGTTCACTGCGTCCAAGAAGCCAGAAACTTCGTGGGCCATGTCCTTCTTTTCATCTTCTAGCTTTTTCACCTTGGCTTCCAGGTCAAGAATAGCTTGGTCCTTGCGATTCCGGTAGGCGCGCTGCGCATCACGGATTTGCTTGCGTCGGCGCTACTTTGTTGTTAGCACCCGGAATATGAATACTTTTAACGAGGAGTTGGACAAGGAACTTACATCTCGCTGGGATTCACCTGCGGTGGTCACCCTGGGTCTCCCTCTTGGGGGTTTGGGCTTGCGGTTAGAATCAGCTTCCCCCGTATCCTCCTCATTGCTGGACTCCACGCGAGCTCGTTTTCTGTTGTCCACTGGGGAAGAGCTGTGTGAGTTAGATTGTCGCCCTGGGTCTGGACCCGTCTGGTCTCTTGATCGAGAGATTTGATGATCAGAGGCGGGGTTCAGCTGCTGGGCTGAATCGGTTGACGTGCGGGTAGGTTGTATGTTGGAAACCTGAGGCTGCTCGGACGGCATTTCAGATGTTGCGTGAGTTCCCGAGCTGTTATGAAACGACCCGGAGTAGTTGGAAGCCTCATTGTTCACATCTACGGTGACAG
The DNA here is from genome assembly GCA_022814615.1 of Waltergamsia citrina. Classification (NCBI taxonomy): domain Eukaryota; kingdom Fungi; phylum Ascomycota; class Sordariomycetes; order Hypocreales; family Bionectriaceae; genus Waltergamsia; species Waltergamsia citrina. The sequence goes on from JAKLNE010000003.1 coordinate 825,670, forward strand.
TGGCGATTGAGGTGGCATGGCCAACTTCTTGACCCTCCGGGATCTCCGTTACCTGCACTGCGGGCTGATAGTGGTGCTTGGTGATATCTGCATGGGCAGTCTGAGGAACATGGTGATGATGGTAAGGTTCCTGCCCGGAGTGCTCTTCAATAATGCTGCCGAGTTCAGGCTGTTGCGGCTGGGGGTAGTTCCCAGGAACGAAGTTATACTGATCGCCGGATACTTGGTAGTAACTTCCCATATATGCTGGGGCATACTGTTGTTGCTGCTGAGTGTTGTGTTGTCCATGGCTAGTATACTGTTGGTGTTGATTCATATATGCCGTATTGGACTGATTCTGGCGGTAACCCTGCTGATTCTGGTGACTTATATCGGCGCTGCTGATATTGGTGTTGGAGGAGGGATTGGAAGTTGAAGTTGACGATGGCTGCTGGGGTGCCTGCAAGCCCTGTAAGTTCTGCAGATCAGGGGCCGCAGCCGTACCGGCGTGGTGGGTTTGGTGGTGATCGCCCCCACTGTAATTGCTGTAATCGCTGTAACCGCTGTATTGATTTCCCTGATTTCCCTGCTCACCCTGGTTGGGGTTAGGGTTATGGTGCGTAGAAGCCTGAGGCCAAGCAGCCACCGATGCCGTTTCGTGCCGCCGTCCGCTCGGAGTCGACATTTTCCCACCTGAAAAGCCTCGGAAGCTGATAGCAAATGGATGCTAACAAGCTTGCTTGAGATTGAAGCTGGCAAGCGACAGGCGGCAACACGCGGCCCTCTGAACCTGCTGAACCTGGGCTGGCTTCGAACTGTAACCTAAGTAGAATGATTTCCGTTCTAGTTGATTGCCTCTTGGTGCTCTCGTTGTGGCTGTTACTGAACTGTGTCGACTGGAATCTCGCTGGTCGATCTCGCCGTTGGAAAGCCTAATTACTTGGGTCTTATGAAAGGGGGCTGAACCTCTGACGATGTTGAGTTGATGGAAATGAGAGGCGGAATCTTAGCGGCTGAAGTATGTCGTTCTATTCGCCTCTGTGGCAGTAATTCGGGAGCATCGGGCTCGTAAGACGCACCTAGACGAGGTGTGATCACTCGGGTTGTTGAAGAGAAGCAACTCACGACTGCCCGTTTATCGTGTGGCGCTCACAGAAGGCCTAGATAAACGGCGCGATCAGTCGAAGCGAGTGATTCAACCTCGGCGGCGTCAAAGTTGTAAGACCAAGAGACAGGGGAAAATTCCAAAATGAAAACAGAACAACAGATGAATCCCCATTCATTCGAAGCGTACAAATTCGTCAGCGTGAGCAAGGAATGGGCTAGCCCCGACTCCAACTTCTAGCGGGCCCCCGGCTGTCTTTAAGTTCTATGGGAGCACCAAGACGGTTACGCAGGGAGCTAGCACAACGCTTGGGACAACGCTTGAGAGGGAGCGGCTCGTGGTTATGGTTCTAACGGACACACATGGTGGTGGGTGGCAGGGGAGAGCCGAACAATCTCGGCGAGGCGATGACCGTTGAGACGCTGTACAACAGCTAATCTAATAACGGTAAAGCACTGGTTATATTACCTCCCTCCTCTCCTCAATTCTGGAACGAATGTGCAAGAAAGAAGCAGGTTTGCAGACGCTACCAGACCCGCGGAGCTGGTTCGTCGAGCAGGCATCACTTAGAACCAGGGTGGTGGAAGACTGTCCTGGTAATATCACGAAGCGGATGGGAAACTGCGAGATCCGCGACCCAAAGGCTTGGTCGTTGTCTCGAGGACCTGTGAGACCTGCAGCTCTTGCTTCCGCCCAGCTGGTTAGGTTTCGTGGCTGAGGCACCAGACCAGGTCCCCCGAGACCAGTGCCATCCTGGTGGTGCCCTCCACGCCACCCATCCATGGCTTTAACGCTTGTTGCTTTTTTTCTTTCCTAGTTCTGCGGTGCGTTCATGCTAGGTGATTACTGTGCTTTTGCACAAATGCACTCCTCGACCCATTGACTCGTCCAGGCGCTGCGAGTTCGAGCCAACCGCAAAACGCCATCCCCCCGTGACCGGTCCGGCATAGACAGGACTCGTGGCGGTATGCGTGTGAAGCAGAGCGACCAATCTGGAGGTAACCAGGGATTCCCGGTACGATCCGCGCCTGTGGGTGACCGGGGACCAGACACCAAGTGCCATCGGCTGGGAATGTCTCCTGGTTACAGGGATGGTCCCTGACAGTAGGGTGAGCCCGGCTCACGGTGATTCGCCGTGGCATGACGCTTGTAAGTAAATGAATCAGCGAGTTCAGCTGAAACTACCATATTACTTGGTATGTTAGTGAGTTTTAGCCGTACTAACCAATGGCTGATATTACCCAATGTGACAATTGGCTCGACGATGATAATGACTGGTCACAGCTGGTGGCTCAATGGCAAGGATGTACAGTCTCTCTTTCTGCGAATTGGATTTACTTCGCAGGCAAAACAACGGAGTATATTTCCCGGTACATGTTTCCAGTCTGTTTCCAGTTTGTTTTCAGTTGATGAGGGGATCGACAGCATGGACCGATAGTCATCGGACAGACGGATGCTAGGGTTGAATTCTGGGTGGGAGATCTTCCTAAGTCACGATGGTCACCAAAATAAATAACGAAAAGTCCGCCATCACCGTGGATTATGCTACTCATGTAGTAGTCCAGCATCGTAGGGACGGAGAATTTTACATATAACTGGGGCTTGCGCATCCAGCGTAATCCATCGCAAGGTAGCATCGCAAGGTAGCACTTGCATGGTATCCAGACCGATATGTACATCTAGAAACATTGCAAGGCCACACACACATGGGATGATGTGGAATGACGCGCATGAACCCTGTGTTACCTCAGCTGATGCTATGCCTTGCTAAAATTCAAGCTTCAAAGACCGAATAAAAGCTCCTGCGATGACAGTATGTTCATGGACGAGGCAGAATGACTATGTAACGCTAGATAATAGCGTCCGATGATCTTCGGTCACGACATGGTAAACTTGGATCTGTCCACACAAATCATGCAAGCACCATAGTCGAAACATCAAGAGCCCTCACTAACTCTTCAGAATGCCATTTTCAGGGCGAAAGGAAATAGACCAATTAAATTGTGCGTGATGCTGTGGAAAGAACATTGATGCTCTTTGGCATGCAGTTGAGAAAACTACTCGTATGTGCGTGCTCATTCATACTCGATCTAACCGGAAGTGGTCAATGCAAAAGAACCAAGTAAAACCGCCCGGCCACTGCAGGCACCGACAAGAATCCACATCGTGCCCCCTTAGCTCCCGTGCTATACCATGCCAATAATACGGCCCTTGCCGCCCTCAGTATAGACTGTAATTAATGCTGATTCTTAAGTGTCCTAATCCCTGGAGAGCGACACTGGGATGAGATGGGATGAGATAATTGATCCTCACGTGCGTGTTGAGTGTGAACGACTGGTTAATACATGATGCATGTACGAGTATTAAATGGTAAGTTCCAGTCTAATGGTGGGAAGAAGGGCAAATACGGCCCTATTTTTCACGAATACTTGCATTCATCGTGCTTTTCCTTACCAAACCCGCGATAAATTTGGCATTCCAAGCATGCCGGCAACTTGTCGACATTGGCATCCAGGCCGTTGTCTTATTACATTGATAATACACCGGTGCAGGGCCGTGGACGCGACCGAGGTTGCTGTCGGTGGGTGTTCAGTGCCTGCAGATGGCGACGGTGAAACTGCCCATTTTGGTGAAGGTCTTGGAAGTTATATGCCATGAACCGCTGGCTGAGCCATCTTAATCGCCAGGATGTTATCATGCAGCGAGTGCCCGTACTTCAAGACAAATATAAGAAATATCTCGTGTTCTGCCGTTTCGCTTGCACCTTACATGTAGATCGTTCACTAGTTTTGTGGTCTGTAGCCTGCATGCTGAGACAAAAGCATCATTTGCAAACAGACGCGCCATCAGGATGGCAAAAGCAATGTTGCTGCATGCGAAACCAATTGTGGGATTCAAGAGGAAATCAAGTCAAATTCTTAAATCCATGTTCATTATGCGGATACTGACATCTATTTTCTGATATATATGTATGTACCAGACACACGAAAGCATAACTGTGATAAAATTCATCCTCATACCTTGGCATTGCCAACGACTGCAGCGGCTAAACACAGTCCATCAAGATGGAAATTTATAAGCTATACAAGTGAAACGTAATCGAAAATTTCTCGAGCAAAGATTTAACATATACAGGTTAAGATCGACGAATTACAACGTTCAGACCCGACACCCTAATATCCCTAGGATATCAATCGATATGAACTCTTCGCTAAACCTATTGCTAAAACACTACAATCGAAATGAGAAGACTCAACCTCTAAACACAGACCTTATGATATGCTTTCAGGCTCAGGGCATGAATGGAATAGTACTTTGAAGTATGGGGCATAAACCCCCGATACAATGAGAATCACTCTAGCATGATAGACTTCAGAGGACCACATAAGTTTCTACATTGGCTACTATAGTGTAGTAAGGAATTCAGGATATAGTCAAATGTTATGGACGCCCAAAGAGAGAAATAGATGATTCATCCAAAGTCCTCGTTCTTGAGACTATTTTGAACCTATGCGCAGTCTAAGCCTTGGGTGTTTGGGCCATTGCTATAGTCGAAAATAGCGTGAACGAGGTCCTCGCCATCAATTCCATCGTATTTGCCGTTGATGAAATTTGCGTGACAGCACGCCTCGGTCTGCTCATCTTTGTTACAGCAAACACACTCTGTGGCACTGGGGGCGTAAGAAGAGAGCACAAAGGCCAAAATAATTGCTTCCTTTATGAAACATGTTTCAATTGTTTCAATAAGAACTAAACAGAAGCCATGATGTATCAAGGCCTTTAGCGGACTACCTTACCTCATTATTTCGACCATATGGCGTTGCCGAAAGACGGGCAGGGGAGACGTTCATGCCGGTGGTTGTGTTAGTGCCGGTAAATATAGCAATGACGGTGAGGCCCGCTCCCGTTAGCGAGTTAGTGGATGTTTGACCTGTAATGAGCCACCGGCTAAGCCACCCTCATTGCCCAATTAGGACCTTTTAAGGCTGTTCACAATTGCTCAGCCACCTCCACCAATCCGAGTCGGTTTCTGCACCCTTGACAATTGTCGGAGCTGAAACCGATCCAACGGTTTTTTCTTCTTTTTGTCTTGACAATTACCATTCTCACCTTGAATCTATCGCTCACAGTAGGATAATCATTTCAGCTCGTGAGTTTCCGAGGACAAATACAACAGCCAACTGGGATAGGTTCTGCCAACACCCAATTGTCCCCTTGGGACACCACTGCCATGGCGAGTTGAAGCCGAGACGTTGGCGCATTTTCTCATTCCTTTTCCTAGCCCTCTCACCAACTAATAGCAGTATCTATCTTATATCATTGGCCCCTTCAGTCTCTGAAGCCACACGCAGTCCAGCGGCAGAGGTCAAGGCCAAGGCCAGTGAAGCGAGCCGCAAGGATTCTGCTGGCTGGATAGCTGGCTAAATCTAAGATGGCGATGAGCGCGGTGGACCGCGGCCTCAACGGTTGGACGAAAGTGCCACCGTCCGGCGCCGCCATCCACCATCTGAACCAAGTGTGGACTGTAGATGATAATGAGAAAAGGGAGCGCGAAATTATCGACAAGTGGGATAACGACGAGCAGTGGCCCAGTGTGTGAGTCTTTACGATCGGATGAGTGTCGCCTTGAGCAGTGAAGAGACTATGAATTGGCTGACTGGTCATCTCCTTATGTATTATACAGCAACAAGCCACTGTTCAGCGGCCCTGATGCAAAGCGATTTGATTCGCGCCTGAAACACGTCGGCAGCTTGGGCCACGGCGCCTTTGGCAGAGTTGAACAGGTCATCCATGATTCTGTGTGCCTCGCGCGCAAGTGTATCAAGCGCAAGCGCGGCCTCACTATCGAGGAGCTGCGCCAGGAGGGCTTGACCATGCGCAAGCTGAATCACCGCCATGTAGTCAAGGTTGTCGCTACTTATGCGCCGCGCCACTTTGAGTTATGTCTGCTTATTTGGCCTGCTGCCGTGTGTAGCCTGAATGTCCTCCTTGAAGACATAGAGGCCTTACGCCTGGGCGATGGCGACCGGGAGGACATCCTCGAGCGACTTTACGCCCTTGATCTGGAAGACCTTAGTGCCATTGAGCCCTCATCCGCGCCGCAACGTTTCGACTCCGAAGCGAGGTGCCCGCTGGAGTTTCTTCGCCACGTTCTAGGATGCACAGCCCGGGCTATGGCTCATTGTCATGCAAACAAAGTACGGCATCTCGACATCAAGCCGTCCAACATCCTCCTCAAGCCTGGCCGTGTCTATCTTGCCGACTTTGGGATCTCGAGGGATGTCAGCAGCCAGGACGTAACCACCACAGCGGGAATGCCTGGGACCGAGCTGTGGCGTGCTCCTGAGTTGTACGCTGACAACCGATCGAGTATGGCGCTTTCCGACATGTATTCTCTAGGACTGGTGTACATGAACATTGCGACGGTGCTTTACAACGTTAGGCTATCAGACTTTGAGGAGGCTCTCGATTACCCGTACATGCCTACGCGAGAGGAACAGCTTCGCGCACGAGAGGAGAAGCTGAGGCGGCACATGGAAACCCTAAGTGCACATGCCCTGGTGACGCCGCCCCATATGTTTAGGTATGAAGGCGAGGAGACTGTTCGGCCTCGGCCCATTACCACCCTCATCAGTAGCCTTATTGCTTCCTCGCCGGAATACCGGCTCCCGGCTCACAAGATTGACGATACCCTGTCCATGCTAGGAGGCATGCACCAAATCTACCATGGAGAATGCTGTAAGAGGCCAATTTCCTGGATAGAGGACAAGTGGGATAAGAAGTTTATTGCCTTAGGCGAGCTGAGGACTGAGAACGCTCGTCATCTCAAGAGGCTTGAGCAGTTAGAAGGCCGGGACAAGACCTATGAGGAACGGCTGGCGAAGGTTCGGAGCTCTGAGGCGGAATTACAAAAGAAATTGAGAGAGACGGAGGAGAGATGTAGAGCATTGGAAGAGGAGAATACGCAGCTAAGAAAATCTGGCGGGGGGCGAAGATCCACGTTGCCGAAGAGGAACAGCAACCAGCATACCACACAGCGTCCGAACACAATCGCACAGACTCGTTCCACGCCAACAACGCCGCAAACCAGGCCTGGTCTGCAGCATAAGTCGAGTTCGAATCAACGGCCCAGCCCCTACTACAACTCACCCGCCGTGAACGCCGCAGCAGCTCTTCGCCGCGACTCTGCATCTGCCAGCCCCTCCCCTCGGACTAGCTTGCAGGACTTTGCAGCCACAAACAGCACACCACCGAGAACACCAAGCATGACCAACCTCCTCGGTTCCAAAATCCCTCGTCGCAAGGGAACGCCTACGACGCCGAATCTAAATCATGGGGCAAGCTCGACAGATAGTAGTATGGCCTCGTCTATCTTGTCTAGGAGGAGTGCAGACACGACGGTTACGACACCTCTGCGGCAGGATCCAGCGCTGCACCAGGAGCCTCAGTCGATGGGAGATAACGACAAGACAGAAGTCCCCCCGCGGAGCCCGACGACAGCCGCGGGATCTTCGAGGAGAACGTCAATGTCGGGTGTAGGGTCGACGACGTCTTCGGCCAAGCCCCCTGGGTTGGTACCAATGAAGAGCTGGGCGGATATTGCCAGGTGATATACTGGTATTTAAAGAAGATTTTTGGAAAATTCGGCACAATGATAAAGCAATAGCATTTGGAGTTATGTGAACAAGAACGGGACTGTAAAAAGAGGGGGAAAAGGAGGGACGTTTTACGAACCTGAGTACAAATGTGTTTCTTATACACCCTATGAGCGAAGTTACATTTACTACAAAAAGCATCTGATGAAGACATCTAAATACGAGCTGTTGAATTCACTGGCCTTGTGACCCCTTAATATGAAGGTATGCATATTGTACATTTGATCTCTATAAGTTTTATGGCTGTATTGTACCGATAAAGTGTCGATATCCTTAAAAACGCCCCATCCAATGCATCGCCTAACTAGATATGTACACACTCTAAGCTGAGCTATTCCTCCAAACCCTGCCTGACTCCTCTTGGCAAGTCTCTATGAACATAGATTGTCATGCTAACTGGCATTCTGAGCCTTGAAGTTCGGATTCGAATCAGCGGCCCTGACATCTAACATCCTCTTCCTTAGGCGGGGTCCTTCTTTGGCCACTAAACCAGCCCACAACGGCGAGGAATAGGGATCACTGTGGCGTGGCTCAGTTGACCAGCCATTGCGGCGAAACTCAGCCCGAGTAGTGTTGGCCGCATCAATGGCTGGTGTCTTGGTTTGGGTTTGAACAAACACCTGACGTTTGGGAGTGTGTGTTGCTGATCTGGCCCTCTCAGGTTTTTGCGACGGTTGCTTTTCTTGCTTCTGGGTAGGCCGGGCTTCCGGCTTTTGAGTGGGTTCATCAGTTTCCGAGCCTGAGTTTTGCGCCTCTGCCAGAGCTCGTTCGTCCTCTACCAACTTCTGCATGGCGGTGCCGCGAGCTGTCCAGTCCTGCCACATACTCTCCAGCCGCCACTCCGCCCACAGCTTCACCAGCATAGCAGTATGTAGATACGAGTCTGACGGAGACTTGTCCTTGGTACGGTGCGAGTGCAGGCGTCCCTGAGCTAACAGCCCGTCTACGAGGCTCTCCCAGTCATCCTCCAACATGGCCTCTTGGGCCAAGACATCCTCCACCTCGCGAACCCTCGCAATGTGAGTCTGCCAGTTAATGCGCCTCTTCCGCACCATCTTGTCCAGAAGTGGAGGGTGGGGTTTCGAGTAGCGCAGGAAGGGCTGGCCGTAGCAATCGGCGCATAGAACGGGTATGCGACGCTTGCGGGTGGGGGAGTTGATGGGCCGGGGCTTGCCGACGTATTCGGGTGGTTCGTCGGGACCAGAGACTCTGGTTAAGAGAGGAGGGGTTTTTCGGGTATTAGATGTGTCGGTGCTTGGTGTAGGAGGTTTGGCAGCGGTGGTGGTATTGCGTTTGGCAGCTCGTGAGGCGGCTTCGCTGTTGCGTTTGCGGAGGAAGGAGATAATTTGGCTGTGCTCGGGGGAGTTTGGAGTTTGCGCATGCGTTAAGAGAGTGAGGAACTACCAGAAAAATTAGTATATCTAAATCATGAAGGACGGAAGAAGTCAGTCTGTGGGATAGTCGTATCCGTACCTTGTACCCAGCCGTCATTGACGAATACACCAGACGCAAACTAGTATAGCCCTTGTTCCCCTCGAAGCGCTTCCTGACAACCTGAACGACGGGATGTCCAGGATTCGTGGGGTGTTTAGCATCCTGAGGGATCTCTACTTGTCGTGCGCTTCGAAGCAAAGCTCGGTACAGGGCGATGGCGGCGATGCGATGGCGGGAGTTGCGCGCCGGGACGAAGAATGAGCGAGCCATGATAGGCCAATGTTGGGGAGCGAATCACCCGGGCAAGGCTACGTATGAGTGGCCTGGATGATGAGAGCTCTTCATGCTCATGGGATTAGCCTGAGTTGGCCATTGTGTTTGGATTTGGTGAATTGCTTGTGGTGCGGTATGGTATATCAAACATTTATTCGTAGCGCATTTGCGATATGGGGGAAGTTTGGTGGTTAGTCCAGGTGACTAAGCAGCTACCTAAGGTTGATATGAAAGCCCACTCGCTCTTTTACTTCTACGAGTACAATTATCATGAACTGCGATTCTCGCAGACGAGGATTCTTGTACGTATTTTTGCATGTATTCTTTTACTTCTGTGTTCTCGTATGTAAATTGCACTCTATCAGTCTTACTTACCTGGTGGTAAAAGCTTTAGCTAGTAGACAGTGTCCTCCTAGCGGTATAGCGCCAGCCACGCCAATGCATACAATTTAGTGGGGAGGATAGCCTTACGTGGGAAGGCTGTCATTTTATCAAGAGCGTAGGTCTCAAGAAGTCGCAAAGTATGCTAAATGTGTGATTAAATATTTTGAAAGTAATATAAAGATAAGCAAATTGAGAAGCAAATCTAATAAAAAGGAAAGAATATATATGTATATATATTTTAAAAGAAAAGAGTTGCGGTAAACAGCGAAAGAAAGTGGTTAATACTTCATATTGCAGCCGCAAGAGCAACATGCAAATGCCTGCTAAAAGTACATAGATAAATACAACAGAAAGTAAGAAGGCTAGAGTCCGCGTGGCGTGTGGCCATGACGACGGGAAGAGCATCGCGTACAGTGCCTTAATCTACAACTGCGGCGACAACCACTGATAATTGTTAAAAACTATATCCGCCTTTAGCACAATGAAGACTCAGAAAGAGAAAATGGAGACGGGCATTCTGATGACTGTTTATCCTATATACAAGAATGTATGTAAGAATACGTATAAGAATAGTGCAGAATAAACACCTTCATTTCCTTTATCATGATCTTGTTGCAACGCAGTCTTACTTAATGTCCGAGCCCGAGGTCTAAGATTTTGGTGATACCGCCATCCAGAGTTTCGGTTCTTTCGGGAGCGGCTGCAGCAGCGGATCCTGTTAGCGACCAATAGTTGGATACTAAAAGTCAGTGACTCCGCTCTGCCGCTCACACTACGAGTTAGTAGCAGGTGGACACGTGAAGACATATGGATATCACAGGATGCAAAAGCTCTCGGGTCACTCGGGAAAGGCCTTGTTTCAGTGCTTTTCAAAGCAAGTTATGCATACCGACCCCGTAGCTACGTCAGATCAAGTAAACGACTTACGAGTAAAGTCGGTAAGGTGCTGCAGGTAGTCAGCATTTACATAGATGACTTATCGAGCCTGACAGTGGGGAGTGGTGAGGCAAAGGAATGGCTGGACCAGGGAAAGTTTGCGCCGCTTGCTGACAGCTAGGAGCGCGAATGAGTTGTCTTACGCGCCAGAGGTAGGCATGTTGGGTGAGGGTGTCGGTGTTGTAAGACCGTCAGAACTTTCAGTAAGATCTTAACAGTTAACTATTGGGTGTGGCTGCCTGAGGGCGGGCGTAGGGCGTCTACTCGAAGTATTACTACTAACAGTTTGAATGTAAGAGGAAGACCAGGCGCGAGGCCAAAATTACCGGGCGGCTCTTAACACCCGATCGGATGGTCTTGGCTGTCGTCAAAAGAAGCTGACCCAAAAATAAAAATACCTCTGTGATGTCGCTACAAATACTCTAAAAGTCTGCTGGATCCAGCCAGATCCGCTCGTTGCGGAGTTTTTCTTTTCTTCTTCTCCGAACTTGTGTCAATACTATTTTTTTTTGTCCGGGAACCCGAGGAACATGGTCCGGGCGATCTTATAATACAAGACCTCGCCCCTAAGAGCGGGAGAAAGAAAAATCGTCCCATTCTTGTCGCCCATCAGCCCTCTCTCCCCCGGGCTATATCACTTTCCTAGCATACCATACTTCGCAGTATTCGTATTGCCGTATACGTATACGTACCTCCTGATCCAGGCGCGCAAGGGAACGCAAGACGGCTGGGGTAACAGTCGAAGCAGCTAGCTGCAGGGCCCACGCGAGCAGCCAAGGCTGGAATACGCTGCTGAATCCGAGCCGAGCTCGTACTCGTGTCCGGGTGTCAATCCCATCCCACGGGCCACACACACACTCCGAGACACTCAGATACACACGGGCCACAGGCACAGGAGAGCCGCTTCAGGGGTCTTCTACTTCTTACTAGAAAGGCCAAGACCGGGAATATATGGGTAGGGCTAGATTCGCGGGAGTCAGATCAGCCAGATCACCCTATTAATCCGCAACGTCTTGGCTGCTGTGTCTTTCCTTTCTTAATTTTTCCTCCTTACTAGACTGAATCCTTCTTCCCTTGGGTTCTCCCTTTCTTCTTGCTTCCTTTTTTCTTCAATCAAGGATTCTACGGGCCTTTCCCCTTTCAAGTTGAGCCGAGTTGAGCTCTGGGAACGATAACCACAGTAAGAGTGGCGGGGTAGCTAAAGTACTCGCTTCCGCCCTCTGCTGACCGCTTGCCTGCAAGCCAAGGTAAAGCTGCATGCATGTGCATTTATGGTGGAGGTTGAGATTCGGATTGTGGTTGTGAGAAGTGGAATTAGCGATTTTTCTGGTCACGCATGAGACGATCCTGGGGGCGGGTTCCAATTCCGGATCGGCGCTGTTCTCCGTCTCAAGAGTCTTAGAACCTCGAAAGACTTCTCTCACATTCACCGTTTGCTCGCCCTGGCTCGGGTTGTTTGAGAGCTCCATCTTTTGCGACGACGAACAACCTTGACACGTCTCACTCTACGCAGTAAAGCAGCTGAAGCTGAGCGCCTTGCTTTGCCCTGTTCGTTTCATCCAATCTTACATTCGAAACGAAAAGGGACCTGAAAAAAAAAGAAGAGGTTGAGAGTAGTAGTTTGGGTTTGAGGGAAAGCGATCTTACTTACCGGTTCGGCTCTTACCGTGGTCTTATCTTTCCCACTTGTACCAACACCGAAATCTGAGTGGGCTCTGATTCAGCTTTGGACGCGAAACGTCGTACATACTTCCCGTCCCGCTCGACGCTAATTCTTTGCTATCCTACCGCTATCAACTACTATCTTGGCATCAGCAAGCCCCGCGTCCACGGAGAAGGGAAATTCAGAGTCTTGTGTTGCCTTAAGAGCTCACCGTGGCCGTCATCGATCGAGCTTTCCCTTAAGCTGCGCTCTTGGCTTCCTCCACTTCGACATCCAACCTCCCCTGGATGCTCTTGGCAGTTGTCCTAGACTTTTGAATTTGGTTGTCTCGTGCCTTCCTGCTGGCCTTTTGCCTTTTGGCTGCTGCAGGAACTTGCCTGCCTCGATATAAGATTTCAACACTGCAGCAAACGCACAAACTGACTTGGAGACGCCTGCTGTTATTGTGTTATCCCCCCGGGCTGTCGCCCACCCTCCTTAACCATGTTCGTCCACGCCGGAGCCGGTCTTCATGGGCATGAATATTCTCCTCGGGCCAGCCATTCTTCTTCACGTTCTTCATCTCCGCGGGCCGCTCATCACCCACACCCTAGGCCCGTTCCTCTTCTTCGTTCCGCCCTACGACCATTATCTGACATTCATGATTCACGCCTTTCCGTTGACGCTCCGTCTCACGCTTCAGCCCACGGCTTCCAAGGGCGACGGTCCCTTACCGAGCCCCTGCCACACAACCTGATATCAGAATTAACTTCCAAGAAGGACCTTGGCGTCCGATTCCAGGAGCCCACCATGGGGTCAAGAAAATCCTCCATTTCCAGTATCCCTACCGACGACGAGGATTCTGCAGCAGAATCTGAGTTGAGTATGGCAACAGACTTATCAGCCACACCGCGACGTAAACGAAGGAGATCGCCTCGACAAACGACCCGATATGTATTAGCTCATCCCGCTCCCCAACGCCGCACCAAGCAGCGTATGCTTGTTCAGATCCGACCGCGATTGTTACTCCAGATGCAACGGCTCGAAGGAAACCGGCCCACCCCTACTTTCGACGTTCTCCCATCCAGTACTGTTGCTGGATCACTTCTGATCCCCATCCTGGCGAAGAAGTTCCCTCGCATTTTTCGAGTGAAGCCCGAGCTTGGAGACTACGATTTGCTTATTGTGAAAAGCGAGGATTATAGCTCACGAGCTGGGGCGTCCCAAGACAACGACACACATGGTCATGCCGACGATCGCGACCTTATGGCGGTCGTGAGTCCTCGGCCAGCCCAGGGCGACAACGAAGCCGATATTGTCATGAACGATGGGTCAATATGGACGACAAGCCAAATTACCAATGGCTCGTACGAGTTTACCAAGGTTGACGCCCAGGGTAACAAGATCACGGCCAGGTGGGTTCGCAAAGCGTTGCCACCATCGCGATCCACGTTAGAGTCCACAGAGCCCTCGCGGACTCCGTCCCCTCAACCTTCAGACACCAGGTGGACGTTCAGCATCATCGACCCCTCGACACGACGACATCCGATAATGGGCATTCTTACCTCCTCCGAGCTGAACATATACGACACCTACAGTACCATGTCAGCTTCCAGTGGCCGATTTCCCCCAACACGACCCATGAGTTCAGTATTATCTGCTCCTCCCGATCTCAATGGCGCGATCCCGTCACCAAGAAGGGAGGAACGGATGACTGAGGTGGTCCCCGAGGAGTACAAACAACTCATGATGGTAACAGCCAGCTGGGTCAGTCTGCGACTGGAAGGTTGGCCGGCCAATGCTGGTCCCAAAATCCGACGCGCCTACACGAACTACCGATCCACGAGTGGCGGAAGCTTCATCGACAAACGTAAATCGTTCCCATGTTCGGGACCATCCTCGCCAGCCATAGAGCCAGAGAAGACTTCTTGGGACAGCCCAGATACCGAACCCCAGTCAGGTAATACTGTCCCTCCTAAAACCGAAGTTCCTCAGCGCACCATGTCGACCGGTGCAGCATTCATGAAGAGGAGGAGGCCGGTATCGGAGATTCTGGGAGCACACTGGGACGAGACGAAAACGATGCCAGTGGAGGTTCAGGCGAAAGATACTGTGCCCAAGGTGGTGTCGCAGGAGAAGACACATCACTGCCGCTTGCACATGCGCAGACTGACGCAGAAGCTGTTCCATCGCAAGAGCTGTCCTGCCCAGTAGCGCGACGGTTCCAGCTTAGTAGACATACTGATGTCGACAATTGTAAAACATAAGAATTAAATGATACCCCCATCTTTGCAACAATCATAGTAAAGAAGCATGCATTGAGTGAATGATACTCGCTTAACTCTACGGAAATCACTCTGTAAACTCTTGTCTAACACTTGTTCTCTGATCTCCGTAACTTGCTTATATTGGCTTTCTCCGGAAACGCCGTGTAAGAGTAAGAGCAACACGTTTGTTCGGGACTTGATACACAACTGATCTTGCCTTGAAGTTAATACTAGAAGTTGAGACCGGGAGTGGGTCATGCAAGTCCTCGGAGTGCGGAGGAAGGGGTGGAGTCTACCGGCGGCGCAATAGGCGGGAGGGGTCCCGGACCTCGCGATGCCGGGTGAAGGGTACTAGTGGTGCTACCATGGTACTACTAGTAGTACTGTTTGTGGTAGGCAGGCAGACAAGGGCCGCGCAGACCCCTTTTCATTACCAAATAACCGGATTTCAAGGTACCACAGTAGTCTGCCACTCTCTGACTCTGGGCCGAGGTATAGGGAAGAGTTATCTGGATAAGTAAAGGAAAGACGGAATAAATAGGGAAGCCTAGATAGCTCAGTAGAGAAACTTGGATGGATGGAAAAGGAACCGGCGAGACAGGCAGAGACATGATTGCGTTTCTAAGCGGCTAGCTGCGTACAAGGGGCGCCCTTTCGTGACGCTCGGGGAGGCTGTTGTGTCGGGGAGGCTGTTGTGCTGGGTTGGGGGACTACGTGGATGGGGTTGGGTGGTTGTTTGGTGTGTGGCATGTTGTATTTGTATTTCCGTCAACGCTGTCTTGTCATGCATTCGGTTACTACTACTAGCAGTAGTAGTAGTTAGGACATTTATATCAGCCGAAATCATATTGAATATGTTTTGTCGGGGTAGATTAGTACAGTACTCTTAGATGAAAGGGTAAAGAGTCGACCTTACCTTGATGTCTTCATGATGATTGGTTGCGGAGCTTCCCGCGTCAAAGCAGCCACCAGCCGTCGAGCTGTAATAAGGAAAGGATTAGATATTAGGTATCCGTAGGATTTCCATTTTCGTGCGGGTGCGCATGGGGAGAGACTCGGAAAGAGAGAGCCCCACTTTGAGCCCCTACAGCTTCCAACTTGGAGGAGACCCTTTAGTTGAGGTCAGCGGACGCCAATGCTCGTCGGAAGCGCTAGAAAATAGCACTAAGACTGCTGACATGCACTGGTACAGGGCTGGACCACTGCATGCATTCATCCGTACAGCGGGCTCAGTGCACTACCTTACCTTACAGTTAGCAGCTGCTGTGTGAGGGAACTGAAGGAATGGAGGGGCATTGCGAGTACGGAGCAATCTCCTACGAGTAAGGTAATGACTGCTACATTGGAGAATTAGAGGCGTGAGAGAGACAGCGAGAGAGAGGGTGAGAATGAGATGGTGGGTGTCTCTAGGCTGCTGCAGCCAACATCATCACTTCCGTCACCCACAGCGGGGCCTGATGCTACTCGTACTCATACCGATTGATTGATTGATTGATTGATTGATTGATTATCTGCACATTCTCTCATTTGACAAATCAACCCTTCCCTCTTCTCTCTCCATCATTCATCCGATACCTACTATTCTAGATGAATTTTCTATCTACTATCTAAGATTAATAACTCATTATTATTATTGTTATTGGTGGCTGCTCGCATCCCAATGGCCACCTGCAATATTCCTAATTCCGATTAGCTTGGCTGTTTGCTAGCTTGATAGGACAGTAGAGGCCGGGTAGAGCTTTTGCGCACCGGTCCGTGGGCCTGCAGCAGCTTAACTGCGTCACTACTTAGTGCCTAGTAGCATTGCTCCTCCGAAACGACTACCTACCCTTAACCATCCCCACGCTGCTTCTCGCACTACACCATCTGGACAGCTCCCGACAAGGAATTAACGTTACTGAATCGACGACCAAGATTTACTACGTACATACACCTTGATTGGATTGGATTGGATTTGTTACTACGACACGATCCAGAGCTGATCAACGACGCCATCGAATCAGCACCACCGCTTTGGAGCACCCCACCTCTCCTCTCTCCCACCCCAAAGTTAACGACACGCGAGCTCCCCTCCAGCTGAACTTCACGGTCTCTACGACACATCAACTTTACTTCCAACTCCCCCCGACGACGCCGCCGCCATGGACGAGCACGGCGGGCCTCGCCCGCAAGCCTCGTCCGGCGTCAATGCCTCCTCCGCCGTCGCCCACATGCTCTCCAACTTTGGCCTCTACGAGCCAATATCCCGAGCCACCTCCCCCGGTGTCCCCTACTCCAAGCGATCCGACGATGACGACAAGAAACGATACCGTCCGCGTACCTTTGCCTACTTCCAGCAGCTGCCCTTTGAGGTCGAGGCCGAGTCGGAGCGTGATGCTGCGTTGCAGGGGATTCTGAAACAGCTGTACATTGCCGTCAAGGCCGAGGATTTCACGCCGGGGGCGCTGCATTGGACGAGGGAGTTGTATGCTTGGTTGAATCTCAAGTTTGAGATGACGAGGGAGCAGAGGGCCAAGCTGACCAAGTTGTACTACTCGCTTGCCCTCACGCCGGGGCTGGATAACTCTTCATCAGAGCGGTTTCTGCGTATGGTGGTTACCTTGACAAGGTAAGTCAAGCACCCTCTTGCTTTTGGTCTGTCTTCAGGCTTGCTAATGCCATGTGATTATAGAAAGAGCCACTACTTGAAACCCGGGGAAGACCTCACACTCGACTGGCGGCCGCTATGGGAGGAGATCAAGCCCTGGATTCTACCGGCCGAGGTAGCCGCCCACCAGAGCGGTCGTCGTAGATCTGCGAAGCAGCTGCTTAGACTATGCAATCATGCCTGCACGTACTTTGATCCTCGAGAACGTCGGGCCATGTTGGAGGAGTTCCTCCCGTTCTTCAGCGTGAACGAGCTGCCGAATGCCTACATCGTCATGGGTCTTCTGAATACCTTACTTCCGAGCAATCCAGCGCCGCCAGACGAGCCACAAAGCCAGCCCGCCGATGTGTTTCCAACAATCTTCCATCTCTGGTCTATATTAAATCGGTCCAAGATGTATGATACGCTGGTCATTGACCTGTTCTCCCGCATGGCACGAGATCACCTCCCATGCTCGCATGTCCCCTTCGGCCCGCACGGAATCTTCACCAAGCAGCAGTCAGACCTGATATTCACAGCGATTTTGCGTCTGACCGGAATCCCAGTGGGGCAGGCCAACTCCCCCTACAGCTCGGTCGACTACTTATCAGGAGCGGGCATGTACCTGGATAAGGACAGAAAGAAGCATCCGACTGCATTGTTCATGGCGCGGTGGATTATCAACTGTTTGTCGCCCAAATGTCTCCAGGGTGAGGAGTCTACTATGGCTAGTCTGGAGGGACTGATGGAATGTATTGAGACGTTCTTCCACCCCTCGAACCAGGGTAATTGGACTGGCTTCCTCGGCCAGCTCACGCTCTATCTCACAGAAGCATTCGTATCGAGATGGAATAGGGAGCAGAGTGGCGAGCTTGAGCTCCCCGAGGATAGGAAGATCAATGACGCTCTGAGAAAGCGTTTTGTTCTATCCCTAAAAGAGGTGACCTTTATGGGTATCTTCTCAAAAGGACAAAGGGTATCCGGCTATTACTACGGAGCGCTCCAGTGTCTGGCCTACTTAGAGCCTGACCTGGTTCTTCCCGGCGCTCTGCAGCGATTCTACCCCAGTTTGCAGGGGTTGGTTGAGGTTCATCGGACAACATCAAGTTTAAATGGGCTGCAAATGATTGCCAACACCATGTCAAAGCACAAGGGCTACCGATGCCACATTACCGCGCTGCTTGCCCTTGCTCTGCCAGGTATCGATGCCAATGATTTGAACAAGACCCAGTTCACTCTATCATTCATCCAGAGTGTCGCATACAGTATCCCCATGGTGCCTCTCAACACTGAGGAAGGCCACCCACATGACACAGGCCTTGCTATGCAGTGGGTACAAGGCGAGATGGAGCGTCTCGAGCGAGAGGGACAGAATGTGCAAATCAACTACGACGAGGAACTCAGCGACGAGGATGAGGCAGAGATTCTGCGATCATCTACTGCTGGTTTCGGCGAGTTCCTCATCACATTACTCGGGAAAGTCTTCACTTTGTTGGAGAACTTGCCCGATGCAAATCAAGTCAGAGGCGGCACCCCAGAGGACAATGTAATCAATGCCCTACCCGCGGCGCTATCGCCTCTGTTCTCCTCCCTTTCACCGGAGCTATTTGATCTTGCTCTCGACAAGCTAGCTACCTTTGTGTCGAGTCACGTCATTCACCAAGCTCGCGACGCTATGGCGTGGATTTTGAACGCGCTGTGTAAGGTGAACCCGGAGAAGACTCTGAAGGTCTTCATCCCCATGCTGGTGATCAATATTCGCAATGAGATTGACCAGAATAACGCTGCGTCTGATCGAACTACGGGCACTGATTACCTGCCGCGAGACCGAGCCCTTGTTTGGCATATAAGCATGCTTGCTATGGTCGTAGTCCACGTTGGCAAGGACGTGTTGAACTACAAGGATGAACTCCTGGGAATTGCTGAGTACATGCAAGAAAAGTGCCGCGGACTCCCGACCATCTTGGTATCCAACTACATTCATCATCTCCTCCTGAATCTTACCCACACGTACGCTATTGACCACGCTCTGTACGAGCCTGAAGTCATGAAGCGTGGGTTGAGCATTGATGATTGGGGCAAAACTACCGCCCCGTCTGACCTGACTATTCGCTGGCATCAGCCTTCTCCTCCGGAGGTTGACTTTGCGATTGAGCTCTTTGAGTCTCAGACAAAGTCTGCGACGAAGCAGTTGAACCTCCTGCTGAGCGATAACCCTCCTGTGAGCAGGAGCGGCAAGAACAAGGAGTGGTCTGACGAGGTGTCACGAATGATGCAGCAAATCCGCCTTATCACCTCGGGAATGGCTGCTCTTTTTGATCCTAGACGCGCTTCAGGGGACACAAATGCAGAGTCCGAGTCGGAAGTGGACACAGATATTGAAGATAACATCGACGGCGGCATTGATGACGATGAGCCTCTGGCTGAAGTCGCTGAAGATGAGGAGCTGCGACCGCAGTTCCGCTACAAGGCTGGTTATGTACTCAAGCCGACCGATGCAGCCTACCAGAAGATTCACAATGTTCGGGACGAGCTAGGTGAATTGCTTTCTAAGGCTCATGCCTTCTTGAACGAGAACCAGGAAGATGATGTTAGCTGCTTCACTGCCCTCTACAGCGCCTACCGCACGTGGATCACCGATGTCGGCGTGGAGCGCTCTGCTCATCCTCTGGAAAGACACTCGAGGCTGTACAAATCTGATATTGCGCCATTCAAGGTCAAGGGATTAAGAAAGGTCTACCCCAGACCCCTTCTCATCAAGCGCGCTGAAGCATATCAGATGCTGCGCATGAAGCACAACTCTTCTTCAAGACAGAAGAGCGAGCTTGACAAGCGTCTTCTGTTGGATCTGGCACAATCTTGTTTGTCGCTCTATGCCGATGTGCGGCGTGTGGCGCAAGGCGCGCAAGACTCGTCACTGAAAGCTTTGATCGGAGGCAAGCCAATCGTCATTCCAATCATTCTCGATGGTTTGCGCTCCGCCATTGACAAGGTCGATCATGACCGCATCAAGGGCGGTCTGTATACATTGCTTTACACCTCTCTCCTAAGAACGCTGCTGAAGGATTGGCGATTTGCGCCGACTGCAATGCGTCTCTACATTGAGACAGCAGGCATTGACAAGCCATCTATTCAAAATCTTGGGACAGGGGCTCTCTACAGCCTAGTAGATTTTGGGAAACCGTTTGATCAGCTCATTCTGACGAATGAAGAGATCGTCAACACGATCCGACCTGAAGAGGACGTATCTAAAGCTATTGATAGGAGGCACAAGTTCATCCAGCAACGAAGAAATCGGGTAGAGGATGCCAAAGCAAAGCTCGGCATCGAGCTTACGGAGAAGGCAAAGGGCGCACACTGGAAGATTGCGACAAGGTGTTCGATCTTTGCGACCAACCTTTGTCTCCGCTTCAAAACATTAGCACCGGCAGAGTTTGTCGATCTGGTTGCCCGTGGAACTATTGATCCTCATCCTGGGCTACGAGGCTACTACCTCCAAGCTTTCACGTCTGTTTTCCAATCTATTGATGTTCGCGCGGTGTATGGACACAACTATGAGAACTACCTCTTGGAAAAGGAGGTGGGCGATCGGAATCGTGTTGATGTTCCAGTGAAGGATGGGAGTGCCGCGGCAACACAAATGTTTTTGGATGCCTTTAAGCAGCCAGAAGATGCAGAGTACATGGTTGATACAGATCACCCCGGCTGGCTTGTTTGGGGCAAGTCGTTTACAGCCTACCGCTCTAAGCCTTTGCCTTTCGACAATTATGATGAGAGGGAGAATACCGTGCGAGAGCAGATTGGCCAGATCCTTAACAAAGACTGGTTCTCACAATGCTTTGACTACCTGAAGCAAGAGCCACGAGACTCTGGTGCTGATCGGTTCCGTATGAGTAACGTCTATCTGCTCATGCATGTGTTCGACCTCCTTCACTACGGGAAAACGGCTGCGACGCTGGAGGATATCAAAGAGCTGACCAACAAAGTCTATGATGATGGCAGCGACAAGCACCAGCACCGAGCAACCTCTGAGATTCTAGGGGCTCTGCTCGCAGGATCCTGCGATGACCCTCCTGAGATCCGCAATCGGGTTTGGGAGTTCGCGGCGCCAATGTTCCTCAAGATTCTTGCCGACGGATTGACTCCTGAAAATATCACCTATTGGTTGACCTGTCTTCACATGATCCTTGACACGCGGGACCCTCGACGATCTCATGAGATTGTGGACTCGCTGAAATCTTTCAAGCTGGACATGACGTCGAATGCTGCATTCAAAGAATCCGCCAAGATCCAGTTGCTGGAATTCGTCATCAGCGACGGCGGCTGGCATTTCCGGAACGTGCAGCCTATTCTTGATGACTTCCTAGGCCATCTTGACCATCCATACAAGGCTGTTCGCGAGGCTATGGGTCGCGTCATTGCGGTAATCTACAAATCGCGGTACCACGAGTCCTTCAAAGATGTCTCGACACTGCTGGAGGAGAACAAGAAGGCCTCATCGATTGGTATCCGTCCTTACGAGCCCACCGAAGAGTTCACCAAGACTATCACTAGCGTGTTTGATCAGCTAGAGAAGTGGCGACATGAGCGTCAGCCTGGTCAACAAACACCTTCGTCGTACACGGCTGGGTCCAAGACGGTGCTTATGTGGCTAGACTGCACATTGTCGTCGCACGAGTGTATTCAGCTGACAAGGTTCTTCCCGAATCTCTTCATGGAGCAGTTACTGCACATGATGGATGTCAAGGAAGACCCTGAGCTCATGCGCATCGCATACCACGTCTACAGACACCTTGCCAACATCCCCTTCCGCGATGGAGATGATATCGAGTTTGTCAAGGGCATCATCCGCATCGGCAAGACTGCTTCAAGCTGGCACCAACGTCTGCGGGCACTTGTCAACATGCAGGTGCTGTACTTCCGCCGCATTTTCCTGCTAGAGAAGGAGCAGCGTGACCAGCTATTCACAGCTGTGTCGGATATGTTGAGCGACTCGCAGATTGAGGTTCGGACTACAGCCTCGACTACATTGGCAGGCATGATTCGCTGCTCACCACGAACTATCCGTGACCCCATGATTGAGCTCCTCAAGCAGCGTTTTGAGAAGGAACTGAAAGATAACCCAATGCCGAAGAAGAAGGCCCCGGGAACAGAGACACCAGTTGGTATGCACCAGCAAATCACAAGGAGGCATGCTGCCGTTTTGGGTCTGGGTGCGCTGATTGAGGCGTTCCCGTATGCTACGCCGCCACCGGAATGGATGCCGGAGATTTTGGCGTTGCTCGCGCGTAGAGCGGCTGGAGATCCAGGGACGGTGGGCAAAGCGACTAAGATGATTCTCAGCGAGTTCAAGAAGACGCGACAAGACAGCTGGACTGTGGACCAAAAGGTAAGAATTCAATATCATAACCATGTTTGATATATGGCATTGGCTAACTTGGGCAATAGTACTTCACGCAGGAACAGCTAGAGGATCTGGAGGGCGTGCTGTGGAAGAGCTACTTTGCTTAAGAACGGAGAGAAGGGGATAACTGAGGCTTTAAGACGCCACAAGTAGGCGTCGATTCATTCAACAGGACTCAGAAATGTATGAGGTGGTAGACTATTGGTAATACAAGCTGGTGTGTTGTCTAGTGGACGTTTAGTTGTAAGGGATGAAAAGAAGGCTGCATGGGCGGCGCACCAAATATATAGAGTAACGCGCCCGTTGTGTCGTGAGTTAGAGAGACATGACATGCGCATGATGAGAAAAAATAACAACAAAATATCAAAAAGGAAAATGCAAGGGCGGAACTTCCCATACGTGAATGTATGTATATTTGCAAGAGATGGAGATGGAAGAATCTAATACGATAGAAGTTAAGGTCAGGGAGGGTATAAAGCTCGCATTTGGTGACTGGTGTGGTAGTACTAGCATCCAACATCATCAGATGTACACAATAACGCATGAATGATACGTTAAAAATGAGGTCGGACTCCATTGCAGAAACCCATCTGAATGAGCTCATCATGGAAAAGGTTCGGGCGTCCTTTCAATTTAGTGGCAGCTTATTTCATTTTTACATCTTAAACTGAATACCAGACAATATAATGTAGTAGCCAACAGAACCCCATCGGCATGATTTAATCGTGCATCGAGGCGGCGGTCAGCGAAAAAATGGGGAATGATGAAGAGCAAGAATAGGATAGGACAGGACCAGGTGATTGTCACGCGGCGGCGCGGGTCGAGGGCAGATCCATCGATGTTGGGGAAAGCGGGTCAGTTCGTTGGAAGAAGCTCTTTTTGCGCATTGCTGTTGGAGAGGAGCTAAGAGGGTGGGAATGCATGTTATTATTAGTAGTGAGTTTTGTTAGCTTTCGAAACGCGCAGGGTCAGCCGGAGAGAGCGAGGTCCGGGCAGAGAAGAAAGGCTGAATGATCTCGGAAGGCAAACACAGGAAAGTCGGTTAATTCTTCAATTAGAAGACAGACTGCTTCTCTAACGATTCTGCCCCTTTTTTCCATTCTTGCCAACATGTTAGTATCGTAAGCTACAGGAAGTTTGCGCTTTTGCAGATACGACGTCGTATCGTTGTTTTTTGGAGGGGGACAATCAATGCGCGTGATAACTGGGACGAGGAGGCTGGGGAGCCTGTTTTGCTGGGGTGATGAATTGACTGGAATGACGGGAAAGGGGGGCCCATGGAAATGAGGAGAAAGGGAAAATAGGAGGGAAGGTAATAAGTCTATTTCCCATTGACACTAGCAAAGCAGGCTGTGTGTGTGTATGTATGTTTGTGCAAACATAATAAGACGGGGGGTGGGAGAGATTGGCAAATGGAGTTTGCATTCTGGATCTGGATCTGGATCGCGGGTAAGCAGCTGGCCGGTGTTTTGGCCACCCGATCATCACATTAGCATGCAAACATTGGCAGAACAAGGCAGAGAAGTTGAATGGAAAAGGTCTGACAAAGAAGTGAATAAAGAAGAGGATACAATAAAAGACAAATTAAACAATAGAAAGTTACTACTAGTAGTAGTAGTAGTAGTAGTAGTAGTAGTAGAAGTAATGTAAAGTGAGGTAAGAGCTGTCCAGGTGCCTGGCAGTGGTCCTGCCTCATCTGACTTGGTGCCTTCCATTGCGCTTGCGCGTGGATTGAAGCAGCACTGACTGACTGGCAGTGACTCTTGTAACGCAATGCAGGAAGGTACGGTTAGGTAGGTCCGAACCAGGAGCAGGAGCAGACGAAGGCGAAGGCGCAGGACAGCTCTTTCCCCCATCCAGCGCAGCTACCTTACCTTAGACACTACTACTAGTACATACCGCCACCACGAGGCCACGGCCACACGACCACGACCTTGATCTCCTCTCTCTCGCTCTCTCTCCCTCCCACCTCTTCTCTTTGTTTTTCTTCCTCCAAGTCAACACAAGTCGCGAGCTTCGTCCTACTCGATTTCGACCGTAATTCAAGGGTTTTCAACTGATTTTCCGAGCTTTCCACGTCTTATACCATCAGTGAGTCTTTGGTCGCAAACCCCCGCTCGCGCGCGCGCAAGCGCAACAACAGGACCCCAACCCGGACACTCGCCTCTCTGCCTCCCTCCCATCCCTTCCCCCCCGTTCATTCTCGTCGCAATCGCCACCACGCCTGTCGCGTACCTCTTAAATCCCCTTCATCCTGATCGCACACTGGCAATCTCTTTAGAACTCCCCTTTACCACAAAGAATATTGTTGTTAACCTTTCTTCTAACACCAGCCACTTCCACCACATACCGAACCTATCGCATCGCATCCCACCCACCTTCTCCACCATGGCTCGCGAAGGTACCCGCTCCCAGACCGGCAACGCCCGCCCCAGGGTATTCAACACTGTCGACACGGGCCCGACTATCAAGCGCACCAAGCCTACTGGTGCTGGTCGGCCCAAGTCTACTGCGTCCGCTCCTACCAAGCGCGCGGGTAAGGCGGCTGGCGTCGCGAAGAAACAGAAGCCTGCCAAGTCAGCGGGCGCTACGGCTGGAAAGGTGAGTTTCTCCTGCTGCTCCTGCTACTCGTTTAGCTGGTGTAATAGCAATCTTGAAGGCATAAGGAGATCGCGTAGCTAACCTCTAATTTCGATGGTTGAAAAGGCCAAGAACACGGCCGGTAAGCTGGAGAAGAAGGCTGCTGGCATGTTGTCTGGCGTTAACAAGGCGGCCAAGAAGGTATGTCATATCGGGAACATGTAGAAGTGTTGGTCGTGGCGGTTTACTGATAACTCACAGTAATGAGGCGGCATGATCAAAGATTGGCCATTTCGGGCCATCTTTAGGGAAGGATGTCAGTGATCTCATTGCTCTTATCTCGTGAGCTGTTCACCGAACCACACCTTCCTTTCTGAGATGGCCAAGGTCATTTTCTTCTTCTTTCCTCCATCTTTGTGTATATCGGCGCTGTTATCTTGTTTCCTCGATGCTCTGCATGTTGTCTTGTCTGTCACATCATGGTTCGTTTTTTGGGTTTGCACGGATAAATCTGGTATTGTTTGTCAGGGTAAGGGTTACTTGTCGGGTTGGGCTTTTTGCTTGTTCCGGTGGGCTGCGGCGACCGGGGATTGGAATAAAGTAGTTTCTTTTCAGGGTAATATCACGCAGTACGGAAATATCTTCTTCTTCAAGGTGGAGGTGGTAGCAGTGCTTTACCAGATTCCATAAAGAGTCTATAGCGTGGGACCGGTGATGACTGTCCGTATAGATGCCATCTGGCACAATTTGCGCTAGACAACTCAACATCCAAGTATGACCTTGCGCCCTTGAATGGGCGTTCTCCGAGGTTGATCTCTTCTTTCAGGGACATGATGATCAAGAGGGGGTAGGGCATGGAGCGGCCTAGCCATGGTGTAGATAGTGTTTACCGTCACAACATATCTTGTGAAGCCCGGGTCAAACGGAAGCTATGGGACTACAAGCGAAGAACGCATGCTGTATCATCATGGGAGCGATGTTGTATGCCAGATGGCACATTTTGCAGGAAGAGTGAGAATATGCGTCACGTCTCTGTGTTAAGCGACTTGAGCATAGCCCCTCAAGGAGGCAAAGTCGTCCTCTTTTTTTTTTCTCCCCACTCAATTTGTAAGTCTCTAAGGGAATATTATTAAACTAGCAGGTTTATCAAGCTTTTAAGGAAGTTAGCCCTGCGTTGAGAAGCTAACAGATGTAATGATGAGAGGAGCGTGGACCAGAGCTATCTTGGTACCCATGCTACGACGTATCCTATGAGATGATTTATCCATTCTCAACTGGCTTAAGGCTCTCATCATGGGGCTTGGACTGTGAGATGACCGGCCCTTGCAAGTTTAACACGTTCTTCCTGTGCCGTTGCTCGGAAGCTCGGCGTGCTGGGTTCATGGGTCGATTTACCGGAAGTCGCTGTCGAGCCTCGAGATCCTTGGCATTATGGCGATGCTTAACATTTGGTATGCGATAGAATTCTCGCGTCCCTGGGAGGTGGGGTGGGGGGCATGAGATGAAGCTGATATGCTCCGAGATGCTCACCGTCCAGCTAAAAGAACAGTTTTACGAGCGAGGTGGGAGGCGGCAACTGGCAGGTGTACAGGTTAGGGTACTAAGCCTTGGGCTTACACGAGGTCATAGTGAGCTAAGCGTAGGAGGATCCGACCTGGCTTGGAGTGCGAGATGGTTAAGATTAGAACATGTAGGATACGAGAAGTAAAGAGAATCGACCTCTACTTCTTTTGTCACAATGTGCGCGAACAGCGGTTAAACATTGAGATGTCATGGTCATATGCGTATAAGCACCCACCACGTTGGAAGTTCAGGGATGGCCAAGCCACAACATGTGGGCGCTAAGTGTCAGGGGATCTTGGGAAACGAGGACCATAAGATCTTAAAACGGTCAAGGGCATCCATTTCGGCGAGATAGTCAACGGTGAGGCAAGGCGAGGTTGACCGCTGGGGTCTGGGTTAGGCTACATTCGTAGAGGCGGTTGGCGGTAGGGCTGAAGGATTATTTTGACCTAAATTAAGTAAGGCAAGTGTCGAGGGGAGGATAATACCTTACTACATGCGGAGATCGATGGCTTAATTAGATGAATGAGAAACAGAATTGGTATGTTTAATTATCAGATGACATGACCGTTGGGGTTGGATGCTCGGTGGCTTCGGGCGGCGTTGGCCTGTGCTTCGGTGAAGACAACGTGTGAATGATAAAAATCTAGGTTGGTACCTAAGGTAGAGCTTGACATGAAGGTCGCGTTAGCGTATGGTGGCTCCTTCTCCTTCAAACGCGATGGAGTGACTGGAAATGTCACGGTTTTTGATAATGATAAGGCAGGAGTTGACTGAGTTGACCCCACTGCGGTACCTGCCAGTGAGATATAGAGGAAGGCACAGTTAAGGACTCGGATACAGACAGGTAAGGTACGTACCGCATCCCCTCCTAGCGCCGAAGGTATGAGGAAGGAACAAGTACAGATACATATACCCCACCCCCTCATGGCCTCAGCTGCTAATGGCCTCATGGTCTCATACCTTATTGCAGTCTGCCCTCAAGTCTGCCCTCCACGGTCTTGGTAATTAAGTACAGTATTAGCAAGAACGTGAGCGACTACATGGATACCTCAGGTATTACCTAAGGCCAAGGTACCAGGTCTGAGCCTCGCGCAACGCCTGCATCCACAAAACCCTCCACAACTCATACAAAGCACTGCCAGGGCAAGTCGATGTTTGATTGACTGGCAGCAAATTGTCAAACACGAAGCCCACTACAAAGGACCCTTGCGCCCATCCTCCTGTCTATCAGCTTCATGCGCGCTGTCATTGTCGCCGCCTTAGACGCCAACACCAAGCTAAAGCTGGCGACTGGAAACGCAGAATTAGCGGGGGAATAAATATAACTACTACTACGAGTACCCATACTACATTACCACCGATGCCTCAACTTGCGACAGTTCGGACGGGGAATTACTAGGCATAACAAGGATTGCGCCTGACGAGAAGACACTCCGGCGGCAGTCACACAAAAGCTCAAGTGATGGTTTCGTGCCCCTAGTCTAGTATTGGCGATTACAGTCACACTGTCATCAACCCCCAGCAATCTTACCTCACCCCCCAAAAAAACCGAAATTCTCTCTGGTGAGATCCTGTCATCAGCTTGAGTGACCATTTGAGTGAGCCCCGGGCACCCAGGAGAACTAATACGGCAAAGGAGTCACACACGTGTCTCCACGTCTCCAATACATAAATGGGATCGTCGTGCTCCAAAGACGATAAAGAGACGGAGGAAGGACCTGAAAGCCGACCCAACCAATTGGCCATTCGACAATCACTCAAGGACACATTTCCTACTGAGAAGAAAGACTCTGGAACCACAGACATGGCATCTTCCGGTCCCCAGGGGCCCTTATCGGCCAACTACTCTACCGACAGTGATATCATCAGCAAAGGCTTCTCAACCACTGATAGCTATCTCGACTTCAGGAATCAGTTTATCAACCACGAAAAGGTCTTCGGTTTCGAGGCACACTGCCAAACTACAGCCAACGAAAAGGAGCAGCGTGCTGACGAGATAATTCGGACTTTGCGTAAGCGCGACTCGGAACTCTACGCTTCAGCTCCACACAGACAAGGTTGCAATGGACAATTACATCCACGCGTACCTGGAGACCACTTTCTCTCTAATCGCGACCTTATTGAAGACACCGAGTTGCTGAAAGTGGCTCGTCAGATGCCCAAGGGCGCTCACTTACACATCCACTTCAATGCTTGTCTTTTACCCAATGTCCTCCTCGAAATTGCTGAGGGCATGGACCGCATGTTCATAACGAGTGATCTGCCTTTGATACCTGGTCATGACTATGCCAACTTTGAGAAATGCGAAATCCAGTTCTGCTTGTGTTCCACAGAGAAAGAAAATCCTGGTGATCTATATTCTCAATCATACGAACCGCGGCACACGATGAGATTCAAGGACTTTTTGAATAAATTTCCTAAAGATTATTATGATGGTTCGGCCAAGAAGTGGCTCATGCATAAACTTGTTTTCCATGAGGACGAAACACATAATCTGCTCCAGACTGCTGCTGGGTATGCAAACCATTTTAATCATATAAGAAACAATTTCACTAACAACAAAACTATAGCGCATGGGAAAAGTTCAATGGGCGGACTCGAATGATGAAAGGGCTATTTAACTACGCGACAGCGTACCGCAAGTACACAAGGGCATGTCTTGATGATTTCATGCGAGATAACATACAATATGCGGAGATTCGTCCTAATTTTATGACGAGTAATCAACTATATCACGATGACGGAACTGGCCCTATCGATAATTGGGGAATCATGGAGATTATTATCGATGAGGTCAAGAGTTTTAAAGCCGATATAGAGCGTGAAAATCGCTTCTTCGGTGGGGTCAAGGTGATTTACTGCACGCCACGCTCTTTCAGTAATGAGAAGGTCAAGGCTGCTCTGGATGAGTGCATTGAATTCAAGAAAAGGTGGCCGGAATGGATAGCCGGTACGTCAAATATTGCCTGGGGTAGGATTTCGAGACCGAGTTGCTAACATTGGAGATAGGCTTTGACTTAGTAGGCGAGGAAGCTGCAGGATATCCGCTGAAACAATTCATCCCTGAGTTCCTTCAGTTCCAGCAGGATTGCGAGGCTGCAAACCTAGATATTCCTTTTCTATTCCACTGCGGCGAGACGTTGGACACTGGAACAGATACAGACGCCAACTTGGTGGATGCGCTCTTGCTGAAGTCTAAACGTATCGGTCATGGGTTCGCGTTGACAAGACATCCATATGTGATGAAACATATGAAGGAGCGAGGAGTGTGTCTAGAGCTCTGTCCTATCTCTAATGAGATACTAGGGCTCACGCCTCGTGTGGGGGGTCATACTATGTATGAGCTGTTAGCAAACAACGTACATTGTACAGTCAGCTCTGACAACGGAACTTTGTTCAGGTGAGTTCTCTGAGAGTAACTCTTTACCGAATACTTCTAACGATTTAGATCTACACTATCACACGATTTCTACCAAGTAATGGTTGGAAAAGCGGATATGGGTCTTGCTGGATGGAAGCAGCTCGTGCTCTGGAGTATAGAGCACTCATGCATGAATAAAGCAGAGCGTGATGAAGTTGAACATCATTGGCAAAAACTTTGGGAAGAGTTTTTGGATTGGATAGTACAGGAATATGGTCACACCATAATGAAGGACGAGGAACTCCAGCAAGTTGGATCCTCGTAGGACCAAAACAGAAATCCTGCTGGCAAGCATCATCAGAGTTGGAGGTTACGCTTTACGAATGACGGCCCGATATACGAAGGTTGGTAGATACCCCGATGATGGAATGGGTGATTGAGGGTAGAGAAATAAGATGCTATCATTAGCTTTTTTTTGTATTTCTTATATTTGGCAATCATGATCTAGGATATAAACATGCTGCTTTAAAAAGCTTTTTTAACAAGGTGATTTTGAATATTGACTTTGCATTTTGTCTGAATCGAACACTAGTTGCCGAAAGGGTGTCAGGGACCTATTTTCAGAAACGGCCGCAGGCCTTGAGTCACGTGGGTCTCAGTGGTATAAAGAGCTAAAAACACACAATAGATAAAAGGGCAGAGATTAATAGATTTACACACTACTACCTAGCTGCAATATCGTTTCTTTGTAGCAGTGATTTCACCCTAGGTCCTTTCACTCTTCGCAACAAATCCCTACCTGAGACCTCCGTCTCTGACAAAGGGGTTGTGTGAAACCTAGTTAAAGGAGGGGCTAATTATGTTCCCCGTTTAGTCTAAATCACCTTGCAACTGGGAGCTGCCACAGTAACGCAGAGTGAATGGTTTGCTTTTGTCGCCAAATATCCAACCTGTAAAGCAAGCACTCGAGTATAACTACAGTCGGTATCATTGCGCGTAGTATCTAGCTAATATTGCTGGTTAACGTCGAAGTGACGGCTGAAAAAGTCTAGATCCGTATCAAGCATAAACTCATTCAGATCAATCTCCATAGGCCCTTGCCTAGGTGCCATGACAGAACCAACAGTCCTTGTAGATGAGCCATTAGGCACCGCACCCATAGCTGGCGTGTTAGCGTTCCGCGTGTGTAGATGCTGGTTGTAGTTTGCAGAGGAATCATCAAGCAACGCTGCATTAGTTTCCCAGTTAGCTTTTTTTTTTCTATCTATACTCTCTTTTTGTTTTGTGAAAGAAAGGAGTAGGCTGGCTTACACGAGGTTATGGGCACAATTGTCAGCTGAGATAGGTAGCTGACACATCTTTCTACGGAGCGGTTGCCGCGATCGAGGTTCTGCAGGGCTTCGATGGCCATGTTGAAGTATGGGAGCGCATTCTCGACGAATTTCCAGCGGGATAGGCGGTCTGGGTCTGTTTTGCAGTCGTTTTGGGCGACGTGCATAGCGCCGAAAATGACCAATCCGGCATTGAAGGCTATGATAAAGATAGACATTAGTATTTTCAGGAGAGTTGACCCCTGATTTCTTTTCTTTTGAATCAATAGGGGGAATATCAGGACTTACTGTAGAAGAGTGAGTAGTTCCAGGCTCCAAGGAGGTCTCGTCGCCATCCGTCAGACATGACAACGGTCCAAATCATAGATATCACAACCGTAGCCGAATGAACACACGTCTCAATACTACTAATCCCCAAATGCTGCATCATGCCCCTGTCCCCCCCACTACCCTTCTGCGCCGCACCCACCACACCCGCAACAGCATTCCCATTCGGCCCCGAACTCGAGGAAGAACCAGCACAACCACACGCATCCAAAAATTTCTCCAACATAGGCCGATGCAGCAAAATCTTCAGATTATGGTATCGCACAGAGAGGACTATAACGAAGCGTTCAAAGATTTTGTTCTCGAGCTCCATCTTTTCGAGGTCGTTGGGGCGGAGGGGGGAACTGTAGACGGACATTTGGATGGTGGTGAGGGAGGATTGCCATTCGGAAAGCTGTTCTTCGCCTTTGAGGACGAGAGAGATGAGTTCGGAGTCGGAGCGGGAGTCGTCGAGGCCGAGGTTTTGGCCGTAGCAGGAGTCTATGATTTTGTACATGACTTTGTATAAGGTGCTGTTTTGTAGGTTAGAAATGGTGATTATCCAGAGGTTTTGATATGAGTACAAGGGGGTTGGAGGGGTCTCTGTTCTTACAGTGTAGCTGTGTAAAACATGGCGTCTTTTTGAGGAGCTGCCGTAAGTTGCGGTGTTTGTCCAACGACTTGGAGTGTCGTGTTGGGTAGGTCAAGTTTTAGATAACTCTCAGGTATCATGGATGGTCGGCCGAAAGTCATGCTTAGTGAGCTTTTCTATTATTAGCGATGCCCTTAAAACACTAATAAGAGAAAGTGAAAAAGAGAAAAGAGAACACAAAAAGGGGAGTGATGAAAACGAGAGAGGATGCTTACCGGTCTAGTAGTACGCAACCAAACCACACACGCTTTCTAATTTCGCTCTCCAAAGGAGGAAACTCCTTATTCGTTTTGGGAGAATGCAGCCCCAGCTGGAAAGCAGTGGTGATTGCGAGCCCGTGAACGGTCCACGCTTGAACCGACTTCTGAGTACCTTGGAGATACTGGCCCAGAATAAGGAGATATTGTACTGTTTCCAAGTCAGTATAGTACAAATAGGGGCAATTTTCCATGCATAGCAGCGGACTTACCAAGCTCCAAACTAATATTGCGCCGTGACTCCTTATCACAGAGGCCGTTGGCTCGTTGGTAGTACACATCAGACTCCTCAATGCGCTCCTCAGCGGACATACCAGCCTCGACAAACAAAGTAGTAGCCATAGCCATAATGATATTCAGCAAGCCTAGCCACGTCCGGCGCGCCATAGTGAAGTTGCTCCGCTTCAGCTCGAAGTAACTAGCGCAGAAGGACTCTTCGTGCACAAAAGGGAGAAGTTGGCCTGTCTTTTGGAAATACTCCCGGATGAGGATCCACGTACGCTCCTCAGAGGGCAGTGCGTAGATGTTGACGCCACCGCCTAGCCGCTCGCGGCGCCGGGAAGCTACTTCGTCTTCGGCATGATGCGGTCGGGAAACGCTCATGGCACCAGGGACTTCGCGGGCTTGTGCCTGAGCTTGCGCTTGGGCCTGGTTGGACGGCGAGGGGAAAGCCTGGCTCCAGTCGCCATCGCGGGCCATGGCTAGCGAGATGTGGCGGAGAAAGGAGATGTTGGATGAAGGACCAAAGTATCCCCAGTCCTCTTCGTCGGTGAACTTGATAGCGCCCATGCCGTCAATAGAGTCCTCTGCCGTGTCAATCTCTCCAATTCCACCATATTCAAGGTGTCTCGGGGTCCGTGAATTGGTGCCATGCTGGTTGTCATCGCTTCCCTGGGTCAGCGGAGCGGCTCTTCTGCCATTGACATGGGCGCATGAACCGTCGATGGAGTTAGTATCTCCATTTCGGCCATGATGAACCTCAGCCAAAGATGACTCAATCTCTTCCAAGCGCTTTTCCAAGCGCTCCA
Organism: Waltergamsia citrina; assembly: GCA_022814615.1. NCBI lineage: Eukaryota > Fungi > Ascomycota > Sordariomycetes > Hypocreales > Bionectriaceae > Waltergamsia > Waltergamsia citrina. The sequence goes on from JAKLNE010000003.1 coordinate 859,457, forward strand.
GATAACTACGCCCAACCGTCAAGCTGGTCGCAACACCGGCTTGCTCGTACAGACATTCACACCCAAGCTCGCAGCAGAGCGAACATTTAGGGCGTCTTCCATCACACTAAAAAGTGTCAGAAACGACAAGATCAATGTCAGCGTCAGGAATCACTAAGCAAAAAAAAAAAAAAAAAAAAAAAAAAAAAAAAAAAAAAATAAAAAGATAATTTAGGGGGCCGTATCAGAAAATCGAATCGCTCCTATCATGCATACATACACGTGTCTTGCGGTGTCTGCAGTTGCTGCAGGCCAATGCTACCCTCCGCCGTTTATTTGGGCCGGACCCGGATCCGGAGGTGGTAGAATGTGTGTGAGCAGGCCCCGACCGCTCCTGGTCCGCACCCTCCTCGCCCAGATCCTCAGTATCGTCACCGCGCATAGAGGCCATTGGGGGGAAAGGGTATGATTCGAAAACAGTGTCTGGGCTTTCCAATCACACAATTTCGGGAAAGACGGGGAAGCAGGGCAGATTTGAGTAGTTAGAAAACGCTGGGGGAATGGGAGAGATGCCGTCGGAACTTCGGGGGGAGCATCGGGAACGGTGATGGAGAACCGGGTTTAAAAGGAAAGTCTTGCGGGGAGTCCATGGTTTGAGGGTATTAAAGCCGTCTTAATACCGTTTGGCGGCGTGGAGAATGCGGAGGCCCTAGGTTGTTAGTCCCATTTTAATGTTGCTGATGCTGATTGTTGCTGGGGAGTATTGGCGGGATTAATTGGTAGAGCTTGGCTTGTGGGTGATGTCCTTGGGGAAGTAAAACATCATGAATCGTAATGGTGTTGTGGGTGTAAGTAAATTAGGCAATCACGTCTTTCGCGACTCAGAGCCAGACCCAAAAACTTTCGTCAGCAAAGGTGGATCGACTGGCATGCTAAAATAAGAAATAATATGAGTTTCTTCTATGAGACCCTCGTTACAGGAACAGAAATGCCGCGACTTGGGGGTTGTTTCCACGTATTAACTAGCATAATTGCATAACAACTTGATGTTATATCGGTAAACCTTTAGTCGAAAATAATACACAGTCGCTACAAAACAGACTTCCCACTTCCGTTCCACGTGAAAATGAAATCAAGCACCTCTCGCTGGATATCCTCTGGGTGTGTCTTGCCCAGGAAGTGAACACCTCCTTCACAGCGCACAAGCTTTGTGCTCACGGAGTTGGTGAACTTCTTGAGATCGCTCTCAGCCTGAGCGACACTGAAGACGACATCATCTGTTCCTTGCATCCACAAGACGGGGCACTTGATGTAAGGCACCCGCTCGTGAAGGCCGTCCCTACCCGCCAACGTCACGGCAGCCATGCAGATCCTGCGCTTACCCTCATCGCCGTGGTAGTGACCTTTGATTGTGCGAGCCCAGAAGTCTCGGATCTCGGGCGTTACGGCTTTTCCGTACCCGATCTCCATGAGGAAATCATAATAGGCATCGCCAGGCTCGAAATCATTTGCGGGCGATAGATCGCCGGCCAGATTCACAAGTCCAGAACAGGCGCTAGGGCCATCCCAGCAACCGAGCTCACGGCTCTGAGGAGTCTCGGCATCCATTGAGGAGCCTAGGGGGATGATGCCTTTGACCTAAAAGTGGTGAAGTCAGTACATTATTCCGCTTGCAATTATGTTCTAAACTAAGAGTGTAGACATGACATACCCTCTCTGGGAAAAGCAGAGCCATTCTTGCGGCAATCCAGCCGCCTTGAGACGTGCCCATCGCAAAGACCTTGTCCACTCCAAGGGTATCAAGAAGCTGAAAGGCCATGATAGCTGAGTCCCAGTATGTGAACGACTCAGTCTTTTTCAGTCTGGTCTGGCCATGGCCAAGGGGCTCAATGGCAATGAGATTGAGCGAATCAGCCAGTGCCTTGTTGTTCAGTTCCGGAACATAGTAATCTGATGTAGCAGTAAAGGGGTTGAACATGACCAATGTTGGCTTGGTCGGGTCGATGGAGGACGCTGAAAGGCGATATCCCACCACGATCCCTCCAAGGTGAGGGACCGAAAGAATTCTGACAGACTCGGACATTGTGTATGAATTAATTCGTGTTGTGATGACTTAGGAACTTCCGAGATCCTCGACGACTGAGGAATTCAACTTTGTTGAGCAAGACCTCTGATTACGTCTGAGGTCACTTCAAGACAATAGTCTCACATTCGGGGAGCATCTCTCGTCGCCACAAATACGGGTATAATTCCGGATTAAGTATCCGTAGAAAGACATCTCAGGGAGCAAGTCACGCGGAAGTATAGCAGGCAAGGGTCTTTCGACTATCTGTGGATGCTGTGGTGAACTTGTGACCATGTGGAGTTCCAGTATTCCCTAACTCCCCGTTGCACTCGGCTCAAGCCTACCTCCAAGTTTGGAGGCAGCCTCCACAAAATAAAGCATCCATATCGAATGCAAGTTAAATACGAAAGTTTTTCAGCGCGAAGTTGGTAAAATTTTGTTGAAGGACGATCCATTGCTTCTCACCGGTTCCGAAAGTGATACAATATGGTGAGTTGCTGTCACCCAAGGTTGGAATGCAGATCAGCCTGAAATGCAAACCAACATGAACGCTCCGTGGTGCAACATCACAAGACTAATATTTTGACTTTAGGCGAACGAATCAAGACAATCATTCCATGTCGGCATCGTTGGTGCCGGCATCGGTGGCCTGGCTGCTGCCATTGCGATACGCAAGGCTGGCGCCCAAGTGACTGTGCTTGAGTCGGCAGAGCAGCTTGGAGAGGTAAGACTCTATCACCAGCATGATATCGTCCAAATCTGACTTGCTACTGTAGATTGGAGCTGGCATTCAGATGACGCCCAATGTGTCGGTGCTGCTGCAAAGATGGGGCGTGGACAAAGAGATCGGCGACAACTTAGTCCAGTTTGAGGAGCTCAACATGCGCCGTAAAGACGGAACTCGCGTAGGCTACACCAAGATCGCGACATTGGAAGAGTCTCTCGGTCGCCCTTGGTGGGTTGTTCACCGAGCTCACCTCCATGAGGGCCTGGCCAAGATAGCTGAGGACCTCGGCGTCAAGATCTTCATTGACTCGGCCGTGGCCACGCTTGAACACGAGAACCACCGCACCGTCAATGTGGAAACAACCAAGGGGAAGAAGTACTCCTTCGACTTTGTGATCGGAGCAGACGGTATCAACAGCATCACGCGGCGGACACTCTTCCCAGACGTTGCGCCGGAGCCGCCAACGACCAACTGCGCGTACCGTGCCCTTGTGCCTTATTCTCAGATTCGCAAGGATCCAGTTGCCAAGGAGCTGATTGAGAAGTTGACAATGGAGGTCTGGATGGCGGAGAATGCGTACATTATCACGTATCCTATTAGCGCTGGCAACATGTTCAACTTGGTGTTATCTCATCACCGACCGGAGAAGCTGCGGGCGACGCAGCCAAGCGTTCCCATTGAGGAGCTTCACAACGAGTACAAGGACTTTGATCCTCGCATCAAGCGCATTGTGGATATGATTGATAGCACTGTGAGTTTTGCTTGAGTTTGATTGCTTTACCTGGACACGAGTTGCTAACAAGGAATAGTCCCGCTGGCCCCTGATGGTTACCGGACCCCTTAAGTCATGGTCATCAAGGCGCAAGAACGTGGTACTCATGGGCGATGCTGCGCACTCCATGGTCAACCACATGGCTCAGGGTGCGGCGACGTCGATGGAAGATGGAGCTTTCCTAGGACGATGCATTGCAAAGGTTGTTGAAGGCAAGATTAGGCTGGATGAAGCAGTGCGCATCTATGAAGAGGAGAGGATGCCCAAGGCGTACGCCAAGCAGCAGGTTTCTTTCCTCAACGGAGCTATCTGGCATCTTCCCGACGGCCCCGAGCAGGAGGCGAGAGACAGGGCCATGGCTCCAGAGTTGGAGGGCAAGTACTACGTGCGTAGCAGCAACCTGTACGGTGATCCCCAGACGGTACTTGATGTCTACGGCTACGACGCTGAGGCTCATGCCGACAAGGCGCTGGGTAGCTATCTTAATGGCGGGAGGGAGCCGTTCGACCCGGAGACTGGCATCACGCAGTCGGTCCAGGACAAGTTCATGGACTGGTTCCGTCCGGGCAAGCAGACCGCATCCAAGTTGTAAAATGAAATCAGCAATGTTTGAGAAACGGAGTAGAATTATACAATAGCATATATACATTCAATTAAGATTATTCAATCATCTACAACGAAGATTGTAAATCGATACGCTTGGAAATACTGTCATGTCTCCATGTTTTTTTTTTTCTTCTTCATTCTAATAAAAGCTCCGTTTGGCATGAATTAAGCAGACCATCAAGGCACCCTCAAGTGTTAGGAGCTTTTCGTAACTCTTGCCCCAGCATTCACATTCGTCGGCTGAGCACTAACAGTGCTTAAGGCTCGATCAAAATTGGCCGACATACCGAAACACCGACATGCCGAAATAGTAATTTCCCGTTGGGCCCCATGGTATTCCTGACATGCGAAAGAATCTCCAAGTCTCTCCAGTCCAGCATCCGAGGGAATGTAAGGTACGCGGGCGATGCGGGGAGCCCCTGTCCAACTGCGACCCTGCATGATTGACAGATGTAAGTGAGCCGTCGACCGACGGTTACAATCCCGATACCCGTACCAAAGGCCTGGATCACCAAAATCCCCCCATATAGCGCCGGCCGCCTTTCTTACATAGGCATAGTACCTGACAAAAATTCCCCACGGGGTTAAGCCACGTTGCGGGGTCCGGGAAGTCTGGGTGTGTTTGAGTTGGTGAAAGTTTTGCATGCTGAGCCCTGTCTCCCCGGAACCATGTCACCGGATTTGCCGCATCACGACAAAACACCTACCGGGCGTTCTGGGGGGGAAACAGGGAAAAGGGAAATACAACTACAATGACGCCCTAGGGGTCTTAGCAAGGAAGTCTGGAGGCCGTTGCATCTTGGGCAAGCTTGGGCATAAAACCACTCAATCTCTCCTTCGTCCGTTTTCCTTATCACACTGACTCCTGATCCTTGTCAAGAGTTGTCTTCTATTTTTCTTTCTTTTATATTTCTTCGCTTTTAGACTAAGATCACTTGGATCCCTGAGATATCCCCAAGCTCGCGCGTGTTGAGCCTCTCCTCAACATGTCCGTCGAAAAAACCGCGGCCGAGGTCGACGAGCACGCCTCCGGCAGTAACAACAGCAATGTTCCCGAGATCGACGTCCAGGCCGAAAAGGCCTTGGTTCGAAAAATCGACAAGTTCCTAGTGCCTGTCGTCATGATGGCCTATCTTCTCTGCTTCCTTGACCGCACCAACATCGGCAACGCTCGTCTGTTCAACATGGAGGAAGATCTCAACCTCTCGGGCAACCAGTACCAAATCGCTGTTGCCATTCTCTTCGTTCCCTATGTCTTGGTCGAAGTTCCGAGTAATCTCATTCTCAAGAAGTTCCGTCCTTCCCGCTGGCTGGCCTTCATCACAGTAAGCTGGGGGATTGTATCTACTTTGATGGGTATTGTCCAGAACTATGCTGGCCTCCTAGCTACTCGGGCTCTCTTGGGTCTGCTTGAAGGTGGTCTACTCCCTGGTTTGACTGTTTACCTGACACTTTTCTACACTAAGAAGGAGATCGCCCTTCGCATTGGCTACCTGTTCGTCAGTTCGGCGCTAGCCGGAGCATGTGGTGGCATGTTGGGCTACGGTATTGGTTTCATGGACGGTATCAATGGATTTTCTGGGTGGCGGTGGATCTTCATTATCGAAGGTAAGTCAATGCACTATACTCTTAAAGTGAGGTTTACAGTCTCACTAACCCCCGAATTCATAGGCATTCCAACCGTCCTCTTCGGAATTGTGCTGTTCTTCATCCTAGCCGACGAGCCTGCCACAGCCTGGTTTCTTAAGGAAGATGAAAGACAGCTCCTACTCGCCCGACTACAGCGCCAAGTTGGATTTCATCAGGACTTTAACAAGGAAGATGCAATCTTAGCAGCTAAGGACTGGAAGACCTGGGCTTTTGCTGTTGGACAGTTCACCGTCAACGCTATGCTGTACAGCTACTCGGTCTTCCTCCCTTCGATTATTCGAGGTAAACAGCAAACTCCACGTCTTCCCTTTATTTTAAACTCAAGAAAGAAGAAAGTAACTCTTTTATACACAGGTCTGGGTGAATGGTCTGTTCCGCAGGCTCAAGCTCTCACGGTACCTTGCTACGCACTTGGAGCCATCAGCTACCTTGTCGTGGCCTGGGTCTCCGACCGTCAGCAGCTTCGTGGTATCTACGAAGTAGTCTTCCTCGGCGTCTGTGTTGTAGGATACGCTCTGTCTATGGCCCCTACAAGCGTCGAGGTGAGCTACTTTGCTACCTTTGTCATCGCAATTGGATTATTTGTTGCCGTTGGTTTGCCACTGGCCTGGCTCCCTTCCAACAACCCGAGATACGGGAAGCGAACAACGGCATCTGGCATTCAGATCACGATCTGCAACTGTTCGGGTATTTTGGCCCCCTTCGTAAGTGAACCCATATTCTATATTTTACTATATGAGACCAGTGTGAGCATAACTCTGACCCTTTTTGCCTCTAGCTCTATCCTACCAAGGATGGTCCCCAATATATTATGGGTTACTCCGTCACCATCGGCCTCCTAACCCTAGGGGCTATCATTTATGGCTTCGTCTCTCTCCATCTCCACCGAGTGAACAAGAGAAGACTGGCCGGTCAGGAAGACCATAAGATCGAAGGCATGACTGACGCTGAGGTCAATGCTCTAGGAGACAGGAGTCCCCGATTTATATACACTATCTAACTACAGTTATAAGAACGTCACTGGGCAAGATAAAAGTGACGATAAGTAATAGAACCAAGCTCTTGCTGTTTCAATTAAGCGCAGGTTGTCATTGTCGCCTTATTGTAGTCCTGTTTAATTTATGGCTTTGCGTATAGTGGTAACCTTGTATGATAATCAAAAGCATGAAAGAAAGCTTGCTATAGTAAGTTTACTTAACTTTTGAGCCTAAGTTAAGTTATAGAATAAAGACGCTCCACGCATTTATAATCTTGTAGATCAATCCAATTATTCTTCCAAGTTCCAAGCTCGTTGTTGCAGGACCAGTCAGCCTCAACCTTGGCGATAGCCTAAATGTCATGGGCGCCGAAGAGATGCACAAGACGAAGATTCTGTAGAAATCATTGCTTTTGGTTTCTAGATCGTCTAACCCCTAAGATTTATCGGTTCCAAAATGTACATGTATTGCGCATATGCCAAGCTCCTGCCACAACCCTAACAACTTACACCATTTTGATCGCCGATATAGATTTTCTCCTAGAATTGCGCATCTTTTAGGCCGCGCCTCCACGACCACCCACACCCCACTGCGCCTGAGCTTGTACAACGTCAGCCGCAATAGGCGGCAGCTCGCGTCCTCGACCAGTCGGCAACGGCATGAACTTGATCTCAGCCAAGAAGCGAAGGTATCGGCCGACATCTTCCCTTGTGACACCCTCACCCGCGCTGTCGTCAACACCAGTCCAGCGGTCAGCATCTGCCTTGAGCACAGCTGCAGCATTCCTATCGTCTAGTTCAGGGGCACGTGTGGTTGAAGGAAGGTTCGAGGTGGCCATGTGGAACAATGGCATTAATGCACTCTGCTCTTGGTCCTTTTCAACAGAACCGGCCGACACGAACTCCTCAAGTCGTGTCTTCCACTCCTCATAGTCGACCTCAGGAACATCGTAGCCATAGTAGCTCAATGAGGAGAGGAATTCGTTCATGCGAAGTCTTGGGTGCGCCGTGACGTTTACGACGTTCACGCCAGGAAGGGCATTCAGGGCTCCAGCGACAACAACCTTGGCGACGTGATCAACAGGTAGACAGTTCTGTGTGTTGATGATGAGTGGTCTAGCTTTAAGCTGGACACACCCCTTAAGCAACCTAATCAAAAAGTCATCAGTATTCGAGACGCCGTTGTGGCGGCTACCGAGAACGTATCCGGGGCGGACAACAGCTCCCCGGAGTCCGCGCTTGCCGGCTTCTCGAACAAGCTTCTCAGATACCTTGAAACGGTTAGCTTGAAACATATCTCAAAGCAATGGATCAACATACCCATTTTGTCTGCCCGTAGCCAGTCCCAAGACCCTCGCGTGAGCCTTCTAGATCGTCACTTTCAAGCACCGCCCCGCGACCTGTCGCAATTTGCTCTTGTGAGAGCTTGACATAGTAGTCAGTATCCAAGGTCGAAGTCGAGGACACGAAAGAGAAGAGCTTAGGCTTCCCCTCATTGCAGAGCTTCATTGCGTCGATCGTGGACAGAACATTGCTGCGTTTCATCTGTTCGTACTGAGCAATCCAGTGTACGTACGCCCCATTATGAACCAAAACATCCGCTGTCTCAGAGACGTGCTTCCAGCTAGCATCATCAAGGCCGAGGCGGGGTTTGGAGAGGTCACCAAGAACACAGGAGACCCTGTCGGCCCACGAGTCCTGCCACAAGCCGTATGCCTTGAGGGAACGTGTAAGGCGTTCCTTCGCGAAATTGAGGTCTTTAGCTCCGCGGATGTGCGCGATAAGCTTGGTGTTTTCCCTATCCAGAATGTCTTTGACCAGATAGGCACCCAGAAATCCTGTGGCGCCAGTGAGGAAAAACGTGGCACCAGTTGATGAGTTTAAGGCCTCCGGGTCAGCTGTCTGGTATTTGGTGTCTAGGGTCTTCATCAGCTCATCCAAGGAGTCGGCGTAGGCCGACTCAGCAGCCTTGTCTACCGTGACAGCCTGACCACTACGCAGACGGTCTACTTGACTGCTCAAGCCCCTGAGGGTAGGATTTTGGTAAAGGACTGGAATGGTGATGTCGGTACCCAGGTTCTTGCGGATGTTAAGAAGGAGTTGTTGGGCCAGTAAACTATGCCCACCACAATCGAAGAAATTCGAATCGGCCCTAGAATTTGTTAGAACTAGAATTGATCATTGAAATATTCCTTTCATCACTTACTTCAGGGTCTTTTCGTTGACACCTGCAATCAAAGTCGACCATTGTGAGGCGATAGTCTTTTCTGTGTCTGACAGAGCTTCCCAAGTCTTGAGATCTTCCTCTGTAGCATCTTCTTTCATCTCAGCAGCATCGGGGAAAGGCAGATTCGCGGAGTCGACTTTGCCATTCGGGTTGAGAGGAAGCTTCTTGAGCATGATGTAGACGGAAGGCACCGCATAAGCTGGCAGACGACCCGCAAGGTGGGCTCGCACCTCGGCCTGCAAAGGACGGAATCTCTTGGGATAGACCAATGCGGGCCCAATCTCGACACCCTCGTCTTCGATATCCTCCTGATTCTGGTTCTCCAGCCAGCGCTTCCACTCCGTAATCTCCGGAACGACATAGCTGACAAGTCGGGGCTCCTCATTCATGTTGCGCCTCAGCAATGTTTTGCAGTCCCTCACAAGAGAGCTATTGCTCAAGGCATTGTCCACTTCCGCAAGTTCCAGACGGAAGCCCCTGATCTTGACCTGCGAATCGATGCGTCCAGTAACGCGCACAGCTCCCGATTCTGTTGTAAAACCTAAATCTCCCGTCCTGTAGAGCCTGTCTCGTGGGCCCTTGTAGTATCGTCGCCACGGCTCACCCTTGTCGTTGGCCTTGTCGGCTTCTACCCATTTAGCATTATCAACAAACCAGTTGTCGACAAATTTCTCCTTTGTCTTCTCAGGATCGCCAAGGTATTTTTCAGCCAAAGCTCCGGAGCGTATGTAAACCTCTCCTTGTTCGCCTATCTCGCAAAGTTTATGGTGGTCCTTTAGAGAGACAACAAGAACTTGCACATCCTTCATGCCCCAGCCTGCGGGAATCGTGTCTCCAAGAGAGTCGAGGGCGGCTGGGTCGTCTACGGCGGAAGGGATCTCGAAGTATGAAACAGCTCGGCCTGAATTTCCATTGTCAATGAATCACATTCGCAATTGATAGGGTGAGTTGATACATACTTGTCTCAGTGGTGCCATACATGTTTACGATGGAACATGAAGGCGCTAGGTGCCTTAGCTGTTTCGAATCTCTCGAGGTAAGGACGTCGCCGACAAAGAAGACCCTCCGTAAAGAAGGGAATTTGGTAGTTGCGCCACCGACAAGAATTTGTCCCATAGCCGGGGTTAGATGGGCCACGGTTGGGGACCATGCATTCATCCACTCGCTGAGCTTCTCGTGCTGAATGTCCTCCTTGGTTGGGATCAAGAGTTGGCTGCCGAGTGCAAGGGGCGTCATGATGTCTTTTCTCGAGGATTAGCGCAAGCAAAGAGAGAGTAGGAGCGAACAGCCATACCTCGCTGGATTGGGTCGTGAGCAATGCCACTAAGACAAGCAAAGACACTCTCGGAGGAAAGGTTAAAACGCTCCGCCATCCAAGGGAAGAATCGCGCCAAGCTGTAATGACGGCCCAGAACCCCCTTGGGCCGCGACTCTGTACCGGAAGTGAAAGATAGAGTGCAATTTGAGTCTGGTCCAACAAGAACATCAGGAGGTGACGAAGCCCTAGAGCGTAAGGGGGCAAAGATATCGGCGCCATCCTTCTCGCCCCCAGTAAGCAGTCCATCGTCACCGAGGCGAAGCTCTGGAATCTGAGTCTTGAGCGATAGCTCTTCGTTGACATAGTTTTGCACCAATGGAGCGAGAGGACTTTCAGGCAGTTAGTAATAGTGACAATAGTTAGTGAGATCCAACGTCACACATACCCATTCTCGTCCGTCGTCTTGCCGATGGAGATCATAGCCTTAGGCTGGGAAACCTCAAGGTAGACTACAAGATCAGTCAGGGAGCTGCCTAATATGAGCATCAATCCAATCAGACTTACTTTTCTGCCTCTGTGGTGGGTAAAGAGGATCCAGCACTGTGACCACAGCTCCCGAAGCCTACACAGCAGGAGTCAGTTCTGTGTTCCCTAAACATCGATATATATGAAGTCGTACAAGAGTCCCCATGAAAGCACAGACAAGCTCGACTGAGCGATGGGCGAAGATCATGACAACATCGCCGTTTGTAATGCCAGCATCGTGGAGATGATTGGCGATCGTGTTGGACGCTTCGTCAATTTGGCGGTAGTTGAAGGTCCGGGTTGGTGACCTTTGTTACGGTTAGGAGCTGGCCCCAAGATCAATTGAAGGGAATGACACACGTAGAGCTTTTGGTCTCGGTCACGCAGGGTCGGTCAGGATGGGCCACAGCGTTCTGGTGGAAGATATCGTGGATTGCGCCGCCGAAATCTCCCCACTGGAGGTCGGCGGTAGGGTCAGGGAGGAGCTCGACCATATTGGGCTACAACGGTAGGTATGTCGAGTTCAATTGGTCAAAGTATCAGTAGGAAGGATGAATTAGAGATGGCACAGAAGCTGGCAATGCATTGAGCATGTTACGAGGTGTCACAACCCAATATGAATATTCAAAGTAATGACTTCTTTTTTTGGCTTGAATGCGTCACACAAAATATTGAGCAACAACTCCGACTATCGGGAGGGGCACTCAAGCTTCGCGGGCGGTCAACGTACCTGGTTTGTGGCGTAGGGTTGTCAGCCACAGAGCCAAGCCACAGGCAACCCTTGGACCTGCTAATGGCATTATTTACTTCATAACGAGCTGCTAACCTGTACACCATCCAGCGCAAGTTAAAGACTGTCGACCAGTTATCCTGAAATGAGCCTTCAGATACAACAAGATTTAAAGGAAATGAAAGTACAATAATCATTTGAGAAATTGACATCATGAGAGAAATCATTTCTGTGGGCGGTGATCTATTTCAAAGTTGAAGAACGTGTCTTTGGCGTCAGGCATTCTCAAACATCACGAAGCACTAAGACAGATTAGAATAATGGTAAACCAACGTTGCGACATCAGCAGAAATCAGAGCGCATATTAGAAAAGGCATTACTTGCACTTCCGCCCTGCAAATGGATATCGGTCCATTTGCCTGGTATATGAAAGCTGAAGGGAAGCAACGTCTCATTTGACGCCAAGAGCAGAACCAACACTGACATGAATCAACCTCCCCGGGCGCGGACCGAACCGTCTCAGCCTTGGGAGACTCCACGTGAGCATCAAGGCAATCATTAGTCCGCTGTGCTCGCAACTTTATGCCCAGACTTGTCATGTCAGCGAAGGATGAACGTCTCGTGTTCCAAAAATAAGCGCCAAGTGCCTCTTCTTTGCCTGGTTGGGCATGCACAGTGATGGGGACATGGGCCGACGAAACCCCCTGCAGGTCGGCCGACGAACCCTGTCGCGTATGGAACGAATTCTCGTCTGAGGCCTCTCATCTCACCATCTCCTTTTCTCTGCTTATATCTCACTCATTGGATGGTCTTTTTTCTTTTCTTCATCTATAGTTCGTGATTTCGATCGACTGGTAGCCTCACTACTAGTTCCCTAATCTCTCTGGGTCCTTTGGGAGTAGAAACCCACATCAAAATCTACATACTGCCGTGACCTTCACCATGTCGGAACCAGAAGACGGCAACTGGAAATGGTTCCCCAACGTCAACACGGACTGGTCGCTGGATGTGGTGAATCTGCTCGTTGTTATTGGCGAGCAGGCCATGATTGAACATGCCCAACCCATCACCGCATCGCTGTTGTGCACTCTTCCGCGCATCATCCCCGCGCCTCAGGTCTTCCTTAAGCCTACTCGTCCTACGCGCATGCCCGAGGTCTCAGCCAAGATGACGGGTGTCTACAGCGGTATCAACCTCGACTCAGTTGGCTACTTTGCCAACATCATCACTCCGCTGGATGACTACGCGCCCTTCAGTTTTCAGGTTCTTGAAATCAGGCATTCGGATAAGTGCAAATATGAGGACGCCAAGCTGAATCGCCCTGTCAACCAGCAGCCTTGGATCACTAGGACCTTGTATAAGATGTTCCCAAGCTCCAAGAAAGGCGACAAAGAGGGTCACACTTCATCTGCTCGCATTAATGATGAGGAGTCTCCGGCCAACGACAACAGCAATAAACCTAATAATGAGCCTTCCACGCGCGACTTTGCGACCAACCAGTCTGGTGGGGGCAACGGACAGTCCTCATCTGTCAATGTTGAAGGGGATCAGCGTCGGCTTCTCCAGCGTCGTAAGTCGACCAAGGAGACTGTCCAGGACCTTATTTCTTACCCGACCATGGCCGTCAGCGGAGAGCGTCCTGCCGTGCCCGCTCGCCTCTTCTCGCCTATTCACATATTAGCTGTGCTATCGTTCTTTGTCAGCGCCGCGATCCTCGCCTGCGCCGTTGTGTGGGAAGACGGAAATGCAATCCTAGCTATATCCCTCATCTCGCTCATGTCCAGCATCACAGGTCTCGCTTCGTTCTGGCGGCCGCTACTCATGTCTCGTCGTCATAATAACGAGGTTCCCGACGGTGATGTTCTTATACGCACCCGAGAAGGCGCGTTCATCCTTGTTCGCTGTACTGAAGACGTAGCCCGTGAGCTCTACTCCGGTACTGAGGAGTGCCAGTACTATGTCACAGGCCGCACCTACCGCCTGCTCATGGCCATCGCCACCGTGTTCCTCATGGTGGCGGTCGTGTTACTAGGCAACTGCACTTGGAACTCTCAGGTCTTCATTGGCGGCTCGTACATCATCCTTAACGGCCTGTACTGGGGCTGTGGTATGCTTCCTGGTTCTTACTTCTGGGATCTGTCGCGTTACACAGCCAAGGACGTGACTCCGGAGGACGCTAAGAAGGCGGACCAGGTAACCAACGAAGATGACCAGCGCGAGGGTCACCCAAGCTTCACGCGAACGCTATGGTTCGCCATACGAGAGACAAAGCGGACAGGGTGGGTGCGAAGCAGCGGCGCGGCCCCTGGAACCGACAAGTGGAAGAAGTGGCTCAAGGAAGCCGGCTCAAATGCGAAGAGAGGAGAACGGGGGTGGAATGCTGTCGAAAGGAAGAACGTCATCATGAGCTCCAAGGATAAGAAAAAGAAGGATGACAGTGATGATAGTGATGACGATGACACTGATGAGGCGGCAGAGCATGCTCCTGCGACGCGAGTGGAAAAGAGTAAGGACGATCAAAGGACGTCGTTCCTCTGACTTGATTAAAATAGAAGGGAGCTGCGGAGGTAAGAACCCTGATGTATTGCAAGAGAAGGGAATATGACGAGTCTAATGAATATACCCAGCGTTTTAATACTGAAACATAATGGATAAATCCACAACACTCGTAGTGGTTATCTCGTAGTGATTGTCTCAAACGATCGCCCTGTGGCCAGAAGTATTCTTGAATTACCACGTGCAAGTAGTAGACTCTATTGCATCTTCTATATATGGTAATGAAACAAGACGAAAATCAAAACTCTAAAATCTCCAGGTCCTTTTCCCTCACCAAACGCCGGCTTTTTAAGTTTCTGCCACACACAGCTACACCTGTTCCTTCACCGTGTATAGAGCATCTAGTGCATATGTAGTCTAGTCATCAAAGTAGACGGCCCCGTTGTGAGCAATATCAATCATTCCACCGCGGAAACTGCCTTTTTTCTTCTTGTTCTTCTCCTTGGTGAAACCCTTGCCCTTGGTAATGATGAGGTCCTCATGTGCGCGCTGGGAGTAGCCGACGGGGACGTAAGCGTTCGAAGAGAAGCGTTGGTCGACTTGTATGTTCTTGGGAATGCGCGAGAAGCGCTCACCCTTCTTCTTCATCTCAACTGGATCCGGGGGCAGGGGAGGTTCACCCACAGCAGTTGTTGGTTTGATGTCAGGGGAGGCCTTGCCGACGGTTACGGAAGAAGAGTCGGAGTCCTTAGTGTCCTTAGTCTTCTTGGCTTTGTCTTTCGGCTTGACCGCCTTGGCTTTGGCCTTTAGCTTCTTCTTTGCATCTGAATCGGAGTCGGACGAGTCAGATTCAGAGGAGCTGGAGTCAGAAGAGGATGAAGATGAAGATGAAGAGGAAGAAGACGAAGAACTAGACGAGGACGATGAAGACGAAGAAGAGGAGTCGGATTCGGAGGACGAGTCAGCGTCAGATTCAGGCAAAGCTACTTCAGCCGCCTTCTGAACCTCCAATTCGGCGTTCGCCTCAGGTTCGTCAGAGTCGGAGTCAGAGCTCGAGCTACCAGAAGACGAGGAACTTGAGCCGGAGCTGGACGAAGCTGCTTTCTTCTGCTTCTTCTTCTTGGGCTTGACCTCGGCCTCCGATTCGGAGCTGGAGTCAGACGAGCTAGAGTCGGAATCAGAAGAGCTTGAGTCACTCTCTGGGGCCTTGCGCTTCAAATTCTTCTTAGTTTCGGCGGCCTTAGGGGCAGTATCCTTCTTTGCATCATCATCGCTGTCGCTGGAGGAACTTTCCGAATCGGAGCTTGAGTCGCTCGACGCATCTTTCATGTCCACATCACCGCCCTGCTTTCCAGATCCTGCCTTGTTCTGCGAACCTTGCCATGCCTCGAAGACCTCCGTGAGGGATGGCGAATCGCCGGCCGGGGTAATATCCCACCCATTCTTCTTTGCCTGCTTCTGAAAAGCGGTGGCCGCGGTGGCAGAGTGTTCAGTCAGGAACCCTTCCACTAGTCCAAGAAGCTGGCTTGGAGGGGCCACTGTTGTAGTCTCTTTCGCGGATTTCTTCGCCTTCGCGCTGTCGCCCTTATTTTTGGCCATTGTGTCGGTAGTCGTGGAAGTGACGGGATTCGAGGAATTGTTCGAGAAGAGCCAAGCGGGCGGGCCGTTGTTTGTACTGGACATGTGCTAACGAGTGGGGAATTGGTTAGATGTAAAGGAGAAGGGATATGAGGTTAGAGCGACAAGGTCTCGGAGTTAGATCTCTTCACATAGAAAAGTTTCTTTCCGGTAACCTCTCGCAGAACTATTTCTGAGTGGCAGGTGAGGCCGAGGCGGGAGTGGTTGCATTAAAGACCGGCCGTCCATAAAAAAATTTCTGTGGATCTCGGCCACGCGATCTTAGGCGCTAATTCTTATCGGACAGGGACCAGCTCTTATCGGAAGTACATGACCAACGTACCATTCTCCGTGACGACAGTATCAACAACAACCTGAGCGACAAAGACAACACCGCACGCAACCCTCCGGTCGACCAGTTCGAATTCTGGAACATCAAGGCTGGCTCTATTTTTCCAGCCAGTCTTACGCACACACTCTCAATGAGTTTTATGGCCGTTCCTCCAGAAAAGTCTGCCCTCGAGTTGGCAACTGGATCTTAGGGTCGTCGTTTTTCTATCTACCGAAATAACCATCAATTGGTTAGTAGAAAAAGAGATCATACCGGATCCCTCACGCTTTTTGGACATAATCACACGCGATGAACGCTACGAAGCGAAAATTCAATAGCCTGATACAAGGCCTGGGGACACCGGCAAAGCAAGCGAACAGCTCCACGAATGGCAAACCGACGACTTCATACCCGAGGAAGAGCCAACGAACCGCGAACGACGTTGAGTCCCTGTTAGAAAAGCGGCGACAATTCGGGATTCCCCAATCCAACTCAGCTGCGGACGCGAAGGGAGGGACGGCAGTCGCGTCACCAGAAGGGAAAAAGGCAGCACTTAAAGCGGAGGAAGAGAAGCCTTTGGCTCGGTTCTGTCCTACTGATCGGAATGAGCTAGTCAAGCGACTTGCGACGTATAATGATATAACAGATTGGACGCCGAAGCCGGACCGAGTGAGCGAGATCGAATGGGCCAAGAGGGGATGGGTGTGCCATGGGAAGGAGACGGTGCGATGCGTTCTTTGTCACAAGGAGCTCGTAGTCAAGCTCAACAAGAAGGAGGTCGACGGAAAGGAAGTGTCTGTTTTGGTATCTTCCGAAATTGGTGGGTTACTTGGAGTTGATTCTTGACAAGAATGGCACGTACTAACGAAGCCTAGCGGATGCGTTGGTGGATAAATACGTCGAGTTGATTGTCAGCTCTCATCATGATGATTGTCTATGGAAGAAGAGAGGCTGCGAGGGTACGTTTGATGCTTCGCAATGTTTCTACTCCCGCTGATCAGTTCTAGATACCCTACTACGCTTGCCTTTGGCCAGCGCCACAGCAGCTTTCGATTCGTTACGGCAACGATATGACGAACTATGCGAGCGAAAGCCTTTCTTGCCGTACGACTTCAACTTGCGATTACCCGAGGGTTTTAGTGTGGACGACATTCTCACACAGCTGCCAGAGGATTTCTTCAAAGGCAAAAATGTTGCTGCCGAAGGTTCACTACAAGCAGCAGACCGAGTAGCTTTCCAATTAGCTTTGTTCGGTTGGCAAGGTCTGACAAATTCCCGCATGGGAGCCGTCCCCAATTCGGCCTCGTGCCACACGTGTCTGCGGCGCTTGGGTCTCTGGATGTTTAAGAGCAAGGAGGTGGATGAGAATGGCGAGGTCTTAGTCCCCGCCCCCATGGATCACCTCGACCCCGTGCGGGAGCATCGCTTCTTCTGTCCTTGGAAGAATCCGGAGGTGCAAAAGCGGTCGAATGTCCGATCTGATGACGAGACAGCTAAGCCTGGCTGGCGTGTCTTGCAAAAGACTTTGGAAAACGACTCTGATCTGAGAAGCATGTACGAAGGCCGACCGCGAAGCCGACGGCTTTCTGGCCATGGATCAGCTGCCCCAGCTACGCCGACTAAGGGTGGCCCAGCGGCCGATGCAAGTGCATTGTCTACGCCGGCTACTGGAGCTGTCGACGCTGAGGATGACGAGAAGGAGCGGGAAGCGAAGGAAAAGGAGCGGTGGGCTAGGCTGAAGAGGGTCAAGAGCATGTTTGACCTCAAAGGGACTCGCAAATTTGGCAAATCGTCTAGTCGGCCGGGCACCAGTCACTCGACGAAAGCAACAGAGGATGCAGCAACTTGAAAGGACCATTCATCACTCAAAGAAAACAAATAAGGAAAACAAGACGAATTGTTTCGGAGAGCGTCATGTTCAACTATGTAAATCTTCAAATCATTTTGGCTTTGGAATGGAATTATCTTAGCCTCGAGCCTGCGGAAATCTTGGTTATAATATACAAACTCTTGTACACAGCTATATTACAAAACGGGCTCTCAAGCCACCCAGCCCGATTACTTCTCGGTGTTATTTAGGAGATCATCCCAGGAGACCAGCTCCCCATCGTAAGCGATATCCTCCGGCCGCGAATCCACCCTCTCTGCCAAAGTGAATCCAGCCAAATGCTCAAGAATCGCCTTCCGAGCCCCAGCCATACCCGGAGCCGCGCCAATTGACCGCTTCTTCGTCCACCCTGCCGCCGTAGCATAGATCTCGGGAACCCAGCCATCTCCTTCCCTCCATCCGTTCCCAAGTCTGCGCTCTAACCTGACCATTTCACGGCGAATTTCGTCAGCTAGCTCGTTGCAGCCTGCCCACCAGTCCCTACCGGCCATGTCGGCTTTAGTCAGGATAACGAGGGTGCGCTTGTTGCGCTCGGCTAGCATTTTTAGCACCCATCTGTCCATGTTCGTCAAGTTCTTCTGCGCTGGGATCAGAACAATAGCACCTTTTAGCATTGCGCGTTTCTCGACGTAGTTGCAGATCGAGTCGCCCCAGGATTTGCGACTCATGTGACCGTAACCCGGCGTATCGACCATGACGAGTCCATGCGCCGGGGCAGCAGCAGGGTCGGTAGCAACACTGGCATGAGAGCTAGGTAGACGACCAACACCAAAGCCGTTCATTGTGATGGTGTGGCCAGGGCGAGCACTCACGCGAGCAGCATCGGAGCGACCGAAAAGGCCATTGAGGAAAGTTGACTTGCCGGCATTGGAAGCGCCGAGGACGACTACCTCAGGGGTAGATTCGTTAGTTGGGTGTGTGTAGAGCTGGTCGGCTGAGTAGAGGAACTTGTAGCCATGGCGGAAGAATTTGTCGGCTACGGTCATGGACCGTTTATCCTCTTTTGTTTCCCTTGGAGGCTGAGCTGGCCTAGACTCTGGAGTGGTGTTTTGAATGCATATGGAATCTAGAGGTGATAGTGAATCCTCTGATGCTTGGCCTTTTGATTTTTTTATTTTTCTTTTTGAGGGTTGGGGTGAGGCTTCAGACACATTTGTTGCGAAACCTCTTGCGTTGAGACTACCAAGACCCGCGTTTTGAGCCCATCTTGGCTGAGCCGAGAAACGGCAGGCAGAACATCGAAGTGTTGTCCTTGAAACTTGTGTCGAAGTCTGTAGATTGGCACGACATCTAATGAAGCGCGCCGCGAGACTAGACATGGTGCTTCCGCGAAGCAGTTTTCACGCGTCTGCTACCAGCGCCAATTATGACTTTGTGCCTTTGCAATGGCTATAATGCAGATGCAACATCCATCGTATTCGACAATGATGAATTCTCAAGCTGATGCGATGAAGAACTGTGCTAGTATTGACCCTGTTATTGGAAGGTTGAAGACTGTTCGCACCAACATTATGTCAGCACTTTGAGCAATCAATCGTCGCGATGCCACCTTTTTGATGGTGGGGTTGACACATTCTAAGGTTAGCTCTTTCATAACATGAGAATTTTGCTACAGTCTTCACGATTGAATATTGGATACATTATTAACATTATCAAACGCTTTGATACGTCTTTGTTTTCCTGAGCAAGGCACTTACTACGCTTGTAAAATTGGCTCATCTTTGAATACCAAAGCGAAAACACCCTGGCAACATAATAGTCTCAACGAAATAATCTAAACATTTCGACATTATTTACCTACACATCTAACATAGCCATGGCGGTCACTCTGAGCGATCTCGACGCTCATGAGCAGCCGTCAGACGAACTGAGGGCCCAATGGAAAGCATATACAAAGATGACACCACAAGAACTCATGAGCGACTCCCGGGTGGATGATCCTAGGGAATCGCCAGAAAAGTGCGGATTCAAGAAGACAGGGCAGATCACAAGAGCTCAGGTGCAGGAGGCGTTAGCACACATCGGATTCTCAAAAGGCTCGATACCCGTGGATGAGGATGTTCCAGTTCTACACCATCCACTGCTCCCAGGTACGTGGATTTTTGCAACAGCATTTCTCCAATAGTGCATATACTCCGTATAAGGACTTCAGCTAAACTTTCATAGGGCTTCTTATCGCTCCCGGTTTAATACCAGGTCAAGCTCAGTCTAGGATGGTAGATCTCATGGCCCACCGAGACTTGAGCAATCCCAGACACACCAACAACATGCACCTCCACTTCAATGTCCCCTACCTATCTGGCGACTCGGAGGCAGAACGGTCCTTCTTCTCCTACTCACCAGGATCACCATCCGGAACTTTCACACCCAAAGACCCAAACGTTCACAATCCTCTGTCTCCTCGCCAGGTGCTCAACAAGAAGTTGCACTGGGTCACCCTTGGCGGGCAGTACGACTGGACAAACCGCATCTACCCGGATGAGCGCCCGCCAGAATTCCCTTCTGACTTGGCTGGGACCTTGCAGGCTCTGTTCCCGGAGACGCTCGCCCAAGCTGCTATTGTGAACTTCTATAGTCCCGGGGATACTATGATGATGCATCGCGATGTTAGCGAGAAGTCGAGCCAAGGTCTCGTGAGCTTAAGTCTAGGCTGCGATGGTTTATTCATGGCAGCACCGAGTAAGACAGTAGTCAATGGTGATAGTAAGGAGGCTGAAGAGGCGACGAACGGTGACAGTAGTGACGATAAAGATGGTAAGGGCTATCTACTTCTGAGGCTGAGGTCCGGCGATGCGATATACATGACGGAGGAGTCAAGGTATTGCTGGCACGGCGTTCCCAAAGTACTAAAGGGAACTTGTCCGTCACACTTGGCCGACTGGCCAGCGGTTGGTGAAGATGGGCGTTTCGAAGACTGGAGAGGGTGGATGGGGAACAAGAGGATCAATCTAAATGTTAGACAAATGAAAGATTGAGAAGAAGCCAATGAGCTTCTGATCAACGTAAAACAGTCTATTTATCACTGCCAAAGATGTGGAAGTAATGTATTAATGATCATCATTGGAACACAGAGCGAGGCTTTTGGAGTATGATTTATAAATACATTTCAACGCGCTTTAGAAAACCAATCCATCGCTTGAAGACCGCCATGTATGCCAACGCCAGATAAATTGTCGCTTGCAACTTTTTGCCCTTGATTTTCCCCTTATGCGAAACCAAACCCTTGAGCGTTATTGAGCGCCATCGCTAGCCGCTCTCTCAGTACCTCCTTGTCCTTGTACTCAGGAAGAAGTAGCGTGCCGTAGCATGTATAAGCTGTAGGCAGATGCCCGTGATCACCTTCCTCCTCGCCATTTCTTTGAACCACGAATTGCAGATTGCTCACCCCTCCCACGGGGAGACGATCTGATGCTGTAACAAACTCCAGCAACCGCCGTTTCATAGCCTCATCGTAGCGCTTCACAACGGACCAGAAGTCCTTAACGGCACGATGTGAGGCATCCCAGCCCACGTAACGAGTGCACTGCCGCAGCTCCGATATGTCAATCTCTTGTACTCCTTCTACCAGGGATTGAAGGACTGGTGGACTGAGCAGACTTAGAGATTTGGGTTCGAGGCATGTTCGGAAACCACGCTCGAATGCTGCAAATTGGGGACGCACTGATACGTCGGTGAGGAAGCGGATATAGTCGGTGGTGTACTCGTCACGGTTGTCCTTGGTGACAAAAGGTGCTTCGTGCTCATCATCTATCGGCAACATGTCTTTACCGATTTGCGGCCACGATGTGTCGGGCGTGCTCATATCGCGCGTCACATGACTCCCATATGTGAACACAGAAAACTCGTATGTCCGAGCAAAGATGTCTTCAACAGCACCGTCCTTCTCATCCCACTCCTGCAATGTTGTGAGCCCACTTGCTAGATCAGGCCATCCGTCCTCAATATGGTGTAGCTCTGTTACGGGCCAATTCAATAGCTTGCGATAGAGAGCCTTTGGAAACGTGACAGGTAGTGTCAGGCCGTTAAACACAGCAAGGGAGACCAAAAGTCCAAGCAGCTCAAACTTCCACAACTCTACAACGGAGCCTGGAGCAAACCAGGCCATCCTTGTTCGGTCGTCGACTGTGAAAGCTCCATAGTGAGGATCCATGAACTCTGCAATCGCCATTCGGAAAAACTCCTGCTGAACACCGCCGGAATCAAAACCCTCTTCTCCCCCTTCTTCTCCCAAGTGAACTTTCAAAGGTCGAAGCAGCTCTCTCTCTTCGCGTCTCCAGAGCTGGTCAAACGCATCTCGAAGTACATTTTCGCGATTGATTTCCAAGATGAGATATCTTGAAGATGCGGTCTTGAGCAGATCTTGCAGAACCATCTTGTGGTGTGGATTCGTAATTAAGCTGCCACTCTCGACAATCGCACTCATCCTGGTCTTGAGCGAGCTTGAGGCCTCGTAGGTCCTGCTCATGCGCGAGAAGTTGATGGAACGGAAGAAAGACACCAACGTGTTGGGAGAGAACAGGTATGGGTAATCAAGCAGGTGGCGTCGTTGGTTGTTTGATGTGAAATTTAGCCAGGCAATGGCGACGTCCATCGAATCGAGGCGATCTGAGATATAGCTGATCTGGAAGTCTCGGTCGATCATCTGCAAGAGTTCTCTTTGCTCATCTGGAAATGCCATTAGCACGATATGCGTCCAGAGGAACTGAAGCTACACTTACACATTGATTCGATGAGCGACAACGCCCCTGCGAAGGGGCCACTTGTTGAGAAGTCGGGGCTGCCGTCCCAATCGTTGAAGATGACGACCCTAGCCCACTCCATGATGAGAATCTGCATGCGTCCTTCATGAAGGAGTCTTGACTTCTCGGCAAATTGGAGGACTGGTGAAGATTCTAAGCCTAACACATCAATCTGATTGAAAACCGGATCCAGGACATCCATGTCGATTCCATAATCTTGTTCATGAGAGATCTGTTCCATCTCAATAAGCTGCGCAAAGCGTCGCCTGGCTGTGAGAGCGCAGCACAGTCGCCGTGCCAGCCTGACCGCAAGATCGTTTGAGAAAGCATCATCGAAACTTTCTCGAAGAGCTGAAGGTTGAGTAAGGACCGCTGAAGTGCTCACTGTCTGACCCCTAGATCGTATATATGCCAACGATCTTACCGTACGTTTGTCTTCGCAAATAGGCACACTGCCTGAAAGAGCATGGAGACATATCGACATGATGCATCCTGCTTCGAAATCCGAGAGAGCATTCGGGTTGCGTTTGAAGAGTCTTGATCGCCTTGTTCCCATCTGCTGCAAAGACTGGGGTGGTACGAACAGGCCATCCGCGGCCATCCACAGACTATGGAAGATGAGGCTCGGGGCTAGCCTTGTCAAGCGTGACATGCAGTACCATAACGTGTGTGAATCGTACAAGTCGCCATCCGCTGTGAAGGAAGCGATAAGAGCTCGAGGATCACTAAGGACGCTGAAAAGGGTTTGCTCGTTGAAGGCTTTCCACTGCCGGCGAGAAACAGCATCGTGATGCGTGTTTTGTCTACGTAAAGGCGAATTGCCCCGTAAAGGTTGTGGTACAATGTCGTGGGGTTGAGGTACCACAGGCTTTTCTTCCTCCCCCGTCTCATCTTGCTCGAAGACATCACAAACAAAGTCGACGATATCTGCATCGATGTTTTTGAGCGCTTGCGGCGGGGGGTAGCGCGGTTCGGTCGCGGCAGCATCTAAGCTCAGCATATCCGACGTACTATCAGATTTCACGACCTTGCTTGGCGACGGTGGATCCAGAGCATGGGTTGGCGATGTCAGCTGTGTCCCTCCAAGCAGCGACTCTAGATCTTCGTCGTTTTCGATATTAACTGTGATTGAGTCTCGGGATGGAACGTCTCCAAAGAAGGCAGGCTTGGTAGGGATATCAGGAAACCCGCGTGACACGGTCGCAGAACTGGATCGTAATGTGCGAGCCAACTTTTCGGGGTGATATCCATTTGGGCGAGGCGACTTGGTAGGTGACTTCGGTTCTTCGACAACAGCGGGAGATGGAGGCTCAAGCGATGTCCTCCTTCGTGGCTTAGACGACTGAGGGGATCGGAAGGTCGCTTCGGGGTTGCGTCTTGACTTGGTTGGATCCTGCGGTGATGGGTTCAGAGATTCAGGCGGTGCTAATCTCTCTGGGGGCTCGCCATTAAGGAGTGATTGCTTCGAGGGTGATCTTAGGTCGGCGCCGAGTTCCGATTTGGGCGATATGGAGCTAGAACCAGACAACTCTGGTACGTCTCCGGTCGCTTGTTCAGCGTCGGCATTGCCAGTATCCAGCTTAGCAGAGATGGCAGCCATGCCCTGGGGTGTCAACCACTCGAGCATTCTGAAAGCAACACTTCCAAACATGTGTGCAGCAAAGGATCGGTGGTCTTTATTTGTCGGTCGCTCGCTGATTTTGGGCTTTGGCTTTGGTTCGTCTGGGTTTCGCTTCGGAGAAGTATGGCTCGTGCGCTCGCCGTCATCGGTGCTGGGCATTTCGACCCGCCTGCTGGGCACTCGGCTCCGTCCATCCAAGCGCGGAGATGGTGATGAGCGCCCAGATTCTTTGGGTGATTTGAGTTTTGTAGGTCTAGTGCTCGAGCAGCTATTTGAGCGCTTCGGTTCGAGGGGGAACATGGGCTCGCGACGAGGGTCGGTGTCGAAGTTCAGATTACTTAAAACATTCGGCGGCTCTTTGGACGGTCTCGATGTCGGGCATAGACCCTTCTCCGGGTTATCTTGGCTTGCAAGATACACAGCGAGCATTCTAGCACTGAGAGGACTGTATCGCCGTATGGGAGCTTTCCCAACGAGGCGCTTTCTGCAAGTGAAGCAAGTCGAGACGGTGCAGGTGGGCACACCGCAGCCATTTCGTAATTGGTGAACATAGCTATCATCCATCATCAGCATTTCACACCCAGAGGATCTAGGACACTTGTTACGTACTCGGCTACCAGGGACTGGAAGTCATGCCGACGAGCGGCGCGATGGATGGCATAAACGCAGCGTGGGTCTTCGACGTCGATAACAGATTCTTGTAGCTCCGGCGGCGCGTCGGCTGGCAGACGAGCAAAGGGAACTTCCTGCCATAGTCCAGCATAGATATCAAGTTCGCTGTCCTCTCTTGCCATATCCCCCGATATGCGGGCGGGTCTGAGTACCGGTGAGATGGGCGCCATCGTGGGCGACAAACTCTGGCGCGCCGAAGCGCGGGCGTCGAAGCCGACGCAACGTCTTCAGTAGGTTCAGGCAAGGCGAAGTGGAGCAGGATGGTGCATAATAGTCCTCGTGCAACGGTAGAGGAGAAATGACATGCGTACAAGCGGGTGGAAATTAATAGGGAAAGGAGGCGGCGAGATGCCGATTACAGAGGATTAAAGTTGACGAGGTTACGAAATGCAGAATGTCCGAGTTGACGGCATTCTGGGTCCAGGCCTAGTACAGTACGAGTAATAGGCCACTCAACCCGAGGCGGTTAGCGCCAAGCGGTTGGTTGGCGGCGGCTTGTTGGCTTCAGCCCTTTCGCGAAACAAGTGGAGCCCCACTCAGCGTTGGCAGTGCTAGCAGGACCTTATGCCGCTCCAGGGTTATCCTACCTTACATGATATGCTGACACCTGTGCGTGTTACCCTGGCATTGGCTTCCTCGGCCACTCCTCTTATAACTTTTTCTTTCCTTAAAACCTTTTCATATGTGTCATATGAAAGTAGACCTTTTTCGGTGGAAAGTATGAGGCTTGCTATGACTAACATGGTGTCATTAGGGACTCCAGCATTAAGAACAACTCGGATGGCTGTAATAGTAGTAGTAGTACCTTGTTTGGTGAGTAATGGTGCTCTAAGTTTGGTGGCTTCAGCGGCCTCTGGCAGTGACTTCAGTGGCCCCATATTACCAATACCGGCACCAGGTTTGCCTTATCGCCCTGCATTTTAGGCCTTATCGTTTGAGCCCCACGAAGAGACCCCGCCACCCACCACCACTTCTCGATCTTCGAATTTTCCTTATTGTCGCCTTCTGATGACATATTCTCCTTCCAGGATCTTCGTCATCTTTCCCCTACATTCCCGGCGTAGCCTTGTCAACCTGTGATCCTTCACAATCACCATACTCTTCCTCAGAGAACAACCAAGGCCTCTTCCCCTACCTTCTTTCCGCTCCTAACGGCTTGACTTTGATCTCCCACTTACAAAGTTTCTCCCGCTTTCTTGGTTGACATCATGGCGAGCGCAGCAGCTCAGCCAGCGACGGCAGGCAATTCTGCCTCCCATCCGTACACTTGTAACACTTGCCAGGTCGCCTATCGCAACATCGATCTGCAAAAGGGTCATATGAAGAGTGACTGGCAGTACGTTGTACCCCGCGTCCGAATTAGCGTCCAAGAAAACCTGTGTACAGCCTACTAACAACTCTTTCTTTTAGTCGCTATAACCTCAAGCGCCGCGTTGCCTCGCTCCCTCCCATTTCTGCCGATGTCTTTACCGAAAAGGTCCTCCAAGCTCGCGCCGCGACGACCGCCGAAGCCGACAAAGTTCATTTCGAGCGAATTTGCGATGCTTGCCAGAAGACATACTACAGCGAGAACGCGTACCAAAATCACCTGTCGAGCCAGAAGCACAAAGCCAACCTCGTAAACGCTGGCCATCGCCCTGACGATGAGGTTAGTTCGGTTGTGAGCTCGACGTTCACCTTGGGGGATCCTGTTCCGGCTGTCCGCCGTGACTCATATGACTCAGACGTGGAGCAAGAGTTCAACCAGGTCGTGGAAGGCTTCCACCGCACCAAGATCTCACAGAATGAGCAACGTCCTTCGCCTGTGAAGCGTCCTTCAAACCCACAGCCTGCCGATGGTACCAACGAGAACCCAAATGCCTCCAACGGCCGGGAGTCGAACTCCACCACGCCGGTACAATCTCAGACTGGACCTGCTTGGACATTGACCTCTTGCATCTTCTGCAACTACAGTTCGCCTACCGTGCCTCTCAATGCACACCACATGGAACGCTTCCATGGCATGTTCATTCCAGAAAAGGAGTATTTAGTCAACTTGGATGGACTAGTAGAACAGCTTCAGCATACCGTCCACGATGGCCATGAGTGCTTGTACTGCGGAAAGATCAAATCCACTGTCTTCGGTATTCAGACCCATATGAGGGATAAGGGCCACTGCAAGATTCCCTTCTCTTCAGAAATCGAACAGCTCGCTATTGGCGACTTCTATGACTTCCGCAGTACCTATTCTGATGAGGAGGAGGAATCTGACAGCGAAGAAGCCACTGCGGAGACCAATGGAGGAGCCAAGCTTGGCGCAAGAAGAGCGGCTAAGGTCACCAATGAAGATGGTGAAGCAGTCAATGCTGAGGAGGCCGACGGATGGGAGACCGATAGTTCAGCTTCCTCACTGGACTCGGACGATCTTACTGGAGTTCCTGCAGAACACCATGTACATCAGTACGAACGGTTGGAGAAGCACCCTCACCATACCAAGCACGACCCTCGCCAGCGTCACCAGGTGGATGGCTGGCATTCTCATGCCCACAAACACGTCCACGCGGCATTCCATGACGAGTATGAGCTGCATCTTCCTTCCGGAAAATCAGTTGGCCACCGGTCCCTGAACAAATACTACCGTCAGAACCTCCACAACTACCCCACTGCTGAGGAGCGTGCCGAGCGCAAGGCATTGGAAGCTAGCAAGGAAGATGACGAGACTGATACTGGGGAGGACAATCAGCTCACTGTCCTCAATGGACGCAATAAAGCTGTCGTTCCTCGCGGTGCTAGGGGTATGGCTGGCGTGACGGAAAAGGGCCGGCGCATGGCCAAGAAGTCCGAGCAACGCGGCAGGACGCAGGAAGACAACGACATGAAGAGGAAGGATTACGCCTACGGAAAGAAGCTGAACAACCAGAAGAACTATTACTACCGCTACGAACGCGGTGGTTGATCGCATCTTTCAAGGGTCCTTTCTAGCATCAAAATAAAAAAAAGTTACGTATGATCACTTGCCGTTTCATGATGTGACATGAATGCAATCCCTCAGGTCCTCCCACTTGCTATTCATGCGTATCGGTAATAGTGGCAGTAACAGATGTTGGATTACCATATTTGGCAAGTCCATTAAAAACCCTGGTCAGTGCAAGTGGGCCGCTCGCATGTCCGACTAGATCCAAAATATCAGCATCTCATATATGCTCTTAATAAAGAATTCTTCATAAAAGAAAGAAAGAGGGAGAAAGAAAAAGGTAGTAGTGCTCACGATTAGTTTCTTTGTCGGGCCGGTCTGACTTGCCGCACGCAGGGACTGTGCGTTTATAGACTCTCGTTTGAACGAAGAACTTGACAAGAAAGGCTTGCATGAATGTATATAGGCGTACTAGTATCTAGTCCCATATCATTGCCATTGTTTTCCTTTCCCCGCACTTTAGATCCGGGGAATTCCCAAAATCTGTCATCTATCGGGCGGTGATGCTGACAACGGAGAAGCTATACGCGATTTCGGATCCGAAATGCATGGCGTTTTACCCCACAAAGATAGCTAAAAGAGCATGATCGGGCTGGGGAAGACAATTAAGAACCAAGATTGCAGACCAGCTGTTTGTGGTAGCCATTCACCGGGCATAAATTACCCACGATCCGGTGTAATCAGGATCTATTTTAGTTGGGAAGGGGATGTAAAGGAGATACTTAGATGTCTTGCAAGATCAATCAGCAACACCGAAATGCTGTCTCCGTCGGTGTACTGGACATGGAAGTCTTCGACTTTTGCTATTGTCAAGCTCTTTAATTATTCTAACTTTGAGTCGTGTTACATCATGGCTGCTAGCATTTCTTCACTGAGCATGTTCCGAGCCTTTGGCCTCATATAAGATCGACCTAGGCCTGGGGTCAATCTCTGGTCTTTTATTCGGCAGTGCCATGGCGGGACAGCTTGGGGTGGCGGATTCAGCGACCTTTTAGATGGGGTCTGGTGTCTTTGCGGGTGGACCGTATAATTGCGCTAGTAATCAATGTATTTGAGTTTCTCAGTTGTCTCTCCGTAGTTCTTGTATTGCTGATAGTTTATGCACAGTTTACCAATTGGATGTACAACAACAGTCCATTTACCGCGCTTTCAAACGCCGACATGTAACGCTGGAGCGGGAGCGAGATCGACCCTATCGAGAACCTACAGAACAGACGTATATACCTTGAGACCGGGGCTGCAGATCCCACGGTGGGAATTAACTCTATGAACCAGCTTGAAAAGCAACTGGCCATGTTCAGTGATGCTCGAAAGAAATCTTATATCAAAATTGAAGGTGCGGGCCACATGTTTCGCACGGGCTTTGTACTACTTTTATCGATGATACCTGCTACCAGAAGTGGGCGGATGAGTAAACCTGCAACTGGAAAGCAAACAGAAGAACCTTGATATAAGAGACCCCAAAGGACAAATGGCATAATGACTGGCACTCCTAACTTCAAGAAGCCAAATGAGCCCAGCTGATACACCCACTACTACTGATATCTGTCGAGTGTGCAGGGTAGGTGTCGAGGATGTGATGAGATGACAAGGCTCAATATCAATAGGGCGGAGTAAATATAAATGAATTCACTTAGAATTATTCAGGTATCGTAAATTGCGGCTGGCAAATGGGAGCCCAGGCAATACCCCGCACAGTAACAAGCGAGGTGGATCATTGGAAATTCAGCGGTTCCCAGATCTGACTAGCGGGTTCTTACTAGCAGCTTAGCTTAGGCAAGTGATACCGGGTGGATTGCAAAGCGCAGGTACGGCCTGGCGATGGCCTCAATCTCTCCACGCGTCTTGGGGGTTCTCTTTCTCCTGTCGCCCTACACCTTATACGTCCTGGTTGCTTGCAAGACCTGGCAGCCCAGCTTTATCGGTACCTCCGCACGGGTTGTCGGACCCGTTGGGTGACAGGATGCAGGGCGAACTAGTCACCCGCCGGACCCAATTCTCCAGCTGCGATGAATGTCGCAGGTCGAGGGTCGCCTGTGACGCGGCAGCTCGCGCAAAGGAAAAGGAGGATGGTGACGCTGACCCATCATCTGTTTCCTGCTCAAGATGTCTGAACAGGAAGAAAGCGTGTACTTTCAAGGTATGTGGTGGTTCTTGATGTGCTGTTCCCCTCCAATTGAACTTTGTAATTAAAGAGAAGAATGCAGTGGGTGAAAGAAAACAAGGGAGCAACGGCAAAGAAGCCTTCAAGACGCAAGAGCAGACGTCGGCGAGCTTCACCGTCTGCGAGTGACCAAGGAACCTCGCAGCAGAACAATACACAGGACACTTCCACAACCACACTTCCTCCCTACCGCTCTCCTAATCCTTCTGACCTTTCATCGCCGTTCGTTACAAATGGACGAAATGATACGGAGAGATGTTCACTGACCACGGGCTTTTCCTCTGATATGGCACTGTCACCTTCAGTCTCTGGTCTTGGGCCCATGTCGTCGGATATCGTCAGTGCTGCCGATGCTCAATGGCTGTCGACCATCTATCGTGTTGGCTTCGACACTGTCTTTGGCTCCTGGATGGGAAAGTTTTGTTGTCCTTTTGTGTACGTTACCAAGACATACTTTAGGCGTTGTACTAAAGCACTAACGGACACAGCTATGGCGAGCACAGCACCGCTGACAAATACGTGAGGATATCTGATCTTTGTCGGCAGTTGGACTGGTGTAGAGCATATGGAACCACTGGCGACCCGGAAGATCTCATCGCACAGGGAATCCAACAGACAGAAAGATGTCGTCAAGCTGATGAGTCCTTGAGAATTGCCATTGCCTCTTTCTCCGCCCGGTGGCTGCCCCTAGCGCCCAAGTCCTCTGAAAGAGACGAAGACAACAGCGTTGTTATTCAAGCCCTTTGGCGGCATGCGCGTCGTGACATGCTTCGCGTCATTAACCGGCCATCTTACCGATCTATGCTTTCTCTATTCCTGTTCGCACTGACTCCAGTTCCGGCTACAATATCAGAGGAAGAAGAGGTCGATGGGATTTCTGGCCAGTCATGCGTACATGCAGCCTTGCAGCAAATACAAGTTCTCCGAGCATGGCAGAGAAATTTACAGTTCAGTGGAACGAGCGTATCACAAGGTGCTGTGAAGCAGGCGCTTCCGGCGAACCCGGATTCTATGAACACGTCCAGCTATTTAAACGCCGAAAGTACGGCGTACTGGGCCGCACTCACATTTGATACGTCCGCCTCCCTCACACTGAACTGCCGTTCACTACTCTCATCCGGACTCTTTGGGTTTGACGAGGAGCTGTCGTGGAACTTGGTGCGGACTTGTGCCAAGATGTTCGATGAAACAGCGCAGCAATGGCAGCCAGGGAGTGTGGATGTGACAGACGACAGAGCAAATCAGATTGTCGGAGCAGGTGCCGCGTGGAAATTGCTCGGCTGGAAGCTCACCGCTGTCTTCAAAGAGTCTTTGAGAGATGGGCACGATGAGACAAAAGTAGCCCATGCTTACACGACAGTCGTCGATTCCATCAAGAATTTCAACGTCATCTTCAGTCCTCACATGGAGGCTTGTCAAAGGCGGATGCAATTTTTGGGTCAGCAAACCAAGTTGCGATGGTGTAAGTCAATCCAAGGATCGGTTCTCGGAGTCACACTAATAACCCTTGTCTGGCAGACTCTCTTATGCTTCATTACCATTTGAGCATTCTTATGTTGATTGACATGATCGAAGCCACTGAGAGATATGATCTGCTCAGTGACCTTGAACAAATCAAAGTCGAAGCAGAGAACACGGTTATGAATACGCTGGTATTTGGCTTGCATACCACTTATACTATTAGTGGTGACCCACTGGTATTCTCCGAAGACAGCGCCAACCTGGGGGAAAATTCCGTCACGGTTCCTTTAACAGCCATCGATCCGTATCCTCATCACATCGTAGCAGGGGTCCAACTTGTCCGAAAAGCGATTGAGCGAGATTTCGGCCTGGGGAAGATAACCGAAGAGTCGCATGCGAACCTACAATCAACATTAGTTCGAACACTAGATCTACTTCCGCAGTCTTCGAAGTCAGTGCAAGCTGCTCGCTTGAGGCTTTCGGAGAGGCCACACGACACCTCCATGGACTATTATCATGACCCATTCAGACCATTACATGCTCAATTTGCGGCTTGAGGTACTACGCTTTATTTTGAAGCTATCACAAATTACTCAGATCTTAACGTCAATGATCGACTCTGAGGTATGATGTTCGGATCCGAGAAATTTACACTATTTCCTTGGTATCCCCCTCCTTGGGCGAACATTCGAGACCCACTTTGTACCGGCTCCTCGGATCCGATGCGGGATCCCCAGCTCGAACTCGGCATTCAAAGTACTAGTATTGTGCATTGTCAGAAACATCTTTTGTCGAAGATTCGAGATTTTACCAGATGTCTGAAAATATTGCCTCAATACAATCGCAACCAACAGTCATGACAGCTGCAGTCGCTTCTGCCTCGCACCGACAGTGCGTATCGATCCTCGGAGCTGGGACACAGGGTCGGCGACTGGCGTTCATGGTGAGCAAGTAGCATTTCTTTCATTCTTATGATTTCGGTCGCATGATATGCGTACCGCTAACTTATTTCTTAGTGGTCTAGCCAAGGCAAGGACGTTCACCTGATAGATGCGCAATCATCACAATTAAAGGCAAGCCTCCAGGCTGTGAATGACTTTCGAACGTCCTGGGCTAGTCCAGGATCTCAGACCGGCGAAATCATTACTCACTTGCCAGAAGAGCTAAGTCAAGCTATTCAACAGTCGTGGCTCATTGTTGAGGTGTGTGTTCCTCTCCATCAGAAAAACTGGGATGTTGCTGAGACTCAGTAGTGTGTTCCGGAAAGATTATCGTTGAAGCAGCAAGTGCTGTCTGACCTTGATTCCGTCGCCCCAGAAGACGTAATCATTGCCTCAAACTCGAGCAGCTACTCGTGTGGTGAGATTGTCAAAGGTTTGACATTGACACACAAAAGCCGGATTCTTAGTGCCCATACATGTATGTTATTCTGTCCCAACCCTTTTATTGCGGAAATGTGCTAACTGCTCTACTAAGATTGGCCGCCTGAGACGCCGGGTTCGTTTGTCAATTTCTAAGCGGTGGAGTTATTCACTAATATGAAATACCAGCCATCGAAATCATGGGCCATGACTCCACGAATCCGTCTCACATCGAATTGATGTTAAAGGAATGCGCGGCCCATGGGTTTGAACCCTTCCACGTGCGGAGTCCATCTATGGGCTATTTATATAATAGGTTCGCAAACTTTTTTATTATATCAACTTTGTACTTGCTAAAATAGACGTCTAGGATCTGGGCGGCAATCAAGAGGGAGGCTCTTCTAGCCGCCGCCGAGGGCGCTGGTACTCCTGAAGAGATAGATGCAATTTTCAGAGGCATCCTCAAAACACCAAAGGGTCCATTCGAGCAAATGGACGTTGTCGGTTTAGATGTCGTGCATGATATTGAACAGCACTACGCTGATGCGAGAGGGTATCTCCCTGAAGCGCCACGCGAATATCTGCAGCAGTTCCTTCAGAAGGGTCATCTTGGTGTGAAGAGTGGGAGAGGGTTTTATGACTATGGAAACGACCATAAACTTTGACGTCTCACTATTCGGAATGGCCATGCCTTAGCAGTGTAGGCACAAGTTCGACAAGGGAGTGAGATCATGGCAGTTTTTGTCTCCTTGTAGATAATCATGAGAATCTCGAAATATTTCACATTAGCTTCTACTCAAACTTCTAAGTGAGATACTAAGCGTATCGCCCGTACTCCAATGATCTTATTAGTAACCCTTAGATCTCTGCATATCATGTACTCTTCGATTTGCTTTATTAATAGCTTACGATGTATCAAGGATATGAGTGTATTAGAAGAGGACTGACTTCAAGCGATGCCTGTCTAGACATGAGGAAATTATTGAAGCCAAACGGGAACCCAGTATACTCCAATAGGACAATGGCGAAGGCTAATGAAGAATTCGACCACTATGAAGATCCTCCGCAAAAAGACGCACAGTAGAAGTTGTACACCACTCAACACGAATTGCCAAGAACACACAGCTCGCAATGTCACGCTATTCAACCGTTCCGAGAAACGCTACGTCTCCGACTTCTGCGGCGACAACAAGCAGAAAGAAGATGGTCGAATCATTTGCGGCCTTCAACCATCGTCATTGTAGAATAATAAAAAAGCGATATATTAGGTTCTTAATATGAGAAAAAGATAGTCTTTAGAAGTCTTGTGTCTATGCTTATTATTGCTTATTAGCAAGAGCAGGGATATGAAGGCTATGACATCGCCCCCTATTCTTAAGAACAACTTTCTTACGGAAAGGTACTGCATACATAGAATTTCAAGGGTTAAAGTGTACTCTCATATTCTAGGAGCTCGTTGGTTGGGCTGCCCTCTGCATATCATCCTAAGTTAGACGTGCATATACGCTAGTGAGCGATGAAACTTATTAAATAGAGACCGACTTCTTTAATTGTGAAATAAGATATTTGCGTCAATATATTACATCATTCGATGAATGCTTATCTGTAGTAGCTCGTCTGTTGGCATATATTCAAGTTCTGCGCCTCATATTTGGAGGTATACACATTAAATCAGACCGCGTCATTGATCTCTGTGACGCTGTTGTTATGCCTTTGCATCCCTGGCCCCGCCAATTTCGCAGTGAATAGCATCCATGCGCTCGAGAAATCGCCGACATGCAGGAGATAGAACCTGCAAAGGCTAGAATTCATAGAGACAACATCCCTAGTTTTTTCAGACTAACTAGCTGAGTTCTCACAGCGTTCGTGGGATATTCAAAGACCAGAAATGCCGAGTGGAGATGTCCAAGGCGCCCCCATCTGGAGCGACATCTAAACTTCAGTTTTTTTTATGGACTCAAAGCTATTAAGGTTCGCCATCCTCTCCGGATAGCCGTCACCCCGGCGTTGATATAAAGTCGCAACTTTCATACCGAGATAGGCTCTGATTCAAGTGTATGGTGTCTGGTACGCCAACCAGTCTGATTCAGGATCTGGCAGACTGCCGCTCATATGCGATAGACAGTTGACAGTTTGCCCGCCGCTGCTAGCTCCATTGCTCACATCAGCTGTTATCGGCAAGTTGAAAAAGTCGAATATGTCGATATTATCGAGTTCGTTTAGCGAAGCCGCTTGTGTAGACGTCGGCTCCACGCCGGAATGTCGAGTCTGGCTATTCAAAGTTACTAGATCGTGTGCGCTCCTGGCAATGGTATGTCAGCGTCGGAATTGGAAAACTAATCCGGATGCTTTCTTTACTTACTTCCTCATGGAGGCAAAGTTCCCGCTCTGCCGTCCCCGATGGACAATTCTGCTAAGCACCTTGGCGTAATTGTTCGCTAGCTCCCAGTATTGCCCAACGTGATTCAAAGTCTCGATTAGGAATTCAATCTTGGGATCAACCTGGCATCCCACAGTTGCAGCGTGTACAAGAAGTAATCTCGCCGCTACCCACAGTGAAAATGCAAACGGCGGGCCGAGCAGGTCCAGCCCGTTGGCCTCGTATACATCACGCGCAATATCCCCAAGACTCTGTACAGCCGACAGGCAGCGCTGCATGGCGTAGTGCGACGGAGCAAAAATGTGGGATCGAGTGGTCGGGTACGCCGCGGCCGAGTGCAGGCGAACAACGGCCACAACGTAGGCGCTGTGCAGCATGAACCAGTTGGCCACGCGACTGGCTGGATCGGAGTGGCACAGGGATGAGATCTTGCTGTATTCGCTGGGTAAACCTTGCAACCAAGTGTCGAGGGAGTTGTCGAGGCTGCGGTAGGTATTTCGCCAGTTGGTCATGTCTTGGGCGGAGGTGATATCGACGGGCATTCGGACGAATGTGTGTATCCGGCTGAGCAGGCGTAAAATCTCGCAATGGTAAGCGAAGCTGCCGAGGTTTTCGGGTTTGTTGACCACGTAGGTTGCCTCTTGACCGCCTTGCTGGCTGCTTGACACGTTCATGGTTTGTGTCTCTACCGGGACGTTTCTGGAGAAATTGTCGTACGAGCACGGCAGCAACCTTTGCATCAGTTTCTCGTCCAGCATGAAGTCGAAATCATTCGTTGAAATCGTGGCGTAGCGGTCAAGGAGGTAGACCATCCAGCAGATACGCCGACGTCCTTCATCCTCGATCCAAGACTCTGGCTTGCCAGTTATGACTCTTCGCACTGACCCTGTGGCCGGCATATGTTCAGGCCCGGCTGACAAGAATATCCTCGTCTCTTCGTAGAGACGAAGCTGTCGAACATTTTGGGCCAGCATCGAGAGCATGTTCCAGCCACGCGGGCCATTGGATGTTCCTAGCTCATCGAGGCAGAGAATCACAAGAGCCTTCAGCGCTTCTATGCTGACATTATCCATAGCATACAGCTGGACCGTCCGTCTCGATACTGAATGGTAGTGGACCTTTGCCTCGTGGGACAGCCTTGGATCTTGAAGAAACCGTAATGTCGTTGCCACAATAGCGTGAAGGAGAACACGGTCCGCCTCATTCATCGATGTTGATCCGAAGAAGATGCCAAACGTCGTCTTGCGGTCGAGAATCGGACACCACGTGTTGCAGTGCTTGAAGTAGAGGTCGACCAAGGTGTAAATCACATCCTGCGGCGGAAGGTCGGTCAAGGCTGGGGCCGGTACAGCAACAGGCGTCTGCTGATGTGATCCTGCAGGTCCCGGCGATGGTGTCGGTTGACCGAAGGAGCTTGCATTCTGAAGACCGGATGAAGCGGTTGACTGCTGAACGCCATACTGAGAGACATCAGGAGCGTCGCTGCCCGGCCAGTACGATCCGGCGTAGATACTAGATGCTCCCTGGGAGTTTGGGGTAGCGGCCGAAGGGATATTTGATGAGTTGAGGCCTCCGTTCCCACCACTCCGGATGGCGACATCAACCTGTGACCCAGGAGGATTACTCAGGGCGGGTGATGCCCCAGAGACCGAGTGCGTGTCGATGTGATCCTCAAGACGCCTCCCTAATGACTGGAGAAGAGCATCGATCCGGTTCACCTTGGCCTCCAACTCAAGGCCGAAACCGATACGACTACCAGGTTTCTGCCTCTCTAGGTAGACACAAGTCCTGTTATGCCGAGCACACCACGAGCATGCCGGCTCAGCACGATCACACTTGACTTTACGTGCTTTGCACAACTCGCATCTGTCAAGCCCGAGACGCCCGTCAGCCCCATATTGCGATGCAGTTGAGCGGCCAAGGTCGTAAGACAAAAGAGCCGAGATAACAAAAAAACAATGCGATAAGAAACTGGGATAAACTTACGATGTCTTCTGATACTTCTCCCTCTTGCGCTTCTTCGGGTTCTCACCGGCCGAGCCAGGCTGGTGGGCCGTCTCGTCAGCGCTGGAAGCCTCGCCTTCGTCGTAGCTCATGGCCGAGTTCTCGTCGTCGTGGGTCGCAGGAGGAGCCTCTGCTGGGTCGGCCATGTTTCTTATCTCTCAATGGTAATAAGTTGACCGAAAGTTTTAAACGGGGCGAATTATTGAATGGAGAAAGGTTCCCCTTGCTTATGGGGAAGCGCTGTTACCGAGATGGCTTAAACACTCTTTTGACAACTTTCAGATCCATAACTTAACATTCAAGGATGAAAGTCCATGCCCGGTAATCTCACTTCGCAGTATCAATTTACTCGTAACTGGATGAAAAAGAAGTAACCGCGAAAATCATTTCGAATCCATCATTCGAAGGCGATAGAACGGCAAGTTGCGGCCGAGCCCGTTCATCCGAAACTCATTGCCTTCATCTTTCGTAACTAGCGTCGGCCAGGTCCCGTTCCTGGAGGTTTCGGTGGTTGTAGTAATTAGCATAGCCAGCACTCCTCTCTGTCTCTGCCTGGGCGGCAGCTGGACAAAAGGGTCGAAAAGGCCGAAAATGACCCGCCAATTTGTGGGGTTTCGGGTTCTTTTCGGTAGTCTATGCCCGAGACAACAATACTGGACTCGTACCCTGGGCCATTATCTTACACATGTTGTGATGCAGAGCTTAGATTGGGCGGCTGGGGTATCACGAAATCCAGAGTCGAAAGATCGAAAGATAAGGATCATGGAAGCATTGAGATATCAGGGAATGCGTGAGTCCATAAAGAGGCGGAGGCGTGCAGGCGAGTGGAATGGGTAACTGAGCAAACAACTCACTCAAGCGCTCCGTGTATTTCTACAGAACAGATATAGCTGGCGAAGAGAAAGAATTCTTCAGCTAAAGCTCTCTCACATCTTGTACTTCAATATTTAGAATACATGTCATAAAATATCTCTACTTTAGTTTCAAAGCACGGTGACCAGGGAGAGAGTTTCGTTGTCAAACGTCAAAGCAAAAGGACAGAAAGCTAATCAATTCATTTCATGCGTACTGCTCGACGCCGTGGCCATCATGTGGTATCATACAAACTAACTCAGTTGCAACAAAAGCTTGAACAACCGGCGGGCACATTACCCTTCCTCGAACTCCCCCCTCTCAACAAAGCCTCCCCCTCCCTTCCAACAGTCGACTTAGCTAGCCCAGCCCTTGCTCATCTGGACAGCCTTCTCCCAGCGCTCGAATTGCTTATTGGCCTTAGCCTCGGCAACCTGCGGCTTGAAAATGGTGCTGCCCTCAGTGTTGACATCCGCGAGGTCGGAAAAGTCGTTCCACACACCCACTGCGATACCAGCGGCGATGGCGGCACCCAGGGCGGTGGTCTCTCGCATGGCGGGGCGGTTCACAGGGATGCTGATCAGGTCGGCTTGAGTCTGTGATTCACTTGTTAGTATTTCGGGATCTTGCTGTGCTGATGAAGAATTATGGGGGTTACACACCTGCATGACTAGGTCCGAGTTGCACATGCCACCGTCAACAGCCAGCTCCTCCAAGGGCTTGCCACTGTCCTTGCCCATGGAGTCGAGAATAGCCTTGGTCTGGAAGCAAGTAGCCTCAAGAGTTGCGCGCGCAATGTGGCCACGCTGTGTGTAAGCAGTGATGCCGAAGATGGTACCGCGGGCATCGTCAATCCAGTACGGCGCGAAAAGACCACTGAAGGCAGTCACAAAGGTGACGCCACCGTTGTCCTCGACAGTCTCAGCGAGAGCGCTCAGCTTGGACGAGTCCTCGATAAAGCCGAAGTTGTTGACCAGGAACTTGACACTAGAGCCACCAACGGCAATGCTACCTTCCAGAGCGTACATGCGCTTGCCGGGGCCAAAGTCAAAGGCGACGGTGGAGAGCAGGCCGTGAGAGGAGTAAACGGGCTTCTCGCCAACGTTGTACAGCAGGAAGCAGCCAGTGCCATAGGTGTTCTTGGCGCGGCCGGGTGTGAAGCCCTTCTGGCCTACGAGCGCAGCGGACTGATCGCCCAGGCAGCCTGTGATTTTCCAGCCCTTGAGGGCGGTGCTAGCAAGCTTTCCGTAGGCCTCGGGATCGGCGGAGCGCACAATCTTGGGCAGCTTGATCTTCTTGGTGTCGAGGCGGAACCAGTCCAGCAGGTCGGCGTCGTAGTCGAGCGTCTCCATGTTCATGAACATGGTTCGCGAAGCGTTAGTGGGGTCAGAGACGTAAACGTTGGCAGCAGGGCCGCCATTCAGCTTGTAAGCCAACCAGGTGTCGACGGTACCAAAGGCGAGGGTGCCATTATCGTAGGCCTGCTTGACAGCGGGGACGTTCTCAAACATCCACAGCAACTTGCTGACGGAGGGATATGTGGAAAGAGGCAGACCGCAGCGGGAAGTCAGCTCGTTGGCGCCCAGGCGGTGCTTGAGACGGCGGACGAGGTCCTGTGAACGGGTGTCGGTCCAGACAATGGCATTGTAGAGGGCCTTGCCTGTGTTCTTGTCCCAGACAACTGTTGTCTCGCGCTGGTTGGTGATACCAACGGCCTTGATCTGACTTTTGCTGTGGCCTTGGGTCTCGAACTGCTTGACGGCCTCGTCAATGCACTGCTCCACGGATGAGACCAGCTCCTCGGGGTTGTGCTCGTGCCAGCTGCAGATTACTATGGTTAATACAATTTTCTGGGGGGAAAAAAAAAAGGAAGAAAATGGGTTCCCGTCGCATTCATAGCTGACTGGCTTAAAATGGATTGACTTACCCAGGATGAGGGTAGATCTGCTCAAATTCAATCTGGTGCACTGTAACAACCTCACCCTTGGGGTTGAAGATGATGAACCGAGTGCTGGTGGTGCCCTGGTCAATGGCTCCCACGAAGGAGATGGCTGGTGCGGGAGACATTTCGGAGTCCGTCTCGTCTGTCTTCTTGTTTCTACTAGGGAGGATTGAACTGAACATGCAGTACGAAGTTCAATTGGGGCGCAAAAGGCAAAAAGAAAAGAGGAAGGAGGAGGAGGAGGAGGAGGTTGTTGTTGGAGAAGAGAAGAGTGAATATGGGGAAGATGGAGAATGGAGGGGTAGCAGTAGATTGCTACTTAGTAGGAATTAGTAGCTGCGAGGGGAGAGCTTTGAGCTACGACGATCACATGCGACCACCCTTTCCCAAACCCAGGAAGCGAAGGACCGGATAATTTATTTGTATCGTGAGCGAATTCGCTGTTTCGGACAAAAGCTCCCAAGGCACCCAAGCTCGATGCATGTCATGCCCCCCCGTTTTCCCCCTCCTCCACTCCACGGGGAACGGAATAAATGGTGGGCGGGCGAAGCTGCTGCAAGCCTCGTGGCCAAGCCCAGCCGGCTGGATGTTATTTTTGCTAAACTACTACGAGTACTCCGTAATTACACGAACAACTTTCAAGCCACTCCAAACTCCCCAGACTGTGGAGAACAAAGCATGGCCTGGTACCTTGCTTAGGGAACTAGAAAAGCCTCGTGGTAGATGCAGGACCGAACCCCGGTTACGATTTTTTTTAGTGAAGCTTTAGACTATGACAGCATGTGAGCTCAGGTGCTCGCTTAACTTTACTCGTACGGACCGAACATACGGCGGGCATCATTATGGGGTCCCAGGTGGCTCATGACCCCATCAAGCTCCCCACAGGGTCCTCTTGAACGGTTATTTTCAAGGCGTTCTAGAAACCGAAATCCGGCCCTGGAAGAATATTGATTTTCTTCCTCGGTGGATTCGGGGTCTACAGACCGAAACATTCACTCTCCGGCACACTTTTGCCATGTGGAGCGTCCAGGACCTAAAACGTACGGAGCCTCCGGGAAGGAAAGCCACGTTTAAATCGCTTGCACCAGACAACCCGCACCGGAGCTGGTCCCTCTTTCGGCCCTAGTTAGTCCCAGCTGACTCTTTGACATTTTTTTTACTCTAGCCGTCGCTGCTCGGTGCTGATCGGGAGTCTCTGGCACGGACATGACCTCCGCATGCCTCGGCCGGCCCGATTGAGGATGGCGCTCGTAAGATTCGGTGAAGATCTTGCGGCGTGCTTTACGAAAGCGTCTCTTTCAGCTCTTGTGATGGGGACTGGGAGGTTTACAATGTACAAAAAAAAAAAAAAAAAAAAAAAAGGCGACTAACATGTTCGAGTCTCAGCCAAGGCCGGTGGTCGTGTGACGAGCTGCTTGCCCGCGAACGTAACGCGACAATGAACCCTCATAATGGGCTTTATCCGTAATCTGATCATGTAAGCCCCTCCATCACCTATGCCGCTTGCCACAGGCAATAGAAATCTAGGTAGGATAATGCCAGTAGTGGAGGCG
This sequence comes from Waltergamsia citrina, assembly GCA_022814615.1. Classification (NCBI taxonomy): domain Eukaryota; kingdom Fungi; phylum Ascomycota; class Sordariomycetes; order Hypocreales; family Bionectriaceae; genus Waltergamsia; species Waltergamsia citrina. The sequence continues at coordinate 901,006 of JAKLNE010000003.1, forward strand.
CAGCAGTATTGGCGCTGTTGGTGCTGAAGTATGTCCTCGATACTCGTACAACTGCTTGGACACCCACTGTAACACATTCCATTCCCCCCGCCTCCTTCGCAATGACGACACCCATGTTCCTTTAGCCATCTGCGAGTGTGCACTGGCACACGCACTGAGCATCAGAAGTTACCTGTCGCATGTAGGATGAGCACAGATATCTTATCATGCAGCAAAGATGACTATCCTTTCAAGTCAATTGCTAGAAAGCGTACCTACTTTGAGTGCTCGCACTCGCAGATAGCAGGAACGCCCGGATAGATTCCGGGCTGCACTTTCCCCAGTTGACGCAAAAGCGGCACGCGGTACCTTCCTAAGCACCAAGTACTACTCTTGGCGCCCCACAAGTCCAGAAGACTTCCAGAAGCTTATTTTGGGGACGCGCAGAGGCTAGAGCAGGCGCCGCCGCCACCAGAAATTAAACGGGGAAAGTGCCCGAGACGCTAAGCGCCATTGAAGACCAAAGCTCGCAGACATTCCGTCGTCGCAGAGTGACGGCAATTGCGGTCGGCCGGATTAAAGTACTAGCAACACCCAAGTTAGGTGTAAGAACTAAGGCAGTGCGCGCGCCCACGCAAGACCAAGCACACCTTGTAAAGGGAAGGGGGGTGCCAAGGTGCAGGGGGGAGGAGATTTCGAATGGGTGATGATGGGCTCTACGCTCTAACTGTTTGCCGAGGAACATGCTGATGCGAAAAGGCGGGGGAACCAACATGCTGTTCGAATTGGCCGGAGGAGGCAGTTGATGGTGCACAGATGGCGTCTAGGCAGTCGTTTTTGCAGGGGCCCGAGAGGAGGCGGGGAGGGATACATCGCTGATGCAGAGATCGGCCGAGTAATCCCATATTCGCAAGGTGTCGAGTCATGTAGTCCAACTCGTCCAGTTCCAGTCCAGACGTACTAGCACTCCTCGTGATCGCATTTCCCTCAATCCAGAACAAACGACTATTTTTGAAAAATTCAATAATCAGTAGGCCTGGGGAATGTCGGGCGTCGTCCGGATGCCAATAAACTACTAATATGGATCGTACCAAGGCGCTGGTTCCACTGCCTCGCGAGCGCTCGGTATTCTGCACCTCGCGGTGTGAAGGTGAAGTATTGAAATCAGCACGAGACGCCGTGACCCAATCTTCTAGCGCCAACCTCGTACGATGGGAGGAGCTAAGTTAGTAGTGACGGTATGGGTGCTAGATTTTGTTTGGCATTATACTTGTATGCGTGCTGCAAGTATACCTGTAGCGGCGTAAGCGTTCGGTGCAGCCACCGAGGTTGCATCTCTTTTTGTCACCAATTGCCTTTTGCGGGTTGCCCCCCCTTGCTAGGCCGTCCAGGGAACAAGAGCTAGGATGCTTGGTGAATCTTGTTTCCGCATGGTTCGTGGGCCGGGGCAGCGGAGAACCATCACGTCGACGACATGTAGGAGCCACTTGATTGTCCACAATTGTGGATGACGCGGGTTCTGCTCGGTCCTCCCGACCGCAGGACGATCTCTCTCCATTCCCGTACTCGGCCTTGACAGCCAGCCACCCTTCTCCCATCCTGGTGGCTCTCCCAGTAGTGCTCGTAGAGTAGTATACCCTACTGTAGTAGTGCCAGTCTTAGTCGCAGCTAGGCCGGGCTACTGGACGCTCCCCGTCTGCACGGCACGGGTACGTTTGTGTGCGAAATTCCAATTCCCCCCTTTGCTTTTGCCCATCAGTAGCAAGCGCCTTGGTAATCATTTGCCTTCATCCCGGTCGCTGGCTCCGGCCCTCTCTGGAGGCGATCCACAGAATTACCACACATGATCGCAACGCTGGGTTTCGGGTCTTGAGGATGCCTTGGATGGCAGAGCACATACGCCTCCTTCAGTCAGCAAATAGACTTTTGTTCTTGTCCTGCTCCTCCGCCTCCTCCTCCTCCTCCAACCACCCACCACCCACTCTCGTATGATAGGTTCCGCGATACATCGTCCCCCGTCAGCACTTGCCTCTGTCCACCTTGTTACCGACACCGAGGGACGCCGATGTGGCACAGAGAAATATTAGCCTCAGACCATTTCTTTGAATCCATTTCCCCATCTTCCACCATCTTGACCCCATAGACTCCATCCACTAGGCCTTATACTTCCAAGCCTCCTTCTGCAGCTTCGGTTCACTCGCCGTTGACAGCGTGGGAAAGTTTCATCTTGTCCACCCCCGTGGAGCCCCAGTTTGCTTTCAACCATAATAAGGGTTCCTTCCCCCCTCGTGGCAGTGTTGATCTCAGAGAACTTCTCCCCCGTGCCTGATCTGCTTCTTCTCCAGCTGGGGTGAAACCTTGATTCATTCCCTCCGCATCCTTCATCCCACATCTTTTAACCTTCCTGTGGTTCCTTCTTCCATCATTCTTATCCTCTTCTCCTTAGTTGGCGGTCGCTGAAATATTGCGACCTTGCTCCTCATGGCATCGCCTTCCGAAGAGTCTGTTACCCAGGCTGAGAAGACTACTACCATTTTCCCCGTGGACAAGATCGAACAAGTCGGCTCGATGTCTCAAGAAGAGAATGCATCGACCAGTGTGTCGAGGGCGCCGCCGCCTGAGGAGCCTGCGTACGAAGAGCTCTGGTGGCCAAAGGTCCGCGAGATGTGCTCGGACTATTTCTCTGAGTTTGCTGGAACCATGATCATGATTCTATTCGGTGACGGTGTCGTGGCCCAAGTCGTTCTGAGCGCGAACGAGAAGGGTGAATACCAGAGTATCTCTTGGGGCTGGGGGTAAGAATTTCCTCTTCCTTTGGATTTTTTCCTTCTTCTTTGTGGAAATGTGTGGCTGACAGAGACGTTCCAGATTGGGTGTCATGCTGGGCTTCTATGTCGCTCAGAAATCCGGTGGTCATCTGAACCCGGCTGTAACGCTCGCCTTCTGTATCTACCGTGGCCACCCGTGGCGCAAGTTCCCGGTCTACTTTATGGGCCAGCTCATGGGCGCCATGGCCGGCGCCTTCATCGTATACGGCAACTACATGCACGCCATCGACGCATTCGAGGGTGGTGAGGGCGTCCGCACCGTCCTCGGCGAGACCGCCAGCGCTGGCATCTTTTGCACCTACCCTGCCCCGTTCATGACCCGCGCCGCCATGTTCTGGTCTGAGATCATCGCCAGCAGCATCCTCATGTTTACCATCTTCGCCCTCGTCGATCCTAAGAACGGCAATGCTGGTCCTTTCATGGGTCTTTGCCTCTTCTTCCTCATCTTTGGAATTGGTGCTTGCTTCGGATGGCAGACTGGCTATGCCATTAACCTGGCTCGTGACTTTGGCCCCCGTCTGGTTTCGTACATTGTTGGTTATGGCAACGAAGTCTGGTCTGCTGGATATTATTACTTCTGGGTAAGTTTTGATCGCTGCAGCAGTGTCGTCGAGTTTAGCGCCAAAGAGGTTCGAATTTTGCTAACGCGGATGTTTGATGCAGATTCCCATGGTTGCTCCTTTCATCGGAACCACGTTCGGCGCCTTCTTGTACGACGTCTTCATGTTCACCGGCGAGAGCCCCATCAACACCCCGTATATGGGCCTTGGACGTTTCCTTCACCCCAACCGCAAGGTCTGGTCCAACACATACAAGACCCGGGAAACTTCAAAAGTGTAGAAGCATCATGAAGAAAGCGCTGACCCTGACCCTATGCAACCCATATCGATTCAACATGAATGAAATGAGATGACAGAGAAAAAAAGAATGTAAATAAGAAACAGAATAATGGCCAATCAGGGGCCGCGCGAAGAAGGGATCATCGTGGTTGTCGTTATCGGCGCCGTAGGGTCCAGGTTTTTATCAGGGCAAAGTTGTCAAAGCCGTGTTTATGAGTTGTTTCATCCTTTACATACATGAATGAGATAACGAAGTCATGGGGTTTTATTCCAAATAAAAGAGTTTTTCGAACAAAAGTGATGCGGTGCGCATGAACCATCCAACGTATATGCCTTAAGAAAATTGGCCTTAGTGCATGAAATTAGGCTCGCCTTGTTTATTATTCCACCAACCCAACGGTGCCCAACGACGATACTAAGTAATCCTAAGGCGTCGGGTGTTTGCTTTAATTCTACGATTATTTCTCCGGCGTGTGGCGTCTGGACTCGGGGCATATCACCGCCAGGACGGTCCGTTGATGCCCCGTTTAGTTAGACGAGAGCCGACGAATGGACGACGACGACGAATCATATCGATTCCTTGACAGGCAGACCAAGACTCTATTTATCCTGGTAAGCTGAACGAGGAGGGTGTTGGTGTCTATTATTTAGCCTCTGCCAGGGGGCTAAGTTGCATGCGGCTATGGCTGCGGAACATTGACGGCAGACATTGGCATCTGGACCCTGACTCCGGGCGCGGCTGATTACGATGGTTACAACATGCTCATTCTCAACAATTCAAGACCATGTAGCCGCGGCCCGACGGCGCAATGATAGTGCGGTAGGCGAACCCAAAGTCATCCGATGTGAATTGACTGTGCCTCGTCTATTCTTTAACCCTGACCGTCGACCTTATGATCAGCTCCAGCCATTCTCTTGGAAACCCCGAATTCGAACGAGCATTCAGCTTCTCACATGCCTCGGGCTCGGGTCGGTATACCGAAACCCACCCGAGATCTCATAGAGTGGACACAACAGTGGATCATCCAATCTAGAACCACAATCGGCGCCACAGCCGTACGCAATCTCGGGACGCGCATACCGAGATGCATGCGCGACGGAGCCTCCAAAAAGCTATTCTGACGTTTCGCATGGCTTTTTTCCAACCCGCCGCAAACTAGCACACACCCCATATCAACCGAAACCCAACAAGCGGGTGACCACCCCACCACGCCTCTTGTATGCTATTACAACGTATGATGAAGAGAATGAAAATCCACTGGCCATTCCTATTGTTCCCCACGTGCTCATCTGACTCGGGGTCTGGGCATGAATGATGTCGGCGAGCGGAGGAAATGTCGGAATGGTAGAGGCTAAACAAACTCAGTTTGCCGAGCTCACGAGCAAGAAAACATGGGGCATGCCGGTCCGGAGTTCCCACAGTCAGGGGGGAGGGAGAGAGAGAAGGACTTAATAGAACGTAAGAAATGCCAACACAGCCTAATACTATGCGTTAGCTACAAGCTATCTTTATTGTGCCCTTTCTTCCCTTTTCTTTGGGAACACAACACGGGTCGTCTGCCGATCGGAGCAAATCTTTCCGCGAATGAATGACGATGTCTCGGTAGCTTCTAAGTACTTGGACCGAGCCTCAGACCACAACGCTACTCCATATTATTTTATACCCATTCCCCTTTCTCCATTCCTCTATTGACTATTGTCAATCCTATCCAGCTTTGCTTATTTCGATCCTGATACCCACCCTTCTTCTGCCTTTTCCTATTTCTTCCTCCACCTCCATTCTCCATTCTCCATCCTCTCCTCCGTATCAGGTTCAAACGCTTTGCTCTTTTTCGCGTCTAAGAGCTACAACTCAAGGAATCCCGGCTTCAGCGAAGCCTCATTGAATATCGAACCGTAGTCACAAATCATTCAACCATGGCTTCGCGTTTCCAGTCATTGAGGCGCCCCCTCATCGCCGCAGGCGCCGTGGCAGTAACCGGAGGCGCAACCTACTACGCCATCGCCCAAAGTCGCAAGCAAGCACACAACCTGCCGCTGGTAGACGTCAAGCGCGACAACAAAGGCCAAATTGTGCCCCCGACCTTCACCAACGTCCGCAGCCGCGCAGAGCAGCTAGCCGAGCTAAGACGCAGCAGCGAGACTTCAGCTCAGAATGAAAATGAATACGACCTGCTGGTCATCGGAGGGGGCGCAACGGGCACAGGTATCGCCGTCGACGCCATCACCCGAGGTCTCAAGGTCGCCCTGGTAGAGCGAGACGACTTTTCCTCTGGAACCAGCTCGAAGAGCACCAAGCTTGTTCACGGCGGAGTGCGTTACCTGGAAAAGGCCGTGCTGAATTTCGACTATGCGCAGCTGGAGCTCGTCATGGAGGCTCTCCGTGAGCGCCGCACATTCCTGAACATCGCACCGCATCTTTCCAGCTCGCTACCTATTTTGCTGCCACTGCAGCGCTGGTGGCAGGCGCCTTACATGTGGGCGGGCACCAAGGCGTACGACCTGTTGGCTGGTGAGCAAGGCCTTGAAAGTTCTTACTTCTTGCCCAAGCAGAAGGCGCTTTCTCAGTTCCCCATGTTGCGCTCCGATAACCTTGTCGGTGCTCTCGTCTACTACGATGGTCAGCACAACGATTCCCGCATGAACGTTTCTCTCGCCGTCACAGCTGCTCTCTACGGTGCTACCATCCTCAACCACGTCGAGGTTACAGGTCTGGAAAAGGACGCCCAGGGCAAGATCCGAGGGGCCAAGGTCAAGGACGTTCTATCTGCGGACAACGAATTCAGCGTCCGCGCCAAGGGTGTCATCAACGCTACCGGTCCCTTCGCCGACGCCATCGAGCACATGGACGACAGCTCGCGAAAGCCTCTCGTCGCCCCTGCGTCTGGCGCCCACGTTATGCTCCCCGGAAAGCTGTGCCCTAACGGCATGGGTCTTCTCGATGCTGCTACCTCCGACGGCCGTGTTGTCTTCGTACTGCCATGGCAAGGCAAGACTCTCGCGGGAACGACAGACAACGCCTGCGACGTTGAGCGTGAACCCATCGCTCTCCAGAAAGATGTCGACTTCATCCTCAAGGAAGTCAACAAGCTCCTGAAACCCGACTCTTCCCTGAACCAAGACGACGTCCTGGCCAGCTGGTCCGGCATCCGCCCTCTCGTCAAAGACCCCAACGCTAAGAACACCGAATCCCTCGTCCGCAGCCATCTCGTCACCGTCTCTCCCGCCGGTCTACTCACCTGCGCCGGCGGCAAGTGGACTACCTACCGCCAAATGTCTGAAGACGCCGTCGACGAAGCCATCCGCACCTTCAACCTCAAGCCCCAACCTCGTCAACTTCCCGATATCAGCGGCTCCAACTTGCCCAGCCTAACTACCAACGGGCAATGCTGCACTCTAACTACACCTCTGATCGGTGCCCATGGTTTCTCTCCCGCTCTGCCTTCTCAGCTCTCCGAGGTCCACGGTGTCGATGCCGATATTGCATCCCACCTTGCCAGCAATTACGGTGATCGCGCTTGGGCCGTCCTCTCCACCGAAGGCGCCCAGTCTCGCCTCGTGCCATCATTCCCCTTCGTCGAAGCCGAGCTGCGCTACGGCGTGCGCGCTGAATCTGCCTGCACTGCTGCTGATATCATCGCCCGTCGCACACGCCTCGCCTTCCTCGACGTTGACAGCGCTCTAAAGGTTCTTCCCCGCGTCATTGATGTGATGGCTGAGGAGCTCGGCTGGGAGGAAGCCCGCAAGCAGCAGGAGTGGACGGAGACGGTGCGCTTCTTCAGGAGCATGGGTCTACCTCAGGAGCAACTCAACGCTACACGCGAGGAGGTAGTCAAGGGTGCATTCAGGAAGGGCTCTGCACCCCCTAGGCGAGAGTCGCTGCCTTCAGGTCCTGTGGGCGAAGGTTTGGGCTTATCTGAGCTAGGAAACGGCACTATCGCCGCCCGCACGTCTACCAACTAGAGAAACTAAACAGCGATAAAAAGATTTCCTGGTCTTTCTGTCACCCGGTGTATTTGATGGAAGGGTGTAGATTAGGAGGCGAAGAATCATGATGGGATATTACATGGAGTTTTCTTTGCATCAGCCGGGTTTTCCAATTTGGGCTACTTGGCAATGGCGTTGGGCATGGCATGTCATGTATGAAGAAGAGATATCAGCAAACGATATTTTAATTGGAATATATAGAATCAACTTTGTCAGAACATATACTGCTCAAATTTGCCCTACATTGTGACAAAACAAGTTTAAATGTATTCAATAAGATCTAATCAACAACACAGCCCGTTTCTACCAAGTCTGGGGCATTAGATGCCGGAGAGGCTCTAAAGACATTAGTTCTTTAATCATCGTGACTAATCGTATATTACTTCGCTTTCTACTACTCGGAACAACAGACTGAGTATACTTCACCACCTGCCCAATATCCCAACCACCTCATCCGCCCTAAGGCCATCCCTCACTGCCTCTCCATCAAACACCAAGCTCCTATCCAAGACAATATAACGTAAAACCAAACGACAAGTCTCATCTCGTGGCAAAAATCCACAAAGCCACCCCAGAAACTTGTCCTGCGCTGATTCGAGGCTAACATGAGACATTGGGACACACATGGCAACACACCACAAGAAACAATCCAATAGGTACTTTTTTCCTAGCTGGGGTAATCCCGATTTCGATCCAACCTCCTCCCTCCCTCCTTCACGTTATGTGCTACCCCTCTCTTGATGTATCAATTGGACCTATCAAGTCTACCGGTGGCGTCCACCTTTGTAAACTATTGTAAGTCAATCTAGGTGATGGATACTGAATTATTCACATATCGCGCAGCGAGCTCTCCATAGCAGGGTGTCACAGAGGTGCTTACCATCGGCTTGTCCCATAATAGGGCATCGGGAAAACAGCTTGGACTACAGCAGACATTCACCTTGTGATATAACTCAAGAATTGCACATGGCGGACAGTCTTTCGCTTAATCAACTCTGGGTTGTTATTGAATACGCTAATCCTGATCGTAGAGCAGTAAGCTGAAGAGGCCATCTGGCCAATTTTTTTTGTAAACGGCAAAACTGCCTGAAGGCATATACAGGCCCGCCGGTGCTTAACTAAGTAGCTAAAGCATTCATTACTGTAATTCCGAAACGCCGTGGCTCCGCTACCTCCGTGCCTTGAAAACCGTGGCATCTTGTGAATATGATATAAACGCCCTGGGCCGCACCAAATCGGGTATCCCATGCTTGATGACTTCTGTACACATGCAAAATAACTGAAGCAATAAGTTCGTGAATATGGCGCCAAAGGCACCTCCCACTCTTCCGCTAACCAACGCTTGGCTGCCCTTAAGTCTCGTCCTCAATCATAGCTTGGACTTCGTCCTCGTTTAGGAGAATCCGGCGACCAAGCTCCTCGGGTGGCCGACCGTCCCGAACAGCGCCAAAGTCCAGAATCTACTGCAATTAGCATCCATAATCCCGTAATTGTTTAGGAACTCAAGCTCACCTCAACATATGTGAGATTGTCACGCTGGACGGCGGCTACGCAGCGTCGACCATCGAATTTGACTTGCCAAACTCCACTCAGATCTGTCAAGAGGTCCTGGACGCACTCGCCAGTCTGAACGTCCCACATCTTTACCGTCTTCTCGCTTCCGCTGATGACTTTGCGTCCATCGTGCTGGAAACACGTAATAGCACCAGTGTGGGCCATCAACGTATTCTTACACCGGCCGTTCTCAGGGTCCCAGATGCGCAGTGTGGAATCAGCAGCAGCAGAAACAAGACGCTCATCTCGCAGGTCCAGAAGACCAACAAGAAGGCTATGGCCCTCCAAGGTATAAAGACAAGCACCTGTGGTGAGATCCCATATTTTGACCAAGGAATCCATGGAGCCTGAAATGCACCGATTGCGTTCATGATCTAGGACGACCGAGTACACCTTTTGACTGTGCCCGTGAAGAACATGAAGGCATTCGCCGGTGCTGATGCGCCAGACCCTTACAAAACTATCGTAGGAGCCGCTGACCAAGGTATCTCCATGCGCTGAGATAGCTCGCACAGAGTGCGTATGGCCAGAGAGTGCCCGAATAAAGTAGGGACACTCAAACTCCTGTGATGGTAGTGCATTCTGGATGTATCGCTTCGATCCAACCTCGGGAAGCCGCCACACGCGCAGTTGACTATCTCGCGATCCCGTGATAATCAGCGGCTTCTCGGGCTGCATGATAGGTCTGCCATCGGTCGAGGTGCCAGTTTGGGTAGGAGTAAGTATCTGCAGGCAACGGACGGTGCTAGTGTGGCCGTAAAAGACCTGCTGACAGATACCCCTTTCGATATCCCAGACACGAACAGAGCGGTCAGTGGATCCGGATACAAGAATGTTGCCCTCGTATTGTAGAGCCCAGACGCCACCTTCATGACCAATAAGCTTATTCCGGAGTTTGCCTGTCTTTGTGTCGTAAACATGGATGAAAGTATCATCACTGCCAGTGATAATCTTGTCTTCATCGAACTGAAGACAGGTAATGACATGGCGTGGGTGGGCAGCGAAGGCTACGTGAGCCGGCTTGACTTTACCGTTTGTCCAGCTTTGACGCATCATATGATGGCGCCGGTACAAGGACTTGAAAAGGTGCAGCTCCCGCAGACTGGGTAGTCCGAGGTTAGGGTCAGGGACAGCCGTGGCGGCGGCATTAGCAGCCGATAGAGGACCTGCACTCTTGTGCTGTTTGACTTCCACTTGAACCCTTTCCTCGCGGGACAAGCCTGCTTCTTGGGCGCTCGCCCGCCGCTTTGATCGTTCAGAAGTAGAGTAAGGCGTCAAACCCCTCTTCCGCTTTGAGCTCCTCGATTTCGTAGTGGGCTCGTGCTTCAAGATTCGTGTGAGCTCGTGGTCCGAAGATGTGAGACGGTTCTGCATGCTAAGGTCTCGCTCGAAACCTGTAGCGCCCACTGGATCTTGCCAACCCCAACCCTGGGTCACTGCCTTGGTAAGCTCTCCAGCCGATAGGACGAAGCCATCGCGATCAAACAGTTCTTTCCATCCGGTCTCGTTTCGGTCGACAATATTCCGCCAGTGCTTTGATACCTGCGCAGCACGGCAAAGGTCTTTGTGATTCAGGTAGCCGAGAATATGGTAGCTGAGCTCCAATGGTAGTTGGGCAAAGAAATCGCACTTCAATGCTGGGTTCACAGCATTAGCCACCACACGCAGTGTGGGCCGAGCACACCGCCGGAGGAACTGGTACATCATGTACGTCTTCATCTCAGACTTCATGGAGTCGAAGGCCTCCAAAAGCATATGCGGATCAACCACAAGTGAGCTATCATCTGTAGATCGTGGACGGCGTGCCAGAGCCCTGGAATCGGATCGTCGTGGCCCAGCGAGGGTAAGAGCCATGGAGTCTCCGGGCTCAGTATCTTGCGATTCATCACTCCAGGCTGCAAGTCCCGTCGTGTCCGTCTGAAAGCTTGACTCGCCATTATCGGCATCACCAGCTTGATCGGTCGGATGGAGCTGAGAAGCAGCCAGCGTAGGAGACAACCTAGGACTGGGTAAGCTGGCATCTTGAGCAGCAACAACATCAATGCTTGGCCTGTTTTGCTGAAGAAGCGATCGAGAAGCGTGACTCGGAAGATCCTCAGCATCAGCAAATGGTTCAGCGTCGGCGTCCGTGATTGGTGGTGTAGCTACATTGCTCCCAAATAATGTGTGAGAGTCGCTACCCCCAGGGCTTGTTGCACCATCTCTATGAGTCGACGTACAACCTGGTCGGGATGAAGAGCTGGGTTCACTTCGGAAATGTTCCAGGTGTAATGTTCGAGGTCGAGAAGTAAGTTGTCGATCGGCATTTTGGTCTAGTTGCTCGGTCGCATCAGGAGTTGCTAGGACGCCTGCAGACGATCTCTGCTGGCGTGTTGACTCTCGCCGGCTTCCCTCACCATCTGCGGCAGCCTCCCGTGCGAGAGCTCGCCTGAGTTTATCGGAAACTGCTCTAGAGTGAGCAGTTCGATCGCGGGATTTCGTTGCGTCTACTGCGGATGACGAGGCGGCAGCGGCCGCAGATCGAGTCTGCCGTGGGCGTCGTGGATAGGCTTCGGATGGTGAACGCGATGATCGGCGAGAAGCACGGCCAAAGGAGGACGCATCGTGGTATGTGGGATCCACCTTGGCAGCGATGGGTGTCTGAGCATCTGGTGTCGATTCCTTGGCTTTCTGTGCGTACTTGTGCATGTTAATAAGTATTCAATATGCAGAACAAGTCACAATGAAGGGATCCTCAAATGGGAACTTACTGCGTCAGAAGACTCTGGACCGGATTCAGCCGATACCTGAGGAGCCATATTGTAGGTGAAGTTAAGCAATTCGGGTGGGGTGGGCTTCATAGCCAGAGGAAACTCCTTGGTGTCAAGTTGCTCTAGCGAAGTCGGATGGCTCTCGAAAACATGAGGGTACTTCCGAGTAAGTCGTGTAGTAGTGGTGATAGTCTTAGTCTCAACGCACTCGCTGACTTCAAGGTGGAAGTGGCCTGGGTTCTCCTGACCCGCCTCGGCAATGTTGACGGTTACCATCTGAGATGGATTCGGCGAAGGCCGTCGATTACCGGCCGGGCTTTCTGGCGCCGGCGTCATGACCTTTATCCAGGTAGAAAGGGGCAGCTGATGGCGGCGGTTGAGGAGGGAGGTGGTCGGTGGTGATCGAATGGGGTCCCCGTGAAGCGGAGGACGATAGCCGAGGGGTTCAGCTTGGTGATGCCAAAGCCGTGAGAGACTTCCACGCTTCTGTGTATCTTTCACAGACGAGAATGAGGCTACCAAAGAGGTCAACAACCAACAGAAGGTGATCACAGCCCAGCGTCGAGCCGTGCCGACGCGCGGAAATGGCGATGGCCTGACCGGGGCTGGCCCCAAGGGAGAGGGCGGAACAACAACGCGGCGACACCAGTTCGCGGCAGCGCAGCAGAGAAGGCAAAAGAGTATACGCTCAAGACACGAATGGGAGACGAGAGGAAATTAAAGACGAGGGTGCAAGAGGAGTGAGGCTCTGAGCGTAGTGGTGATAACTCTCGGCCTTGGTCCCGGTAGGAGAAGATGCGAGGATTACTCCAGAATCCAGATGGGGCGGCGTTCTGGCTGGCTGTGGGAGAAAAAAACGGAGTTCAGCACAAATCAAGTCACAGTGCCAGTGTGCCATGAGTAGCCTACGCCTTGAGGAAGGGTCAGTGCGGCCGAACCAACCAACAGCGTCTCCACTTTCCTTTGAGGCGGTTGGGCCCAGCTTTCCTTCGCTCAGGCTAGTGGAGGACGAGGGGCCGACTGGACCGGACTGGACTGGACTTGCCCGGACTTCAATGCCCAAAGTCGCCGTAGAGTTGGTGCCAGTAGCTAACGGGCCTACAGCAACCTGCAGTACACCCACTAGGCCGCTCGCAACACTCACTGCAGCCGCCGCCGCCTCCACTGCATCTCAGTGGGCACTCAGCAGGTATAGTGGAGCCTTTTACGCAGTAGCCTGCAGTGATTGAACGGATTTACAGTGGTTGGGCTACAGCCTCCAGGCATGTTCGGTACCTTATGTATGCGACATGCACAACCGCTGGCGGCGTAGCAGGTGCGACCGGCGCTGCTTCCACTCGGCGCTGCTTCCACTTCTGTTCTGCTTCTGCTTCTGCTTCTGCTCCTGATTCCATTCCCGCATTGTGGCTGGAACAGGTAAGGTACCTCCGTATTTCATTACTCGCGCCTGCCTCGCTTTTCCCCTCAGAACTACTACTAGTAGTACTAGTATTACCCGTGACAGCGACATTGACAGTGACCGAGACTTGATCTCACTCACGCATGCCTCCATCCGAATTCCGCGACACGCGAGAGGGGAAAGAGATTTCCACCAGCCACATGCAGCACATTGTTGCTACACACTTAGTACTAAGTAGTAGCAGCTAGCATTATCACTTTGGCAGGAATATTGCAGGTTGGGATTACTGCATGTGAATCGTGTGACGAGACATGAGGGAGGCGCAACTGTCCGTTGGTCTCCTTGGATATGCATTTCACCAGCACTTGCACTCATCCACACGAGACAGCCTGACAATCATTTTGCTTCACTCAGGTCTTCCGGTGCTGATCTGCCAAGGCTGAGGCGACTTAGTGATCCCCTACTTTCACATTCTGGAGGTACCTGACAGGAAAGATCCCCAACGTTTGCCAATACTCCGACATGTTTGCCACCTTAATATCTTAATAAAGTACTACTTAGTACTAACTATATGCATTGAGTCGCGATTAGAAGTACAACCCGCATCATCTCAGCAACATCGGCGCTCAGTATTATGACGCCGCAATGGCGGAAAAGTCAGCTTAGTCATTTCGGTCAACGGAACGAAGCGCACGTGACCATAGATGGGTGTGTCATGTATCGTGCGTGACCTTAAGTTCGGTGTCCAATTTTTGCCTCCGTGCCAGTAGGCGAATCCACTCACATTCCGGCGTCGAGACGGACGCTCCGGCCAGAGCCATGCTCTCATATACTCATCATAGGAATGTACCATTTGTCTATGATCACAGCCCCAAAGGTGTGTGTTGAACAGTCATTCAAATTGTTTGAGCTGGGAAAAAAGGGAAATTTTCTTATCTTGATATCATGTCCGTAACTGGCTTTTGCGCTGGCTCAACAAACGCGCCGTAATCCCAAACCTAACACGTTTCCGCTGTAATATTCCTTTCCAGAATTCGCCATTGTTAACCGGGAAAAGCAACAAGAGACTCCAGTACTAAGCGTTCGAAAAAAAAAGAGGGAGCTACAAGTCTGATCAGAATAAACGCCACAATATTCCTCATGCCACAAACACGGGCATCCTACTCCCCAATAGCTCGCTCTTGGGCACCTGCACATCAAGCTTGTTGAAATCGTGAAGCATCAACCAACAAAGCATTCTGAATACCAGTGTACACCAGATATCGTCATATGACACATCGGGATGGGCAATCGTACTACAGCCACCCTCGCCGTCCTCCTGAGAAGGTTGACCCTCATTTGGCCCTCTTGCCTCGGGCACCGCATCAAGCGGTGGTGCTGCACTTTTCGTGGCAGGACTGAAAGGAGACTCCGTCTTTGAAAATTGGGTAGGCGACACTGGAGTGTGACTCGCTCGACGATTAGCCGCCTTAGCGGTAAGGCTCTTCACAACTGAGTTGCGAATTTGGTCGCAATATAGCTTCATCAGAACATACTGGCGATCGTCGGCATCAGCAGAGTCAACGTCTTGCATTGAACCCTTTGTAGGGGTGGCTTCAATCGTCGACTCGTTGCTACGGTTTTCTCGTTCGTTGAGAACGCTCAGAACCTCTTGGATGTGAATTCGGAGGACATTTTGCACAGTCTCTCTGCGCTCCCGCTCTTCCTTCGTGTTTTCGATGAGTCCAGGAGAAGGGTCTTCCTCCTTTGCGTCCCCTTGTTTGCCAGTGTTAGGTTCTGTCGTTTTCATACTAGTTTTCCTCCTCTCGAGCACTTTAGTAAATCGCCTCCTAAGGTTGCGATGCCCACTTCGAGTCTTGTCTGCCTCGTTTCCATCATTCCCTGAGGACGCATTCGACTTATCTTGCATAGGCCTGGTCCTCCCCGTGAGGATCTCATTCGCGTTCTCAATGGCTTCATGCAACGCTTCGAAGCGAAGTAGAGTCTGGTTATTGTCTCCTCCCAAGTGGCTGAGGATCTTTTCAATGTGCTCTTCTATTCGTGAAACATGTTTGCTTTTATGTCCGCCCGGCAAGTTTTTAACTTCAGCGAAGTGGCTGCCGAAAGCCTCCATCATTTTCACAACGGATACTGATTTGCTGTCCCATCGCTCAGGTGTCGGGTTGGGAATGAAGGTGAAGTGCGTGCCCTTGATATGGAACGTTTGGCTTAGCATACCCAGAATTTCGAACGATACTAAGTCAAGTCAGCCCAGTCCCTCTCTTCCATCTAGCGAAGTGCTATTCAAAGCCTACCTGGAAACAAATGTGACGTTCTATTCCCCCCCTCAAGGTAACTTTTCACAGTATTGTTGTTACAGCCGATCATCATTAACGTCTCGGCGATATTAGGCCTGCTACCCATTTGTAGCGAACTCAAGTCTTTCAAGTCAATCGGAACCTCCAGTCTTCGCGTATTCGCTTTGAAGCGGTAGATCGTGGGCACCCATCCGAAACACAGCTCTTTGACCTCATCAACAGGGATGACACGGTTTCGTTCGAATCGATAGAGGCCATTTACTTGGAAAGAGAACATGAGCCCAAGGTCACTGTTTCGGTGACCAAGCACCATGAAACCATTCCCCTCAGCGCGATATCGGTCATTGATACGGTCGAATTCTTTCCAGTATATGCCCAAAACTGCCATCATCTCCACCAGATGACACATGGTTGTGGTGGCATATGGTTTAGTGATGGATGTTGGCATTGTAATCCAACTTTTACGCTTGCGCTGCAAAGCGACCACCAAGGTGTGGCTATCCTCGAGGTTGGGGGCGTTTTCGATGGGTTTTGGAGTCGCATCGCTATCTTTTGGGGGCTCCGTCGGAGTGAATTGAGCTTTGTGCCACCCTCGGGAGTTTTTTTCCATGACTTGAATTGCTGACAGAAGCACAAACCATGAAGCACGTTCATTATCAGCCGTGTGGATTCTTTCCTTTTTAGACCTGTCCTCGTAGTCCTGGCCAGAGTTCAAATTGGTGGTCGTCCAAGTCTTCTCTAGGCTTTCATTACTTCCATCAAGAATGTACATGTCGGTTCCAGGTACGGGCCCTCTCTCGTTATTTGGTGGACAAACGAATATGACGGGCGCGTCAAACTCGACTTCAAAGCCCCATGCCTTATATGAAAACTTGCGCTTCTTGGTCGTGGCCCAATCTCCAATGACCTTCTCGTTGCATTGCGAATAGCCTCGAGCCGATGCGAAATACTGTTGAAGGCACTGCAAGAGGGTGAACATGAAAGCAATTGCGGACACGACGAGCGCAGCCGTGGCCACGAAGATCTCAGTCCTGTCGTCGTCGTCAGCCATATTGGCGGATCACTGCTCAATCGCAAGATACAGCAGGGAAGGTTTCCAGGATATGCTCTTCAGTGGGGTAAGGTCGATCTTGAGATGCAACGTGATGCTCTTCTGGACAAGTTTTGATAAGTGCAAGTTGCAAGCTGCCAGCAAGCGAAGGAGGTCATATGTGGTCCATTGCAGAGCCCTGTGAGCTCCCGACAGCAACGAAAACCTGTTGGGGGGCACCAAGGTCGGGCAACTGAACTGACGAGGCTGTAGAAAAGTTCAGCTACCGCCACAACACGAGTTGGGCAGCGCCAGGATCGTGCCGATCCATGAAGCCCCTCAGCCCTGGCGTTTCGGGGTTGCCTACTGAGATATTATGGGGCGCGACCCATGCGGGCCGCGGGACAAGGGAGCTCCCGGCGCGTATCGCCAAGGCTATCGATCGGAGGAGACATGACCCTAGCGCATTGAGAAGAAGTGAGATATCTAAGTGGTTCTTGAACTAATGTTGAGGGAACTAAGATGATTTCCAATTGGCTCTGCTAATCCTATTTTCCGTAAAGTGCCATATCAAAACGCAAGGCTTCCAGCTGTCTCACTATACGAGGACACAGCCAGGTTGGCTGGCTACCTTTAGTCTCGACTTACACGTCATTTCCGAAGAGCAGGCTTAGGCCAATTTTATTCTCAGTTTCATAGCCAGCACCTTAGTACATTACACAGCCCCAGAAACAGAATTTAGAAAAATGAGCACACGAATCCAATACTCTGACACACGCCAAGAAGATTAGGTAAAAGACAATGCTATAGAACAATGTTCAGAGAGAGAGAGAGAGAGAGAGAGAGAGGAAGAGAGAGAGAGGAGTGTTACAACGCGCCGACCACTCAAGGCATCTGTACTGGAAATTGCACAACCATTCTCGCACTCTCCGTGTCGCCAGAGTATCGGCCCACCTCCAATTCAATGTGCCTTGTGTAAAGCTCCCATTTGCAATCCATCCATTTCTGCAACGGCCGCGTGGACACCGAGAACTGCACATCCTTCTCCTCTCCCGCTTCTAAGTTTTCGGGATGGAATCCCAACAACACCCTCCGGGGCCGGTCAGGTACATTCGCGGCAGCGTATGTCTGCGCCACAAAACGGCCGGCTCTCTCTCCAGTGTTCTTCACTTTAACAGTGACGTCCATCCTGTCTTTACCGGCAGTTTTGTCTACCGCTAGATTCGATGTAGCAAAACTCGTGTATGATAGACCGAAGCCAAGGGGGTAGGCGGCATCGACGTGCTGCCGGTCCAAGAGGCGCTGACCAAAGAAGCGGTCAAAGGTGATCTTTGTGGCATTCTTGTCAAAGAATGGCAGGTGTTTCTCCGTGGTAGGAATAGAGAAGGGCAGTCGACCGGAGGGGTTCACGCGGCCTAGGAGGACATCGGCCAGCGCATGCCCACCCTCACTTCCAGAATACCAACTGTAGAGGATAGCGGGTGGTAGACCGTCCCAATCAGACATGATGACAGCACCGGCGGCTACGATCGCCACAACAGTGCGAGGGTTGGCTTCCACGGCGGCGCGGACGACTTCAACGTCACTGGGCTTAAGGCGCAAGCTATCGCGATCCCCACCAGCACCGAGGCCGTAGTTGTCTTGGCCAGCACCAAGGTCTACGGGAGCAACTTCGTCGAGCATCAGCTTTGCCGCATATTGTGCCTCTTCAGTGTCATCAATTGATGGTAGTGTGGTCTTCAGACCCGGGTTCGTCTTGAAAGGTGGGATAGTATACTCTCCTTCGTCGCGCCAGTCGTAACCAACGACAACAACAGCAACGTCCGCAGCAGCGGCAGTCGTCCTCGATTTGTCCACATCGCCGGAGTTGTCTAGAGTGACTTCTGCGCCCGGCAGAGCTGCCTTGAGACCCTCGTAAGGCGACACCACCTCAGGACAGCGGACGGCCGAAGACCCTCGGTCTCCAGTGTCTTTTGAATTTGCAAGTGTTCCCACAACTGCAATCTTGGACACATCCGTAGAAAGGGGAAGTAGCGGTTTTCCGTCAACATCATTATTCTTGAGCATTGTGATGGACTTGGCTGCCGCTTCTCTTGCCAACTCCCGGTGTTCTTTGCAAAAGATTACACTGCTCTGGGGCTCAGGTGTCTCTTGCCGTGCCGCATTCTCGATCTGTTCCCGCAAGATAGAGACGCCAGCACGCTCAATCTCGGCGTCGGAAATATTGCCTTCTTGGAGTGCGGTCTTGAGTGTTCTACCACGAATATTAGAGAAGGGCGCCTCAAGGTCCAATCCATTCTTCAAAGACAAGGGACCATCGCGCAGCCCAAAGAGAAAGTCGGACAGGACGAATCCTTTAAAACCCCACTGATCTCGCAGGATGTCTAACAATAGCTCCTTGTTCTGACCAGCCCATTCCCCTCTGACAGAGTTGTAAGAAGACATAACAGACGCAACACCCTCCTCGACGATGCGTCGAAAATGGACCAGGTACGTCTCGTGCAGAATGTCCAGATCGACATCGACATCCACTTGAAATCGTGCGTTCTCCATGGAGTTGAGCGCATAGTGCTTTACGCAAGCCATCATATTCCGC
This sequence comes from Waltergamsia citrina, assembly GCA_022814615.1. Taxonomy (NCBI): domain Eukaryota; kingdom Fungi; phylum Ascomycota; class Sordariomycetes; order Hypocreales; family Bionectriaceae; genus Waltergamsia; species Waltergamsia citrina. The sequence goes on from JAKLNE010000003.1 coordinate 920,265, forward strand.
TGAATACCCCTAGTGAGCGCTGCACCAAACTCGCCCAACAGCACTGGATCCTCGCCATAAGTCTCCTGGATACGGCCCCAAGCTGGATGGCGAGGGAGGTTCACACAAACACCGCCGAAGAAGTTGGCTCCCTGCGCACGACCCTCACGGCCGATAGCCAGGCCAACTCGGGATTCTAAATCAGTATCCCAGGTAGCGCCGCGGGCCATGGGGACGGGGAATGCCGTAGAGTGGCCCACAACGCAGCCGCGAGGGCCATCGGCGAAGCGCACCCCGGGGATGCCAAAACGGTCTATAGCGCCGTGGATAATAGGGCGGCGGTTGTAGCCATCTGTGAGAAGATTGTGCATTCCCGGCCAGAAGGGATCATCTCCATCGAGGAGATGGAGACGTTCATCGGGGGTGAGCTTGGAGAAAAGGGCGTGGGCGTGGGAGTCAAGCTCATCTGGGTTGGCATGAACAGCGCTCACGGCGTCGTTGAAATCGGCCATGGTGCAGGCTTATGATTTTGTTTGAGTTTCAACAGTAATCTGATGATTAAGAATCCATCACATCGTCTTTGCAGTCCTAAAGGATGATGTTATTGGGGCGTTTACACAAAGAAATGAATACCCCGCGACGCAGCCTTGAAGCCTGGCGCGGGGACATAGCAGACACAAGCAAATGATCTCATGTTCGTGCGATGTTGCCACACCAAGGAAGTTGGCAGCCAATTCTCGAGGCATACTTTCGCAACGCACGCATCACGAGATTTTTCCTTTACATACACTTCTTTCTTGACTTCAAGCCATTCGCGCATCCAAGTGCTTACAATTTATGTTTCAGGGGAGTCCTTCTGCAAGTTCCGATCCGGGCGGAGCGCTCCGGCCGTGACAAAAGTGGGGCCGTCCGGGTACGGCATCCCGTTGTCTTTCTCCCCAAGTTCGTCACCAAGGTCTGCAAACAGGACTCTTCCTGCAGACAAATCACCTAATCTCTTGTTGATCTGGCGATTCTGACGATGGAGCATAACGGAAATCGTTGAAGGGCTCAAGGTTTCTTGGGAACTGAACCAGACTCAAGACGTTCATTCATCATTAGTGTTGTACAATTATATCTCTAACTCTATACCATACTCCGTAAATTGACCTAATAGCACAGGAAGTCGTAGCTCATCCACATGAACCATAGCGATGATCGTAGATTATGTGCACCGCCGGCGGGACATAATGTGGGCAGCGAGCATTTACACCGCTAACGCTTAGAAGCTGTTGACGGAGCGCATACGGTAGCTTGCGGGCTGGAAGTAGTCCTCCGCCTCCATGGAGGGCACAGAGTCGGATGTGTTGCTGCGATGAATGTTGGTCTTGGGAGGCGGCGAGGCGTCGCGTTTGGCCTCGGCTTGGAAGTACCACTTGGCGATGAGTTGACTGAGATCGGTTGTCAGAACGAATGCATGATTGGTCTTGCATCTTTGCAACCTACCGAGGAGACATTGTGAAAAAAAAAAAGGGGGATGGGAAAAGAGCGTGCTTATTAGTAGAATAAGAAACACAGCAAGAAGAGAATGGAATTAGCTTTACTAGACCTGCTAGTGTTATGATGTGGATGAGCCTGAGGAGTGAGACACTGGATCTATCGTCGGGGTGGTCATTCGCTGTCTTATATGATAATATATCCTTCTCGCGACGGCCATGGGCGAGTTCCACCGTAAGGCGATGATCTGATGCTTTTGCAACATGAAACGCCGTTTCAAAACAGGACTCATCGGTTCAGAAAATAAATATCCACTTCTCCGGAGGATACGCTTTCAGAAGCAGTAAGCTTAGATAGATTGGCGGCTTGGTTGCCTGGTTGGTACTTGGTCGGATCAGCGCGCCGGTAGGCGACGGAGCTTCAACCGACATCATGCACGAAGGGTCCTCAGCGAACCCAATTTGCATTCTAGAGCCATTCAATATCAATTATTATGGAGGGAATGACATTCAGAATATTATCTGCTGCTATTTGGAATCGTCTATTAAGGCACCGATCGAGCACTCTAAATTTTCCTATTCAGTCCATATCGCTATATTTCTTTGTATTGTTACAGCGTATGAGAAGTTCCGTGCCGGCATAAGCAATCTACAGCGTGTACTTATACAAGGGAGATTTCTCTCCCATCTGATCAAGTTCAACCTGACTATACTTTTGTCGAATCTCGAATTCAGACATCTCAGCCTTCTTCTTATTCAGACGCCATAATGAAAACTCCATGACAGCAGCGCAGACAATTCCCAGGCACATGATACCCATGGAAGTACCGTATCCGGTAGGATAACTAGGTCCTTCGCGATCGAGAAAAATGTTTGTGCCAATAAGACCTGCAATACGTTTAATCAGTGTTTGTTTTGGAAAGAAACACTGTCAACCCAGCACTCACTTCCGCAGTTCCCGGCAGCAAGTAGCCACGCGAGACCAATAGATCTCTTCCAGGAAGTACCCAAGTTGTTGCCTACCCAGGCAGAGATACCTGGAAGCAGAGGGTAGACACCAATTTGGGCAAGCACAAGGGCAAAATACATAGCCGGGACGTGGTCGGACACGTTAGGAGCAAAGCTGAACAGAATAGCTAGTGCCACGGCTCCAACGACTAATGGACCAACGATGAATGGCATGCGCCAGGTAAAGCGATCGGCAGCTCGACCTACCAGCCATGCAGAAATACCACCGCACACATATGGTGGCATGGTAAGAAGCTGTGCTTTGGTAGTGCTGAAGCCAAGTTGTTTGATGATCTGGGGCATAGTGAACTTGAAAGCAGCGTTGGGAACTGAGTTAGCCCAGGCCAAGAGTATTCCTAGACCAATCTTCCAGTCGATCATAGTCAGCCCCAGAAGTTTCCATGAGAATTTGTCACCTTCTTCAGTTGTGGTTCGGACGCCGGCAAGCCGTAATCGGAGATCAACAAAGCGTTTCTCATCGCCGCTAAGCCATCTGGCCAGTTCCGGGCTGTCTGGCATGACGAAAGGCAGTATCAGACCGCAAGCGACGGTCACGGCACCTTCGACTAGGAAAATCCAACGCCAACCCTCAATGCCACGAAGTCCATCCATTCGAGCAATACCGGCAGCCAGAAGACCACTCAGAGCTCCCGAGAAAGCCGAAGCAGTGTAAAATATTGCAAGACGCTGTTGAAGTTCGTGTCGTGGGTACCACGAGCTGACGAGAAATACGGCGCCGGGGAAAAAACCAGCCTAATAAAGAGGAGTATTAGTTAGTCAAAGCTCTTGTGCTTTTTTTCTTTGTCCATTTTGATCCTGGATTTATCTACCTCGCAGAGACCCAAGAATACTCGAGCAACGACCATTCCCTTAAAGTCTTGAACGATGCCCATTAGAGTCATCACAAGTCCCCAAGAAAGAACTAAGAAAGTGAGCCAGTAGCTAGCTTTCAACTTCTTAAGAACAATATTGGAAGGAATCTCTGCGAGCACGTCAGCTTATTATTCCGGTTTATGCACTGAGGAGTTCAAAATACCGAATATGATGTATGGCACAAAAAATATGGTACTGGCTATATTGTATTGGTTGCCAACCAGTCCGATATCTTTGTCCATGCCTTCAATCTTGGCATTTCCAATGTTGCCTCGGTCAATGTGAGATAGTAAGTACAACACGGCCATGACCGGAATGAGATGCCAATCAATCTGATAGTCCATTAGCAAGACGACTGGTGATAGCCTAAAGGAATATGAAAACACGTACCTTGGACACTACTTTCTTTCCCGTCTTGCCTTCGTAAGAGCGCATGAAATCGGCATCGTCCGGGGAAAGCGCCGAGTACGGATCATTGGCGATTTCTCGCTCAACGTCCTTGACCTCGGGCTTCTCATCCATTACAGAGGGTAAATAAATCTTCGAACAATACTGAAAGAGAGGATTGCTTCAGCAAGGTTTTGGTCGAAAAGATAAGGGTGTAAGGGAAAAAGAGCAACTCAAGACGGTCTAGACGGGGAGAAAACGAGGCACGGGAATGAAAGAGAATGCCAACCGTCTTATAGGATGCATTGTCCCCTGTGTCAACATCAAAATAATATCGTCCCTACCCCAGACTAGACATGAAAATTCAAGGTCGACCAATTTGCTTCAGCAGTATGGGGAAGGTCTGCAGTAGTGCCAGAAAGTTGGAGATGAACGTGGACGTGGGGCCGACGGGCGACCTCCGATGCGCTAGTCAACTATCGGTAGTCGACGGTATACAGAGAACTGGGGTCACCATTTCTAGCCGTGAAAGGTGATATTACTTGGTGGCCTTGTATGAATTGGATCCATCCGGCAATTAATATCCGAAGGAGGTCTTGGATCTCGTATGATTTGAAGATGTATCCTCGCTCTGCGTGATTTAGAAGTCCCAGCCTCTCATGCCTTGACTCGTAATTAACGTTTAGAGCGAACACTTTTCTAGTGGCTATACGGAGAGGGGCCGTTTTCACGCAAATGAACTGCGGAGAACAGCAACGCACCCCAAGCATACTTTCTCAATATTATTGATTCGGAAGCAGTGAGCCGGGTTTCGATGAATATTATATGAACATATGAGTGGTGCTAAGTTCCTAGACTTTATTAGCAGGAACTTGGAACGTCCGTTTTACGCAAAGAGAAAAAAGCCGTCACGTAATCTAGTCGCCTAGCCCGGCTCAAAACCATTGTCAGGGGTTATGCCGGACTCACAGACTATTCGATTCGAGGACCTTCCTCTGGACCAGAACGGTCCTCATGGCAATGCATGGGGTCGTTGGGGAGAGGAAGATCAGCTGGGCACCTTGAATCTGCTCACCGATGACATTGTGGCGGAGGCAGCGAAAGAATGCATCCGGACCGGTCAAAGGGTGTCTTTAAAGTACGTAAAAAATTATTTCTATGATGGCACTTTTCCCCTTCCCAGACTTCTGATAGCTGATTCAACCAGCTGGTCATTGATCGGACCGTCAAATCCCAGATTCCCTCGCAAGATCCTTGAGATTAAAACCATGAACAAAGCGCCACTCAAACACGCTCATGATGATGAGGTAAATAGAGAAACTTATGACAAAAAAAAGATTGATATACATGCTAAAAACAAATGTTCTCTAGTGGACTTTCAATTCACAGTGCAGTTCTCAATGGGACGGTTTCCGTCACTATGCATACCAGAAGGAAGCGGTTTGTCTCAAAGCAATAGGCGGCTTGGCTTTGAACTACATCTCAGGCTAATTTCTCCTTAGCTTTATTACATGGGCCGTAAAGCCGAGGACTTTGCCGCATCTATAGAGCCTAGTGGCATCCAGCGTACTTTTCCCTCCTCTACTAGCTCTCACTTCTCTATAGCTGACGACGAAGCAAACAGACTTCTCTAAGAAAGGTGTTGCTGGAAGGGCTGTATTCGTCGACTGGTACGCTTGGGCCCTCAAGAATGGTCGTCAAGTTGATGCTATGTCGGCACACGCTGTACCGCTGACAGAGATTCTTGCCGCTATGAAAGATCAAGGGCTCGACACTGACGTGTTCCGCCCTGGTGACATTTTGATCATTCGCTTCGGGTACTTGGCTCAGTATGAAGGTATGTCTGAGGAAAAAAGGGAAAGACTCAATGAGCATTACAAGACAAATAAACCGGATAATATTGGGATTGAGCCTTCTCGGGAGCTACTTGAGTTCTTTTGGAACAATAAGCTTGCAGCAGTGGCCGGAGACTCCCGATCGTTTGAGGTATGGCCTTGCAGCAAATTGGACTGGCATTTGCATGAGTGGTTGCTGGCAGGATGGGGGATGCCTATCGGTGAGCTGTTCTACTTGGAGGAGCTATCGCAAATATGTGCTTCTACAGGGAGGTATACCTTTTTCCTGTCTAGTGCTCCAATGAATGTAAGTGTAATGAACTTCATTTATTATGAATAATCCCCGTTCTGACAAGACTTTTCAGGCTCCAGGGGGCGTTGCCAGTCCTCCAAACGCCCTCGCTTTCTTTTGAAACTAAGCCAGGTCCTACTGAGACTGGCAAAAGAAATTTTCCAGGTTGCATGTATATATATAACAGTAGATGATGAGATCGCATAGTTTAACGAAAACGGGCAATTTGCAACATCAACTGTTGAGTGGGATCTGGAATTGGCATCGTTGCGGAACATGCGGCGAGAATCTCGTTAACCTCGTCTTCGCTGAAACCACAGTGACTCCAGTCCGTAAGCCGTGCAGTGAACCTGTTTAATGCTGTTCTGTAGGCTCTGAAAGGGGGGAAACGGTCGGAAATGTGTGTTAATAGCTCAAGAGGTATTTGTACAACTTGGTAAGCTCGTCTGGTAATTATTTGACTGTCCTCCACATTAGGATTCTGGTACCAAAGCACACGAAGTGATGCTATAGCAGCATTGAAGACTTCGACGCCATCCAATGACGTGAATGCGCAATCTTGGTTTGCTGATTGTTTCTCTAGAGTCGCGAGGTAAGTTGGGACTTCAATCGCCACCTGCTCTAGAATCATGTCCAAATCAGTTGCGGAAGTATCGACGAGGGAGTTGCAGGCGAATAGAATAGCAAGAACCCCCCGACAAAAAGCGCGGTGATATTGATAGTTAGGGGACAATTCATGTCCTCCACTCCCTGCCCGTATAGGCGCGGTTTCTTTCCAGTGCTTATAATTATAAAAATGGAATAGCATTCCCTTAGCTGGGTTTCTGCGGACATCATGCAAGAGTTTTGCGTGTTCAACGAGCCATACATAAAGCTCAGTCTGGCTTTTATCTACTCCAGAAGCCTGACATGGTTTCTGCATAAATTAACCTCGAATCCTCTGGTCGTAAGTTTGGACAACTTACACAGGCACTAATGTCCTCATCTTGTATGCTAAAGGGTCGGCCCAGGGAGCTGCTAAGAATTCTGGAATAATCAGCTGAAGTCCCTGACTACAAGAATATGGCACTCACGCATCTAAGATGTATAGTGTCCAAAACACCTGGGATCCGTCTCCTCTACCAACCTCATCCTCTGTTCTAGGGGATGCTCTCGTTGTATGCATGCCAGCAGAGAGACATCTCGTCATGGCGAGTCCGATCAGATGCCAGGCCGAGCCCCCAAAGGAGCTATATAGTGAAAATATTGCCATTGCTATTAAGCACTGTGATGCTTCCAAATCACTAGCTTGCGCAAAGGCTCGCGGAATAGACTGATATGCATTGAGGACAGTGCTTGTAGCTATACTCTCCTTGTGTCTGTAATCACTACTGATAAGCATTCCCGTAGCAATGGCAAGATAAACTACCATGTAACGAAAAGGGCTTTGGGATAGGGAAATGTCCAGTTGATTGCTCTCAACCAAGACTGCCAAGGCTTTATAGTGCTCGTCAAGCTCATCATCGCTTAAAAAAGGCATCCCGGCACAGATTACCTCTGAGTAACGGCGGAGGGCTTTCAATTTGTCAGTTGAGTTGATGTCGATCCCGTGCTTGAGTAAGGCCCGGTGTAAGTCTCCCAGAGGGCCTAAGAGGGCTCCATTTTGATCATCTGACCGGAACAAGTTGTTTCCAGAAGCAGAAGTCGCCGCTTGAATGAACTTCTGGCTAGTTAGGGACGGCGATCCGTAAAGAGAGACATCCTGATCACCACTGAGCTCAGCCATTGCAGTTAATGGAAGAAATCTCATCTCAGCATGCAGGGTATCACGATATGATCCAGATCTTCTGTTGGGCTGAGAATGTTTGCGATGGGGTTCGGGGTCCAAAGTTTGTAATGAGGTTGGCGTAGGACCGCCGTAGCTGCTGGAAGCAGGCCGGAGATGTCCATCTGACTGAAGCGACGATGGTGACTGCTGCACTTGAGTCTCGAGCTGAGCTACTCGGCGCTTCAATGACTCTATGTAACTGTTTCATACTTCAATAAAAGAACATTACGAGAATCGTGATCTTTGTATCTTACCTATAACTGGCTTCGGGGTTTGACGGATCTCGGACAGTGCCTTGCCGTCGCTCGATGCACGGAACTGATGAGTTCCGACAATGGCCGCACGTGGGACGTGTCCGATCACACTGGAGCAGGCGATATATATTAGAACTCAAGGTATACCCTTCCCTGACTACATAAGTCGAACACTAGCATTACTCACCTTTTGTTTCCGCGTCCAGCAGCGCTCACAGGCCTGGGGCAGCAGGCTGTCCGTAGCCATGGCAAAGAAGGAATCTGGCTTCAGGGCCTGGTATCGAATCGTGTCGAGTTATTGCCATTCAGGCCTAAGCGCTGTAAGTCTCCTCGATTTTCACGTTTGCCATCATGTATATAAGTCTCAAGTCACGAGTGATGATCCTAAGTTTCCACTAGCCCTGCTCAACTGACTCGAGTGGGCCACAAGCGCTTCGGACATCGCCCGAGATGCCCTGCAAGCTCGCTTCTACCAATGTTTCCTGAATGACAAGTTGCCTGCGAGTGCAGGGTTTGCTGCTTCTCTTCTCCACGCTCGTCCCCCGCTTACCTCCACATTCCATGACACGGCCTTTGGTGTCCCCTGAAGTCGGTACGGAATAACTGCATACTATGTGAGATGGGGAGCGAAGCACCCTGTGTGGACTTTTTCCAACCTTGACGCCTTGACATTGAGGAGTGTTTTACATCGAATAAGATCCTGTTTGCATATTTAGAGAAAGCGAAACATTATGCAAAGTGCCCACATTGAGGCACATCTTGCTAAACTGCTACCAGCATGTCAGCGATGTCGACGTCGCAAGATAAAATGTGATCGCCAGCCGCCTAAATGCAGCCATTGTGCGGCATGCAAAGCCACCTGCATAATCGTCGACCCCGTTACTTCAGACAAGTACTCTCGCGACTACATCGACCGTCTCGAGAAGCAGGAGAAGGAATTGCGCGCCAAAGTCGAAGCCTCTACGAGCCCCAATCAGACGACCATTGGGACTCGATCGTCTCCTGCCTCTACGCCCAGGTCTAACGCTTTCGTGGGAGATGTGAGCGGTCTCAGCTTCCTCCATTCTATCTTTTCCGACCCACGATGGCGATCTTGCGAGCCGCAATTGTTGGAGCAATTGGCTGAGAGGCCTCGGCCTCCCGAGCATGCTGTCGCTACTAACCCGCAGCCGTCTATCCATGAGGCTACATGCTTGCTTGATAATTAGTTAGTTCAACCTTCCACGTTTCATCAAATTGATCATCATGTCAAAAAGAACAGCGTTGACTGTTTCGGGTGGTAGCTTTGGTCGGTTTCACATCAATCGCACGTTTCTCCTACGTCAGGAGGTTATCGACACTTTCGAAAGAATTTACCATCCAGATCTCAATCAGCCGGCTTCTGCGCAAGATTACTTCCGTCTATTCATGGTCTTTTCTATAAGCGCAGTTACACGATACCGGTCAGGTGCCAGTAACGAGCATCCTTACGGATATTATCTAGCTGCACAGTCTTATATGAACGAAATCCCCCTAGTGGGCAGCATGGACGCGGTGCAGAATCTTCTTTTGATAGCCAGATTGGGGATGTACCATCTTATTGGTATGCAGGACCTCCTTCACCGAGTAAAGACGTTCGTATAGCCGCTAACTTATTTCCAGGAACCTCTGTATGGGATATCTCACGGTTTTGCATGCGGCAGTGTATAGAACTAGGTCTTCACAAACCGCCCCGGAGTTTAAGGACAGCTCTTTATGAACAGCATCAAAGACGAGTGTTTTGGGAGTGCTATATTCTGGACCGTTACAGCTCCAGTGTTCTCGGCCGGCCATTTGCTATTAGCGATTTCGATATCACTGTTGACCTTCCTCTCGCCGCTTCAGACGACGACATTGCACAAGTCGAAAAGCTGGATGAATTACGAGCCCAGCTTGCCCATAACAATGCCCAACCCTCCGAGCTATCCGTTTTCATCTTCATCATAAAGCTACGGAGAATCACTTCACGGATATACTGCGACTTCTACAGTGGCCGCAATCTTGTCAGTTCTGATCAGACGAACACAACTCACTCGGCAGGCGATGTATACGTCAGGTTATATCAGTTTCTTCACGAACTAGAAGACTGGCGCCGGGGTGCGCCTAGTTTCTCCGATCCCAGCACTCTATACAAAAGGCCTGAGTGGTATGATTTCTTGCTCTCTAAAGAAAAGCTACTGGTAGTTCGCGCTGCCTTGTGCATTGTTCCAAGACCTAAAGGCCATCCTCCGTTAGACTTGCTGCGCTTATCTTTATCCTTCGCAACCGATACTATCCACTTATACGATGATTTAGTCCGTCAAAATTGCATAACTTGGTCGCGGAGCTATTTTCAAGTCATATTTGCCGCTGGACTCTCGATCTTTTATTGTGTCACCTCGGGTGTGGACTCTCGCGGCACAGACTGTAATGCAAAAAGCCAATCTAGCCAGAAACACAGCGTATGGTCAACATTAGCCCTTTGTAGCCGGATACTACAAGGTTTTAGGAAGGAGATGCCTGACGCTGGCCGCTTCGCTATTGTCTTTGAGATGCTCAGGAGCAATATCTCACGTAACAATAGTCGTCCTCAAACACCGCCTAGGCCCACAGCAGTCACCGGAGAGCCTATCGAGAATACTCTGGAGAATAGCATGGAAACCGTGCAGAAAACAGTAACTTCAGGTCATGGGATGAGCGGCATTGATCTTCTAGCGGATGTTGCAGCTTGGCCCAGGAACGTCGACAGCTACCATGCTGTCCGCATGGAAGGGATCCCGTCTCAACATGATGTTCCTACCTCGCCGACACAGTTGGATCCGCTAACCATGGATGAAGCCGCCAGTCAGGAGATGTTCTCGTGGCCAATGCTAACAGATGAGTTCATAACCCAGCTGGAAACGGATCTGGGCGAGTTCGCATGGGATGTGACTCTCCCATGGGGTGATACTTCAGGTTATGGACAAGACGGAATGATGAGGAGCATGTAGATAATTACCAAACGATAATTGAAGCTAAAGTAAACTTGCTTTTCAAACAGTACTACTCCGGTAATTCTAAGAAGAAAAGAAAAGGCGGTCAAACGTCCGAGACTTGAGGTGTTGTTGCATACAGAAGCGGCGGAGGTATACCGAGCATGCGGATGCATAAGTAACGGACTTGGCTATTAGTTTTCAAAACCTTAAGAGCGGGATTTACAAAGTCTTTGGCTCCGTGATTATTGAGTGTTCTCTCGGCCTAGATGGATAAGTGGGTGTGTGATCACGGCACGTACTGGTGTACGTTTCGGACCTTGCCCGTCGGGGTCCGAAACTTACCACCCTCTTTAACATTCAAGACACAGCACTTATACTACATCAGGGACTAAGGACCTTTCAGCCTTACTTTCTGCCCGCCTAGCCTTATTTACTTGACTTGAAACCCCTTTTAGGCTCACCGTACTCCGTAAAGCAAGTGCTCAAAGCTACCTTTTAACAGGCTCGCCTCAGTCTTGTCCAGGATCACAGGCGAATAGCCGGTCACATATCATATTTACGGTACTGAGATATTTACAGCTACAAACTCTGCTAATTATACAACCTCCCAGTCCACCCCTCCCTCGCGGGCTGGCGCCTCAACAGCAGTCGGCGCTTGGGCAGGGGACACTGATATTGTCACTTCTCCATCGGAAGCCGGAGGAGCACCGGCTGTCTCAGGCGTTACCCTGCCCGACAACCAGCTCTCGAGCTCTTCATCGTTGACACCCACGTGCTTCGCATGTGCCCAAGCTGTCCTGTACGAACTGTCCCGCGCTTTAATGTTGGCACCGCGATTGATCATGTCCTTCACCACATCACGCAATCTTGCTTTAACTTGCGCACGGATCTTAAGGCGGATCTCGTCCGTCCGTTCCTCATCATCTATTTTCTGACGGTCCATTTCGAGATCCATTTCGCGGTCTTCCTCCTCGATGCCCTCCCGCACCGCTAACATTAAAGGCGTTTGTCTGTCTTCCCTCGTGGCGTTAACGTCGGCACCGGCAGCTAGTAGCATCTGGACCATCTTCCAGCAGCGGTTCTCGGCCGCGAGATTGATCGGCGTTGCGTGCGTGCTCTTAGACTTAGCCTCGATGTTTGCCCCGCCAGCAATCAGCTCCTTTGCCATGTCTGACGAATCGTCCTCGCTGTCGGCGGCGGCAGTGAGTAGAGGCGTATGCTCTTCGTAGTCATCGCGGACGCGGGCCTCGGTGTTGGCCCCGATCTTGATGAGCTCCTTGACGATCTCAGGCACGCCGTCCTGGCAGGCCACCGCCAGCGGCGTGCGGCCCTCGCCATCCCGGGCCTCGAGGCGAGCACGGGCGGCGACTAGTAGACGGACAACCTCGGGGTTGGGCACGCTGTCCTCGGACTTTCGAACAGCTTGGTGCATCGCTGTAAAGCCCTCGACCTCGTTAGTGGTCTCAGTATCAGCGCCCGCCTCGAGTAGCAGCCGGACGCAGTCGACGTGCGAGTGGTAGCACGACTCAGCAAGGGGTGTCCACGAGTTGGGCGCACGGGCTGATACCGCCTGCTGCGGTACACGCTTCAAGATCGCGGCGAGAACCTCAGCGTTGCCATATTGCGCCGCCCGACTCAGAGGGGAGCCGGCATAATCCCCTTTAGTTACATCTGCCCCGGCCTCGATGAGAAGTAGCGCGTGTGCCGTCTTTTTATGCTTGATAGCCTCGATCAGTGGCGTCCCGTCACAACCATTCGTCTCGTCCAGTGCACCCTCTTGGATCAAATACGCTGTAAACTGTGGGGGAGCCCGGTGCACCGAGCAATGCAGAATCGTGTTGCCATTGCAATCCTTGGACTACGGCGACGGATTGTCAGTACAATGTTGTTACGAAAATAGGTGTATGGGGTTTACTTACGTCAACTAAAGCGTCGTTCTCAATGAGCAGACGCGCCACCTCCCAATGGCCATACCAAGCAGCCTCAGAAAGGGCAGTATGCCCGTTCTCATTTTCAGCCGCTACGTCGACGCCTGCCCTTAACAGACAATCCACAGCCTTTATTCGACCCGCTTTGGCAGCCATGAGCAGAGGAGTCTGGTTTTCTCTCTCCTCCCGGACATCCTTGCGAGCGCCGTGGGATAGTAACATCTGGACGATGCCTTCGTCGCCGTTGTGGCAAGCTTTGTGTAGAGCGGTTTCCCCGACGTCGTTTGTGGCGTTAACATCGGCCCCAAGGGACAGAAAGAAGGCAACGCCCTCGGCGTCACCAAGCCATGCCATAACGGACAACCCTTGTGCATCGTCCAGGCCGCTATCGGTTGCATCAAGCTCACATCCATTCTCGAGCATGAATCCCGCTGCAGGACATTCCTGGGCGTAATCGAGCGGCAATTTCTCGTCGTCGTTGGCCTTGTTCTCATCGGCGCCTTTAGATAGGAGAACCTGGACAACATCCAACCTTCGGTCTGTGACCGCCATATGCAGCGGCGTCTGGCCTTCTTCGTTATCTGCGTTCAGTTTGGCGCCAGCTTCAATGAGCCGCTCCGCTATGGCAGCGGTTTTTGCGTAGTGTAGAGGGCTCCGGTCCCAGTCGTCGACGCTGTTGACGTCTAATAGCGACCCAGACCGGAGATACTTTCTCAACATCTTTACGTCGCCCGTCCTGGCCGCGTCGTGCAAGGGCGTGGAGCTGCCTTTATCCTCGGGCAGGAATGGGGAGACAGGCCTCTCGATACCCGCCCCCCTGATGGGTAGTGTGTTCGTATCAGCCATGATTGCGAGAGGTTCTTCACTAGAATATGCTAATTTTCAAACAAAGTAGAACAAAACAGATAGATAACGATGATGCTGCTCAGAAGAAGAAGAATTCTTTATTTAATGTGCTGATGACTTACACGAGAGGGGGCACCACTATAGGCTTAGACTGCTACGCCGCATTTCCTAAATCGAGCATGTCAGCAACTGAGGCTTCCCTGCGGACGTGGCATGGGAAGTCCGAGATGGAAGTCCGAGATCTATGCAGCCTCTGAATGCAGCGGCCAAGCATTAGACATTCGGGTGTCGAGAGGGACAAGGCCTCACTCCCAATCTGCCCATTGGCCATTGCTAGTTGCACTTAGTGCGTCTGGCTGGATCCTGAACTAAATCAAAGGCTACATGGAGTTAAGAAAGTACAGTGTAAGCTTGAATTGGTGTTAGTAGAAGTTGATAGTTTCGCATGCGACAAAGAGGTTAAGGTGATTCAAGGTAACGCTCATTGAGCAGGGGTGATTAGAGCTTGACCCAAGACTAGCGCCTAGCCTTATGGGTCTCGTGGTATTAATAGACTACTATACTACTATCTATTATCACTCTGTACTACTCTAGGACTGGTTGATATACACGCTCACGGGTAACTAAGTAAATTGTAGACCATGTGAGAAAATGCAGTATTTGCTGATATGAGCAACCGTACGAGTAACAGGAAATGAGAGATCTATTACCCCAAGGTTTTCCGCTCCGCACAAGGATGGGCCCCGTTTGTTTTTGAAATGTGGGAAAGACAACATTACCAGCATTCAACTCGTTATTTTTGCTAAAGAGCTTGTCAAGTTTGTGCCGCCGCTCGCAACCCCAAAACTACGCTAAAACCTAGCCATATTGACAAGATCTGGATCTCTTGAGCAGTTATGTTCTCCTAGACCCTTCTGCTTTTTCTTCTTCCTCCTTTCGTCTGATCACTACCTGTGTTGTTAGGGAGGACTTTCTTGTTACAGGGTAGAATAACAGCGACTGGCCAGTAGGCGCCGCCTCAGTAAGTACACTGCCCCGTATTACCTACGCGCACCGCCTTTTGGTGAGGAATCAATCACCTGCTTACCTAAGACCAGCTCTCAGGCATTTCGTGTTTCGTGGTCGTCACCCCATCCCCCTGACCGTGTCTTGCTTTACAATCTCTGCACCTTGGTGTTTGGCAATTCTGTGCCGAAAGACATCATGAAGGATTACTGCACCAGCTACTGTACCTTCATCGTATTTCTTGACCTCTTGGGCGACTGATTTTTTCCCCTATTAGCTTCGTCAGATAGCTCTTTCAGCAAGCAAGCTCGCTACCACTACCAACTACCCACCAATCATGTCTCGATTCTCCCGTTACGACAGCGATGAGGAACGTCTGCCGGAGGGCATGACCCGTGTCGGATACGACGCTGATACCCAAGTCTATACTTTTCAAGACTCCGATGGCAGCCTTTGGGAGAGTGCCCCAGGCTGCGAGTACGGCCGGCTTACTCGTGCCGGCACTGCACCCGAGCCGATGGACGACGATGCCGATTCATCGCCCTTCCTGGACTCTCCGCAATCTTTTCGGGGACCGTCTTGGCGTGCCGAGCTGATGCCGCTATTGAATTTCGGTATCATCATTGGTCTTTGCTTGCTTTTGTTGTTTTGGTACCTTCACTGGGCCGCGGCCCCGTCGGAGAGCGAACAAGTTTCGCCCAAGCTTTGCACGCAAGGCAGCGCGGTGTATGCTGTTAAGAAGGGTGATACCTGTTGGGATCTAGCCGACGCCCGCGGGATAACTGTTGACGATGTCAACGCCCTGAACCCCGACCTGGACTGCGAGAATCTCAAGGCTGGATCGGAGATTTGTCTCCCAGAGTCTACGAGCGACAGCTAAATAACGACCACCTTGTTTGGACTGACGGGAAAAGACTGGTACATACCTATTGTTTACCGTGCAAAGAATACCTTTGATTTTTCTGAAATTGTTTGAGCTCTGCTGGCAGCACAGTAGCATGGCAGCCATGAGGTACAAGCTCAAGCTCACAGAGCTACGCCCATGCGTACCTCATGACGGAGGGCCGAGATGTCTAGTACTTCTAGCGCAATGATGACAAGGGCGGGCTTTCCCTCACTTGAGGGATGTTAACAAGACGGAGTTGGGAAGGGTACGCAGGCGCGTTGATATGATATCAATCCACTCGTTGCATCTGTGATTTGGCGTATCGCGAAGCGTATGACAAGATCCGTACCTAACGCCCGAGAACTACGATGATTGCGGATGGATGTCATGGCAGAGATGTTACCCTTTCCAGCCGTCAAGCAATCGTGTCCCTTCTCCCCTGACAGAGCTGGCGATCAATGACGTTGCCTGCCAAGCAACCCGGAAACCATTGGAATAGCCGATCTGCTTGGGCAGCTCCAAATCTCCACGTCAGCCGACGCCAGCTCCAAAGCCAAAACGCTCAAGCTAAGGCAGGCCAAGCTCCGCATTTCATGCTGCCAGATAACTTGAAGGTACCTACCTATTGCGGCATTGCCTGAAGTACCTAACCTTATTGCCTGAAATTCTGCCACTGAATTCAAAATTACAGTGAAAATTACAGTGAAAGTGGCGATCTGTTGGAGGGTGTCATCGCCTTTTTGGTGCCTAGCAAGACCCTTCCTTTCCACTGAAGCGAAGCGGGGCGGGGGCGGGGCAGCTTTCGAAATTTGGTTGCGCTGTTGCCAGTGGGAAGGAAAAAAAAAAAAAAAACAAGTCACAAAATTTTCGCCGCCGCGTCCCTCACAACAAATGCCCCGCGCTGGGCCCAACTTGATTTTCGACTTTGCATCTTCAAGCTCCTTGCACTGCTGCATGGCCTACAGAGATCTCAGGTTTTGACTTGAAGAGGAACCACAGCAGCGCTACAGATCCCATCATGGATAAAGACAAGCTTGCACAACTGCTTCAGGGCAGCCAAGTGCGTAAGTACTGACGACTCTTCCTCTTCGCCTCTGCCCAACCTCCTGGCACCGAACCATCTTGCTAATAGAACCTTCCAACAGCCAACACGGAGCAGGTCAAGGCCATCACTGCCGACCTGCAGAAGAACTACTACTCCCAGCCCGAGTCGCTTCTGCTCCTCATCGAGATTGCCCTCACCCATGGCGACACTGGGGTTCGCCAACTGGCTTCCGTCCAGGCCCTGCGCCTGGTCCCCAAGCACTGGGAGAAGACGGCCCAGGACAAGCGCCAAATGGCCCGCCAGCATCTGGTCGACGGTGCCCTCAAGGAGAGCACTGGCACTGTTCGTCATGCTCTTGCCCGCCTCATTGCCGGCGTCGTCGGAATCGACATGGAAGAGGGTGAGGGAGATGACTTCTTGAAGCAGCTGCTTCCGCTCAACAACAGTGACAACGTTGTCGCTCGTGAAGTTGCTTCTTTCATCCTGTATGCCATGCTCGAGGACGATCCTACCCACTTCAGCGACCATACACATGAGCTTCTCAAGCTTTTCCAGTCTCGCATTGAGGACCCCGACAGCAAGGAGGTTCGCGTCAACATTGTCCGCGCGGTGGGTGCCATTTTGATGATCTTGGAGCCCGAGGAGGACACCGAGGCTGTCAATCTGATCCACTCTCTGCTCTCTCCTATGGTCAACATTCTCAAGGCCACTGTCGAAGCTGAGGATGATGAGAGCTACAAGACCGTCTTCGACGTCTTCCAGTCCTTCATGGGCTACGACTCGTCCCTTCTTGGCCAACACCTGAAGGATCTCGTTGAGTTCATGCTCGGCCTGGCTGCCAACTCCGCTGCCGAGGATGATGCTCGTAACCAGGCTCTCGCCTTCTTGATCCAGGCTGTTCGTTACCGCAGGATGAAGATCCAGGGCATGAAGGACGTCGGCGCCCAGATCATGGTTAAGGCGATGCACATTATCACCGAAATCGATACCGAGGATGACGATGATCTTACTCCCGCCCGCACTTCCCTCAGTCTCGTCGACACTCTCGCTAGCGAGCTCCCACCTCGTCAAGTCGTTGTGCCCCTCCTCGAGCAATTCACATCCTTCTCTGCCAACCAAGATCCCCAGTTCCGTCTTGCTGGTGTCCTTGCCCTAGGTAATGCTGCCGAGGGTGCTCCCGAGTTCATTTCAACCCAGCTTTCGACGCTGCTTCCTTCCATCATCAATCTCCTAAATGACTCCGAGACCAAGGTGAGGCACGCTGCTCTCGTGGGCTTGATCCACTTGTCGCAGGAAATGGCCGATGAGATGGCCTCGCATCACGAGCAAATCATCTCGGCTGTGCTCAAGAATCTTCAGGCTGCCTCCGAAGGTTCCTCCGACAAACTCAACATCTCGATCATCCGAGCCTCCTGTGGTGCGCTCGATACCTTCGGCGACGGCGTAGACACCAAGATCATGGCTCAGTATGGCCCTAGCTTGATCGAACCTATGATCCGTTTGCTGGACCACGATGACTTCGGCATCAAGTCCTCGGCTGCTTCTGCTATTGGAGCCATTGCGTCTTCAATGGAGGGTGCGTTCGAACCCTACTTCAAGGGCACCATGGAGGCTCTTGGCAGATTCGTTGCTGTCAAGGACAATGAGGAAGCACTCGAGCTGCGAAGCTCCACATGCGACAGTATGGGTCGCATTGCCCTTGCCGTGGGCCCAGAGACCTTCCAGCCTTACGTCATGAAGTTGATGGAGGCTAGCGAAGAGGCTCTGAAGCTTGACAACCCTCGTCTGAAGGAGACCAGCTTTATCCTCTGGTCCAACCTGTCTAAAGTGTACAAGGAGAACTTCAACCACTTCCTCCAGGGTGCCTTCCAGGGCGTTTTCCAGTCCTTGGAGCTGGAGGAGGACGAGATCACTCTTCCGGGTATCGACCCCAGCCAGCTTGAGGATGGGCACATTGTCATTGGTGGCAAGCGGGTGAAGGTGAAGACTCCTTCCTCAGCTGATGACTCCACCATCGCCGCAGGCGGCGAGGATGAGTGGGACGACATGGACGACCTTGATGACCTCGACGCTGTTACGGCTGTTGCTGGTGAACAAGAGATTGCCCTCGATATCCTTGGCGACATTATCTCGAACTCCTGCACCAGTGCTGAGCTTGAGACTTACGTTGAAAAGACCATTGAGAAGGTGACTCCGTTCGCCGATCACACATACGAGGGCTGCCGCCGGGCTGCCATCTCTACCCTGTGGCGCATCTACGCTCGTGTCTTCCAGATCTGGGAGGAAGGGTCCGGTGTGAAGTGGGAAGCTGGTATGCCTCCCAAGCCTACCCCTCCTGCTTCCATTGTCTCTATTGGCAATGCTGTCCTCAAGGCTACTATGAGCATCTGGTCAGATGACAGTGAAAGGTTAGTACTAGTACTTACTCCATTCTCTTACCTCCCCTTGAAGCCAAAATGATGAGCAATCTTGCGTTATACCCAGCTCACTCAGACGCCCCTGGCGGTTGCTGAGAAAACGATACATCTACTCCTGACTGGCATCCCATAATTACATTTTTCTTGCTGATAGCCTTGCAATGAATGTATTGCTAACATGCACGACAGGACTGTCATTACCGACATCAACCGCAGCGTCGCCTCTACCCTTAAGGCTTGCGGTCCTGCCATCCTTGCTTCCAAGGAGAATGCTCTTCAGGAGGCTGTTTCGGTTGTTAGCACCTTGATCACCCGCTCCCATCCTTGTCAGCAGGATCTTGGCGATGAAGAGGAGGAGCATGAGACGGATGGCGGGTCGTCTGAGAATGACTGGCTGATTGTTGACACGGCTCTGGATGTTGTTGTTGGCCTGTCTGCTGCTCTGGGCGCATCCTTCGCCGAGCTTCTGAAGATCTTCGAGAAGCCTATCCTCAAGCTTATCAGCTCTACCGAGGATGTTCAGCGTTCTACCGCGGTTGGCACTATTGCTGAGGTTACCAAGTACATCGAGAGCGCTATTACCCCCTACACTGAATCAGTCGGCCAGGCTCTTGCTCGTCGTCTGAGCGACCCTGACCCCTTGACGAAGTCCAACGCTGCTTATGCCATCGGTCTCCTGGTCCTCCACTCGACGGACACCGGCAAGACCATGCCGTTGTACCCCAAGATCTGGGAGAAGCTAGAGCCGCTTCTCTCGGTCAAGGAGATGCGCATGACTGACAACGTCGCCGGAGCCCTGAGCCGACTGATGCTCAAGAATCCCGACAACAGCTTCGTCTCTGAAGCACTCCCTGCTGTTGTGAACGTCCTGCCCCTCGAGGAGGACTACGAGGAGAACGCCCCGATTTACCAAAACATCTACCAGCTGTACGATCACTCCAATGCGACCGTCCAGCAGATCACCCCTCAGCTTATCCCTGTCCTGGACAAGGTCATGGGAGCTCCAGAAGAGCAGCTAGAACCGGAGACCCGCGAGCTGCTAAAGCGAACAGTACAGGGACTCTACAAGCAGCAGCCCGATCTGTTTTCCAACTACTCTGGGCTGCTGTCCCAGGCTGGCGCGCAGTAAATCCGTTGAAAGTACGACAGCTATATGATGACAACGAATGACGAGGCGAGGATTATAAAGACAATGGATATTCGAGGGTGATGCGTTGGCATAAACTTGGCCATGTGCATGGGCACAAAATGAGAGTGCAAATGACCCGATAGATTTAAGCTCATGATACCGTAGTTAAACTAAATTTCAACAGAGAGAAAGCAAAGCTTCTCTTTTCCGTTTTATACCAGAGCCTCTTTACTGAAATATGATGCGAGTCCGCTACAGTGATTGTATAGACGCCCGAGATCCTTCATTGATCTCAGGCCAAAATCCTCTAGAGGCATGCGCCGTCCACACTTTCTAATGACAACCCTAGCTGACTCTTTAAAGTTTAAGATCTAAATCAAAGCACTACGATTGAAAAAATAAACCAATGTTTGTATCACTGGTAGTGGGGGTGTAGCGATGATATTTGCGGAAATATACATTTCGTGATTTTCTGTTAAAATATACAACAGTTCTGCCCCACAGACATATATACATATATACAACTATACCATTATTCATAATGGGATATCCCATACATCATCCAACTCCGCTTCTCATCAAATCTTCATCATCACATTCAACACATTAAAAAAAAGGAAACAGCTTATTCGCTGCAGTCGGCAGGAAGCTCAAAGTCCTCCTTGTAGCCAGCCTGCACAGCATCAGGGCCCGCACCACGCTTAGAGAAAGCCTTCCAGATCTCGCAGAAGTTGTCACCACCAGTCAGAGCCTCATCAGCATCGATGATAGCGTCACGGGCAGCGATGAAGTCAGGGCTGCAAGGTTGCAGAGCCATACCCTCCTGGACAATCTTGAGAGCGAGGTACTTGCCATCGTCGGGGACACCGTCCTCGTCGACCTCGGGGAAGTCGTCGTCGTTCTTGCCGTGCTTGTCAATCATGTTCCAGAGGAACTCGTACAGAATGGTGCACCAGACGGTGCCGATGGCGTGGACGATGCCCTCGACGCGTCCGAGGTCCTTGTAGGTGAGCGGGTTCTCGTCCATGTCGGTTGAGTAGCGGTACTCGCGGATACCAGCCTCGTCGCCGGTGAGCCAGTTGCCCATGGCGTAGACGGTGTCGCGGTCGTCCTCGGGGAGGAGGCGGATGGTGGTGGCGTAGAAGTCGGACCAGCCCTCGCCCATGCCGCCGGACTCGTCGGCGCCGCTGAGGCAGCCGGCGTTGTCGGGTCCACCGGTCAGACGGGTGGAAAGTCCGTGGACGAATTCGTGGATAACGACACCAGCATCGAAGGAGCAGTCACGCTCAGGGGTGGTTTCGTCCCACATGTACATCCTGATGCGGCCGTGCATACCGTCAGGGCCGACAGCAAAGTTGGCGTTGTTCTTGCCAGAGCCGTCCTGGGCGTTGTAGAGGACGTAGTCACCCTCCTTTCCACCCTTGCCGTTGTTGTTGACCTGGTAGTTACCGGCCTCCTCGTTCCAGCCCAGCATGTAAGCCAGGTCGTTGAACTTCTGAGCCGTGTAGAAGAGCTGGGTGATGGAAGCATCCTCGTACTTGCTGTAATCGGTCTCGTTGAGGCTGTAGGGGTACTCGAAGACGAGATCCTCGCTCTCCGGGCGGTGGTTCTTCTCGAACTCGCTGTCCTCGCGGTTGGCGCGGTTCTCCTGGGCAATACCAGTGTTGCCCCAGGTGGTGGTGTAGTTCTCGCTGCCGTCAGAGTGCCAGCCGAAGGGAGAGGACTCCAGACGCTCGGGGTCCACGACGAGCTCACGCTCACCAGCGGGAGGGTGGGGGATGGGCCAGGGGTAGACCTGGTAGCTAGCGTCGTGGACGTAGTCGACAGCGCCGACGACCTCCTCAGTGGAAGAAGCATCGACGTAGGTCAGGAGCCAGTTGTCGAGGGTGTCGGTCTCGACACGCCAGGTGAGCTTCAGGGGCTCGTCCTTGCCCTTCTGGATGTAGACGAGGCGGGCTTCGACGTCACGCTCGGTGCCCTTGACACCTTCGATCTTGTAGATCTCAGACGAGTCGGCGCCGAAGTTGGCCTGGGCCTTGGCGTTGTCAACCTCGACATCAAGACCGAGGGTCTTGACGGCGCCCTTGAGAGCGCTGACGGGGCTGGAGAAGTCACGCTTGGTGAGGGGAGACTCCTTGGGGGTCTTGCCAGTGAAGGCACTGCCACCGAAGGAGAAGACCTTGCCGTCGAGGACGTTCACGACAAGGTCAGCATTGTCAACGTCAAGATCATGAACCTGCTGCTTGAAGTAGACGTGGCCAACGCCGTTGGAGCTAACGTAGTTGTCCTTCACGGCGCGGAACTTCTGGTCAGGGAACTTCTCCTTGACGAGGTCCTTGGCCACCTCAACGTAGTCCTTGCTTGAGCCAGCAGCCTGGATGTTGGAGGACCTGACGGAGCTGGCACTGGAGTAGGAGCTCAGAGAAGAAGGCAGGCTGTACTTGGAGATGTCAACTCCACGCTTGGCCACGTGAGTGTTGGGGTTGGCCTCGCGAGGGACCTTGGGGTGAGCCTGGACAGCAGCCAGGCCGGTGAGGCCGAGGAGCATCTGGTACTTCATGATGACAAGAGACAGGCAGACAGACAAATGCTGTACAACAAAAGAGTGTAATAGTTGAACGGAGCGGATAAGGAGAACAGGAGAAGGGTATGGGAAAGAGGCTATCCTGCCTCTTTATACATGTAACATGCTCTCGGCACTGTCCCCATTTTCTCCCACGGCTTCTTCCCGAAAGAACGCAAGATCTCCCGCATCTTGGCCCAAGTTCTGCATCTAGGCTAGTGGGCTCCGGAGCTCGGGGGAGCGTTTCCACTCAAGGCAGGTTCATTCAGATGACAAGCGACGGGGGGATCCTGGGATCTGAGCCACTGAATGGGTGGCAAGCCATAGCCGGTTACGGTGTAAAGAGTACCGAGCCCCTAGAACGCATCTATGCCTTGCCTGCCCTGTGAGTAAGGCTTCTGATAGGGACATGCAGAAGATCATGCCAGAAACAATAATTGTGCTCGTGTGCTTGCGTGGGGACTTGGTCCCTGCAACAAGCTACGAGTAGCATCACGGCTAGCTCCAAGGGGTGGGAAGGGGAGCCACAACACCTTACTGCCAAGGCAGCTCAGCCTTCCCTGACTGGGTAGGTTTGAAGCCGTAGGGCTCGAACAGGGAGGTACATAGTCGAGCAGAAGTTCGCCTCTTCGAGCTCACCGGACCCACCATTATTTGTCGATATTGAGGGAAGGATTCCCGCGGCATACATACACGGATGGAGAGAGCTGCCAGGGCCAGGATGGTGTCATCCGAACCCCAGATATCCGACTCTCGTGTCATGGGAAATCCCAGCATCGAAGAAAAACATCCATGAGATGAAAGCTCACTTCCCCCGCACCGCGGCTGTGCGAAGGAGAATAGATTAGGATCAGCACTGCGGCAAGTCAGACTTCCCAAATTGTAGAGAGAGAAAAAAACGCCTTATGAAAATCATCGTGTGTTTCGTACCCTGCTTTGTAGATCATCGGAGAATTAGATGCATGGCTACAAAGCCCACGATGGTGTCTTGTCCTACGATGAAATCCAATGCTAAGGAAAACTTAGAAATGACAGGACCTAACGTGAGACGCTCGACTCGCACCATTGTTTCTTGGCTCATTGTCCGGTTTCCGGAGTCTAAGTCAGCTCTTCATGCAGGTACAAAAAAACGAGACGAGCTTCACCTACCCAAATAGGAAAGTCATTGTTGATCCCTAACACAACGAAAGACCCTCGGTTCGGTCGTCAAAAGGAGACGCCGTGCTAACACCGCTCCTCGGCAAGGAATCTGCCGGCACGATATGGGGAGCACATGGACAATATCTCGTAGAACTTTGGTTCATATCTTTGCGGAAGGTGTCTCCTGTCAAAGAAGCGGCCGCTCTTGAGAAATACGAAGGAAGAATCGACTAATTCTTCTTGTGTCTGTAGTCGATGCGGCATGCAAATAGTTCTCTGCATACTGCGTGTGCAACCCAAGGGATCCTGGCCGTGAATCAATCCGCCATCGCCGAGCCTGATAACTCGATTCGAGAACGATTCCCAAATTGATAGAAGCTGGTGATGTGATTGGCTTTTACACCAATTGACCGTGAAAGCAAAAGCCCCTGCGCCAGCGCTTCGAAGCTGGCTGCATTGAGAAGGTCCTTAGCCAAATTGCCGCCAACTGGGCTGCCAAGTCCACCCGCAACTCCAATGGTTGGCTGGCGGTGTTTGGTTGAGTACTGCTAGTTCTTAATACGAGTACGTATACATAATTCAATTTGACTGCCGGGTTTGACGAGTAATTCAGGTCCCTAGTTTCCACTCCGATTCTGACTCCTTCAGGGTTTAATCGCCAGTCATGGTCCAGCAGCTGCCAGACATCAATCGCAGCCGAGCTAGAAGGCAGAAGACGTGCTCTGTGTGTTCCATCAAAAGCGCATATCGGCGATCTTGAAGCGTCCTAGCGTTTACTTTACTTGTATGCTTGTATGCTGCCCTGTAATCTGAAGCCTCCACTTGTCAGCGCCCACATGCCCCTTATGGAAATGCCCGGGTAGCATTTGGATAAGGGCTTACAGCACATGCCCCTGACATCTCGGCAGGGCCTTGAATGCGGGGGGGAACCCGAGTGAGCTTCAATAGCTCGTACCTTGTACGAGGAGGATGGGTCGATTGGTAAAGTTCACGGCTATCAATATCAATGTAATACGAACTGAGCAATTCGACTATCGGTCGATTCCGGCCGCAGACGTACGCCGACCCTGATCCCTAAGGGCTGTTCCGAAGAGTGCTGCAGTTGCATGCTGATCACAGTGCTACGGTATGCATGAAGCGCTGCAAGCGCCAGGTCGGGGCTGGGAAAGACACGAAATCTTGCCAGGGCACCAAGGATTGCAAAGAATGTCCTTGGCAGTCTGCGTCTGCATTTGAGAGTAATAGTATGCCACAGAGCACTTCTGTGTTGAGCGTGCAAAGATCCCGAAGGAACAGATTGTGTTTGTTGACCAAACGATGGCAACTCAACAAGCAGCGTTGCTTTTAGGGTTCGTGGCGGCGGTTAACTTCAGGAAACGATCATGGCAAATTCTATCAGAAACAAGGTTACTTACGGATGACCGTCAAGAGCCTCCGTTCTGAATTGATGAGCTTGAGCGCTGATGTCCCGCGGCTTCTTCCCTTAGATGGCAAGAAGGGTATGGCCGTCGGGTTTGACTTGATACAAAGCTCTCGCTATAGCCAACGAAGAAGCCGAGGACTTCTTGCCGTGGTCATTATTTAACTTGGAACCGGCCGCAACCGCTTCAGAGCGTAAAGTCAAAGGACCAACATGGTAACCTTCGACTGTCGATAAGTGCTTTACTTGGAAAGCTTTGCACTTACGAAGGATTATCTTACAAGCTTGTGAGTAGCATGAGAGCAGCTTGTGGCTCGCACAGATATATACAGCCGCGCCTCTCGGCTTAGACATCACCATTGTTGGCCTGTTGAACTTTTTTTTCGTAGTGATCGGTCTTTTCACGTGGAAAGGCAGAGCACCCAGGTAATAAATACCGCCAACGCCACGGCATGAGCCCGGTATCAAGCCACCTCTTCGAACAATGTGGCATCAATCTGTCCAAAAAAAGAGACCGTCGTAGGGGCTTGTCAGCGCTCGTAGATTTAATGAAATGATCGAGAAACCGGCACATCATGGTCTCATGAGTGGCCTGAGTTGCTTCCTAGAATTGACGAGCGAGGCTCGATGAAATGACAACTGCGGCGGTTTAGCCGGTAGTGGCGACCAAAGCACTTGCATGCCCGGTACAACGCCCATGAATGTAAACTTTCGCCAGTCCGGCCATCAGGGTTCCAACGTCAGTAGATATCGATAACGCCATAGACCCGAAAGCTTGCTTAGAGACCGTCGCAGTGTATCATGGACTAACAGGAACCAGGGGCGGGCTAGGCATCTTATATTCTTGTTTGTCCGGAGCCTTCCGCATCTTCAAGTAAACACTCAATCAGCCTTGAGATCAATAAGGACGCCATGAAGCAACCCACAGATACAGTATTTACCTCGAATATGTTGAGTCTTCGCCACTGGCATCTCTAGGCGTACTGTAGCTTCTCAACAGAGGCCAATGTAGGAGATAATCTTCGCCCCAGGTGGCCTAGAAAATGACAAAAAGGTTACTGGGCTTGGTAGATGGCGGAACTTGGTGAGAGGTCCTCTATGTCCGGCTTTGACGTATATCAACGCCATCTCCCACCATCTGTAGACCTGTCTTTTGTGTCTTGTGATCTATTTCTCCCGATTTATCCCTAGAGACGCGGAGAACACGCACGTTAGTAGTAGCTATCATTACCATGAAGTGGGTTTCGGCCTCCTTCCTCAGCCTCGCAGCCACTGCTGCTGCGGCGCCGTCGGGTGTTACGCAGAACATAGCGCCCCCTGGTGCCGCTCCTGGAGGATGCCAGACAAGCTATTCTGGTCAGTTCCAGATTGTCGTGAACAAGGAAGGCGCCAAGCGTTCCGTTGAGGTAAGAATCCTAAGCTAAAGCATTGTCGATATACCCGACTAATTAGATCAACAGAAGCGCGCATGCGCTGAGGGCTCCCTGGCCTTGACTTTGGAGAACGGCGTTCTCAAGGATGGCCAAAGTCGAACTGGTTATATCGCCTCCAACTTCCAGTTCCAGTTCGATGGGCCCCCTCAAGCTGGTGCCCTGTTCACCTCGGGTTTCGCTGTATGCCAGGATAACGTGCTGGCTCTTGGCCCGTCCAAGACTTTCTATCAGTGCCGATCTGGAGAATTCTACAATCTCTATGATCGTCACTGGGCTCCCCAGTGTGAGGCCGTAAGCATCCAGATTCACGTCTGTCCCGAGAGCAACCCAGTCCGCCGTCAAGCCGATGAAGGTGAATCTGACGGTGGCGGTGAATCACCCGCTCAAACCTCGGATGGTCAGGTTCAGGTTACAGCGTCCACTGGCAGTGCCAGCGACAGTGCGGCTCCGGTCTCTGATTCTACCTCTGTTCCTCCAGCAGGCCAGACCAGCAGCAGTGTGGCTCCGGTCTCTGATTCTACCTCTGTTCCTCCAGTAGGCCAGACCAGTGGCAGTGCGGCTCCGGTCTCTGATTCCTCCTCTGTTCCTCCAGCAGGCCAGACCAGCGCCAGTGTGGCTCCGGTCTCTGATTCTTCCTCTGTTCCACCAGCAAGCCAGATCAGCGACGGCCAGGTCCAAGCATCCGCTTCATCGTCGGCTCCTCCAGCCACCCAGACCAGCGAGAGTGTGGTTCCAGTCTCCGTTTCTTCCTCCGAGGTTCCGGTCTCCGTTTCTTCCTCTGAGGTTCCGGTCTCCGTTTCTTCCTCTGTGGTTACGGTCTCTGTTTCCTCCTCGAGGGTTCCAGTCTCTGTTTCTTCCTCTGCTGTCCCGGTAAGCCAGATCAGTGACGGTCAGGTTCAAGCTTCTGGAACAGCCACTAGCAGCAACGTTGGAACATCTGCCGCTGCCTCTGGTAGCCAGGCTCCTGGAACCGTTACCGGCGGCAACACCGGGTCATCCGCTGTTCCCACGGGTGGCCAGGCGAGCCAGATCAGTGACGGCCAAGTCCAAGTCCCCCCTTCAGCCAGCTCTGTCCTTCCTAGCTCTGCTGCTCCGAGCTCTGTCCTTCCCATCTCCAACACTGTGGCCGACTCTTCTTCCGCTCCGACTCCTCAGTCTACTGGAGGAAGCGAAGCTTCTCAGATCAGTGACGGCCAGGTCCAGGTCCCCCCCTCAGCCAGCTCCGTCGTTCCCGGCTCTGTCGTTCCCAGCTCTGTTGTTGTGAGCTCTGTCATTCCTATTTCCAACTCTGTGACCGACTCTTCTTCCGCTCCGACTCCTCAGTCTACTGGAGGAAACCAAGTTTCTCAGATCTCGGACGGCCAAGTCCAGGTCTCTGGGTCCACTAGCATTCCTGCTTCCCAGAGCGCTAGCAGCATTGCGTCTTCTTCTCCGGCTCCTGAGAGTGTCACCAGCAGCATCGAGTCTTCATCGCCTGCTCCTGTGACCTTGACCAGCAGCATTGCGTCTTCTTCTCCGGCCCCTGAGAGTGTCACCAGCAGTATCGAGTCTTCTTC
>JAKLNE010000003.1:948524-1071664 GCA_022814615.1 Waltergamsia citrina
CCTGTGACCTTGACCAGCAGCATTGCGTCTTCTTCTCCGGCCCCTGAGAGTGTCACCAGCAGTATCGAGTCTTCTTCTCCAGCTCCTGTGACCTTGACCAGCAGCATTGAGTCTTCTTCGCCGGCTCCTGAGAGTGTCACCAGCGAAACGTCTTCTATCCCGCGTTCGACTTTGAGTTCCCGGGTCTCTTTCTCTACCTCCAGGGCTCAATCAACTCGTGTCCGTTCTACTCTGAGGCCGCGCCCTACCAAGTTCCCGCGTCCTCATTTTCCACCTCAGCGTCCTTCCCGGACCCGGCCTGCTAGTTTTCCTTCCCGAACCCGGCCTGCTGGTCTTCCTTCCCGAACCCGGCATGCTGATCGTCCTTTCCGGACCCGGCCTGCTGGTCGTCCTGGACGCCCTGCTCAGAACAGGCGCCCTGGTGGTCCCAACCAGCCTGCTTTCCAAAGGCCCCATGGCAAACGCCAGGTCAACCAAATCCCCGATGGACAGATTCAGAACCCTTCAGGCCAGCCTCCTGCTAGCTCTGAGGGTGGTGCTGGTGCCCCTAACGGCCAGGTCCAGGATGGTCAAATTCAAAATCCCTCTGGCCAGCCTCCTGCTAGTGAAGCCGGCACTCCTCCTTCGGGTGCCCCTAACGGCCAGGTCCAAGATGGTCAGACTCAGAATCCCTCTGGTCAGCCTCCTGCTAGTGAAGCCGGCGCTCCTCCCTCGGGTGGCCGGGTTGTGAGCCAGATCAACGATGGCCAGATTCAGGCCCCGACATCTGTCCCTCCTCCCCCTCCTCCTCCTCCTCCTCCCCCGCCCCCTCCGCCGCCGCCGAAGAACTCGACTGCTCCTCCCCCGCCTCCTCCTGAGACGTCGACGGTATGTCCGACTCCATCTCCCCCTCCCTCTCCCCCGCCGCCGATGAACTCGACTGCTCCTCCTCCGCCCCCTACTTCGGTTCCCCCTCCTCCTCCTCCTCCGCCACCGCCGGCCAACAGTACATACTGCCCTCCTGCGCCGCCAGGCAGCACCACACAATGCCCTCCTCCTCCCCCTCCCCCAACATCGGTCCCTCCTCCTCCTCCGCCGCCGCCGCCGCCGCCGGCCAACAGTACATACTGCCCTCCTGCGCCGCCAGGCAGCACTACGCAGTGTCCTCCTCCTCCCCCAACATCGGTCCCTCCTCCTCCTCCTCCTCCTCCTCCTCCGCCGCCACCGCCGGCTAATAGTACACACTGCCCTCCTGCGCCGCCAGGCAGCACTACTCAGTGTCCTCCGCCTCCGCCTCCCCCAACATCGGTTCCTCCCCCTCCTCCTCCTCCTCCGCCACCGCCGGCCAACAGTACATACTGCCCTCCTCCGCCGCCAGGCAGCACCACAACACCATGCCCTCCTCCGCCGCCTCCCCCTACATCGGTTGTTCCCCCTCCACCACCACCTCCTCCAGGTAGCACCACGCAGTGCCCTCCTCCACCGCCAGGCAGTACTAGTGCTCCGTGCCCCCCTCCTCCCCCTCCCCCTCCTCCTCCTCCGCCGCCGCCGCCGCCGGGGCCGCCGGGCAGCACGACTCTCCGCCCTGCTCCCACTCCTCCATCAGTGGTTTGTCCCCCTTTTCCTCCGCCTCCAGTCAAACCAAGCCCATCTTGCCCGCCATTGCCTCAATCTACCACAAACTGCCCAGCACCACCCCCAACTTCTGTTTATCCCCTTCCACCGCCATCACCTCCGTCTACAGACTATGCTCAGTCCCTTCTCTGCAACTTTAGCATGACTAACATTTTCCAGCCCTCTCAAGCTCCTCGGCCACCGACTCAGGTCCCTCAGCCGCCACCGCCGGCTGGTAACTCACCTGTTGAGCCTACCCCTCCCGCTCCTGTGCCGACCGCCGGCAGCAGCAAGCTTATTCCTTCGAACCTGGCTGCCCTGGTTCTTGGAATCGGTGCCTTCCTCTATCTGTAAGAGGCTAATGGTGGGCCGTTAGGAGATTGTGAAGCGATGAATGGTCTTAGAATAAACGTTCCAGGCGAGGAATGTGAGCCGTGCCATTAAGGACACTGGCAATATAATAATAGACAAAGAACATTATTTGCTTCCATATTTTACACGTACAGTGAAACCTAGGATGAAACGAGATGAATTAGCCTTGATCTAGAAGTATGATTATCACAGAAAGCATGTCAAGAGTAGAGGCGTTGTAAATGACGAAGCATGGTGTTAGAGTATTGTACAAGTGGTTCAAGTTAGAAGCTCTTATCAGTGATAAGCAAAAGAAAAAAGTGGGGTTAGTCAGCAGTTGAAACTTGGTAAGTATAGGTACGAATCCAAAACCTTTTGACTTTTGCGCAACGCAGCTACTCACTTTGCGCAAAACGAACATCTCGCAGGATGTCTGAGCATTGGAAATCGACGCCCAAATACTGGTGCAAGCATTGTTCCTGCTATGTACGCGATACGAAGCTCGAGCGACAGAACCATGAGTCGACGGCGAAACACCAAGGTGCGCTGAAGCGCTTCTTGCGCGATCTCCACCGTGGTCATGAGAAAGAGGAGCGCGAGAAGGAGCGCGCTCGTCAAGAGATTGCCAGAGTCAGCGGCGTTGTCACTGGGTCTTCATCATCGTCAACAACGCCGTCATTACGATCTACCGGTGCTCAGCAAGCGAAGTCAGCGACATCCTCGGAAGCCCAGTTGAAGAAGCAAAGAGAGCAGCTTGCGGAGCTAGGCGTGGCAATGCCCAGCGACTTTCGACCTGAGATGGCTATGCCTGGGGAATGGACTGTGACGAATACGCGCGTAATAGAGGATAAGAAGGACGAACCGGAAGTCAAGGTCGAGGCAAAAGCATCAGGCGTGCGGAAACGAGAAGAGACGGAGGAGCAGAAAGAGGAAGAAGACGCTATGAGAGGCCTTTTCAAAAGACCAAGGAAATGGGGCCGAGACACGAAAACAATACCAGCAGAAGAGGATAAAGAGTTGGATGCTTTATTAAGCGGGTCTTTCCTTCCACGCAAACCACCTAGCGAAGAGAACGGCGCAAAAACGGAGCCGGCAGACGAACATGAAGAGGACATTAAAAAAGAGGACGAAGAGGCTACATCTCTGGAACCAGAATCGAAGGCTCAAGCGCAAGGATCCGCCCCAGCCGTGAAAACGGAGGATCCTGATATGGAGCCATTAGTCAAGACGGAAACATCAGAAGACCCCGTACCGCCGGTTGTGTTCAAGAAGCGGAAGCCGAAAGGTATGAGGCAAAAGTAAAGGCAAACTACAACTATCAGCATCTTAGATTTATCAAATGATACCCCCAATTTCTCTTACTTCGGCACAGCGATGATGGCGAAATCCTGATAGCCCGAGAATCAATTTCCTTCTTAGCAAGCGTGCGACCTGCTTTGTATTGTCTCTGGTGAAATCCAACCGCACATCCGTTATTCCCGAAAGGACGTTGACAAGAGGGGGCTATCCGCAAGGGGCTTTAGCCGCTGCGTGGAGGGGAGGCTATCCGACGAATCCAAGGTGGGGCAAACGTCGCCTATGATGTAGACTTGAATTTCGGATTTGACTTCTTAAGCGTCTCATTTCCTAAGATTAAGTCTAAACTGCACCTGAATATCGCGTTGTGAGATCGCACCCTAAATACCCAACATTGAAAGAACACTTTTTGTTCATTCAAGCTGTGCCCAAGTGCATTGATTTCAACATGACTTCGAATCCGCCTGGATCCTGCTGCGCCCGCGGCCACCTTTTCGAGTATGATACTTGAAGTCACTTGTTCCAACCCCTGACTTTATTGACTAACGTTCAATGCAGGGGCGAGCCCACAGGGAAGCTTATCAAGTTGGAAGATGGCAAGACAGATGCTTACCTCGCGACGCCTCCAGCTGATAAGACTAAGAAGGACTGTGGTATCCTCTACCTTCCTGACATCATTGGCATCTGGCAAAATAGCAAGCTCATGGCGGACGCAT
Organism: Waltergamsia citrina; assembly: GCA_022814615.1. Classification (NCBI taxonomy): domain Eukaryota; kingdom Fungi; phylum Ascomycota; class Sordariomycetes; order Hypocreales; family Bionectriaceae; genus Waltergamsia; species Waltergamsia citrina. The sequence continues at coordinate 952,481 of JAKLNE010000003.1, forward strand.
ATGCTGCCGAGGGCTATACAACACTTGTTGTTGATGAGTTCAATGGGGACCCTGCCCCTTTGAATAGACCCGATAGTTTCGATATATTCGGCTGGCTCCAGAAGGGCTCAGATGGCAATAACCCCCACACCAAGGAATACGTGGACCCTGTGGTTATTTCTGGGATTAAGACCTTGCAAGGCCAAGGTATCACTAAGATCGGTGGTGTTGGTTACTGCTTTGGCGCCAAGGTAAGCTTGTCTCTTCTTTGAATTGAGGCATCCGAGAATCATTTCCTGACCACTAGCAGTATGTAATCCGCCATTACAAGGATGGCATCAAAGTTGGCTATGTTGCGCATCCTTCCTTTGTTGACGAGGATGAGCTTTCTGCCATCGAGGGCCCCTTATCCATCTCTGCCGCTGAGACAGATGATATTTTCCCGGTTGAGAAGCGTCACAAGTCTGAGGAGATTCTCGTCAAGACGGGCAAGCCTTACCAGATCAACCTATTCTCCGGTACTGAGCATGGATTCGCGGTACGAGGCGACCAAAAGATCAAGGTTCAGAAATACGCCAAGGAGCAGGCCTTTGCTCAGGCAGTTAGTTGGATGGATGAGCATTTGTGGAATAACTGAGTGGTGGCTTATACGTAGTAGCTCAGATATAACTCAAATACATGGCCATGCCAATGACTTCACTCACAATACTCCGTACATGACCCATAAATGTAGAGGCGAGGTAATAGAATGGACAATACACACAAGCATTCCAGATACGTCAAAATTTCGCCTTTGAATTTGACTTAACTTGAACAGGTCGTGCCCAGGGTAGTCCAGTCGCACTCGACGCCACATTGTGAATAGTGTTGGTGTGGCTGGAAAAAAATGATGCTGAGGCTGATAACTCTACTGCGACTTGGCACTGGCGCTCCCGTCTGGTTGCAGGTTTATTAGCAGTGAGCCACGGCACGGCCGCTACTACTTGTACTAGTAGGTGGACGCCCACGTTGCTTGCACAGTGCAACAATGCATAACGCTGCATCGTTGCATGACCACTAACCTTCTGACTTCTGACCACATCCAATCCTCGATCTGTCATCTCCTGTAGATTCCAGCCAAACATCGTCCAGAATGCTCGAGTGCGTCTGTTATGGCCGCATCCGTCGAGCAGAGCGATCCTCGCCACAGGTCCAACTCCTCCAACGAAACCGCGGCGCCCCGTCCCGATGAAGCCGATGGCCGCAAATGGTCTTCGCACAGCGATGGTATCCTTAAGACTTGCCAGCCTGCGACTGCGGACTCGCCCTTGCCTACGATTCCCTCTGATGAGGACCGCACCTCTGAAGATGACTCTCTTCGGAACAGCAGCCCTACCAAGGGTCGGTCGCGATCATCCTCCATCTCAGAACATCTGACGGCTCCTCCAAAGACCGAAGAGAAGGGCGACATGGCGAACGGCCACACAGATGGCAAAGCGTCTGGCAGAACGCGCAGCCGCAGCGGGAGCGGGAGTGTACAAAAGCTATCTGCGGCGGAGATGCAGGAGCTCACGAGCTCCCCCGAGTCGCTCCCCGTTGCTCCGGCACCCCAACGGCGATCCATCGACCAGGAAATGGCTGCTAAGCTGTCGGAGGCTCAAGAGGGCGTGCGGCAGGCCGCGCAAACACGACCCGATTACCGCAATATGGAAGCTATTCACCCGAACGGCGCCGCCGCTGAAGCACGAAGAGTCGGTGGGAGAACATGGCAGGCTAAAGACTTGACGCGGCGACCTTCACCTGCTCCTAGAACTGTCTCAACACCTCCTGCGTCTCGCTCCCAACTTCCACTGGATACGACGACTTCTTCCAGCTCCCCTAGACGATATTCCTTCAACCCTCCTGGCCGACCACCTTCTTTGCACCTAAACCCGGACGTACCCTCTCAACCGCCAGAAATCATGACGGGACCAGCAGCGGTCATCACACCGCAAGCAACTGACTCTTCACTTCTGGGAGCTTCGCCTTCGAACCTGCCGAGTAAAATGCCGCTGCCTCCCATGTCCATACCGACCCACCTTCAGCTAGAGATCGCTGCTCAACGCCCTAGTCCCTTGTACATCTATCACCCTCACATGAGTGATATCCCTTACGAATCTCGCGCCGTCAAGTTTGAACGATTAAAGAATGTGTTGTTGATACCTACATACCTGGAGCGCACTCTGTATTTCGGGGCTCTGGCGTGCCTCGATGCTTGGCTTTATAATTTTACCATTCTACCCATTCGCTTCGTCCTAGCATCCTCAGTATTGGTTCGCTGGTGGGGCCACGTTGCCGGAAAAGAGAGTCGATGGATGGTTTCCTACGTGTGGGATGGAATAGGCCGCCTTCGAGAGCGAGGCCGCTCACAGTCTCGACATCCCCACGATGACAAGACAACCGCCGAGAGATCACGCAGCCGTAGCGCAGCCAGCGAGTTTTCCGTGGATTTTGAAGGGACCCCAACGCCGCGCGAGCCCCATCAACGCCGGAGAAGGGGCGACTCGCGCCTGAGTAACAGCCATGGAAAGTCGCCTTTTCAGCATCATGATCCCGGCCCAAAGACGGGGAGTTTTCGCCATAAGAGGACGAAGTCCATGCCGTCTAACCTCAGTACGTTTCACAAGGCCGATTTGCTGCAAGGAGCTGTCATCATCTGCAGCTCTATGGCCCTTATGACGCTTGACGCCAGTCGAATGTATCACTTCATTCGTGCTCAATCGGCTATCAAGTTGTATGTCATCTACAATATTCTGGAAGTTGGAGACCGACTGCTCTCGGCTCTCGGCCAGGATATCCTCGAATGTCTGTTCAGCACGGAAACTTTGTCTCGAAATGCCTCTGGCCGGTCCAAGGTGCTCATGCCACTGGGCATGTTCGTGCTTGCCCTGGCTTATTGCTGCCTACACTCGATCGCTCTGTATTACCAGGTTATTACGTTGAATGTTGCTGTCAATTCCTATTCTAACGCCCTGCTTACGCTACTCTTGTCCAATCAATTTGTTGAAATCAAGAGCACCGTTTTCAAGAGGTTCGAGAAGGACAATTTATTCCAACTGACCTGCGCTGATATCGTTGAACGATTCCAGCTTTGGATCATGCTGTTTATTATTGGGATGCGAAATATGGTCGAAGTCGGTGGGCTCTCTGTGCCCGGAGCTGGTTTTGAGGGCGTTGATGATGACAAAGTCGTCCCCCCACTGCACAACACGTCCATTCTGCCTCATAGCTTCACGGTGCTTCCTTCATGGCTCATGTCGGGAGAGGTGCTATCACCCTTCCTCATCGTTGTTGGCAGCGAAATGCTTGTGGACACCATTAAGCACGCCTACGTGACCAAGTTCAATAACATCAAACCAAATTTCTACGGACGGATCCTCGACATCCTGTGCAAGGACTACTACACTAATGTATGTTTAGGCCCTTTTCTAGGCTTGGGATTACGCTGACTTGTCTAGGCATTTATGACGCCCTCACTTACAAGACGTCTCGGATTGGCCGTGATCCCGTTGTCATGTCTTTTTATTAGGGCGTCCTTCCAAACGTATCACATGTTTCTTTCGACACATCTTCCGATGCCCGCTCCACCTTCCACGCAGACATCACTATCGGAAGAGTCTGCAACTCCTTCATCGCCAGCGGTAGTAGCAGCACTGAATCGCTTTGACACACTAATCCGTGATTCGCTGGGCCGCGCTACTTACGGTTACCCTTATGGCTCGCCCCTAAACTCGCGTTCTTGGTGGTCCTGGACATCAGATGACGCCATTGCTGCGGTTACCATGGTTGTTTTCTTCTTCATCGCTTTCCTCGTCCTTCTCATCTTGAAGCTTCTTCTGGGTATGGTGCTCCTCAAGTATTCAAGGAATCGGTACGCGCAAATGAGACAGGAGGAAGCCAAGGTAGCAGCGGGCAAGGCTGAACGAGAGACATACGACCAAACCGGCATGCGAGTTGGTGGGTTCGGCCATGTCGAGCTTGGCGAAGAAAGGCAGAGATGGATACACGCTGACGAGACCGAGGGTTTGAAAGGCGGGAAAGGTCCTAATGGAAAGCGTGTTGGAATCGACGACAAGAAGTCCCAGGACGAAGGCTACAAGGGTGTTTTCAGATATGAGATGGTAGCGAAGCGCATATGGTAGGCGTTTTGTTGTTTCTTGATTTCCTCTTCCTCGCTCGGAAAATTCCCCTGGAGCTTTAGACTCCTTTGGGTTTGAACGCATATATCACGGAGTTTGGTAGGGGCACGGGGCATGTGATTCTCGGATCTGCTTTTACTTGTTTCTTTTGCTTTTGATTCTTTTGGTAACATCCTTGATATAGCTTTGTAGAACGCTTGCTTCCTCCTAATCAAGATTCGTTCTCCATAAGCTCGCTCTGTTTATCGATGCCTGTCCACTTTGGTTTCCCGTCTGGCAGATCGGCGACTCGAGATGGGTAGAACAGATGACATCTAGTCAAATTAGCATCCCACAAACATATTTCTCCTCATCGCTGCTTCGCATAACAAGAGACTATTGAAAGGTTCAATGACTAAATGGGGACACTTACTGCACAGTAAACTTTTCCATATCCTGTGGCTTCTCGAACCGAATTGCCGTAGGGAAAATCATGACCATATTCCTCCCCTCATCGAACACAAACGAGCCACAACGGCTGCAGCTCACCTTAACAGGCAAAGCCGGCTTCCCCGATGGGAAGACCCCTTCATTCCGAGACTTATAGAATCGTAGATGCTTCGGATTCAAATTATCAAAGGCAACGTCCGTCTTGTGGAATACTGTAGCCCACTGGAAGGGGGCCGCTGTGAGAATGGCAAATCAAAGGTTAGCTAAAGAAAAGAGGAAGCGAATAAGACTCAATTGCTTATTAGGGTCAATTGAGAAGGGGAGAACATGCCGTGGAGAATCTTGCAATCATCGCAATGGCAATATTTACTTGCCAGGGGCGTGTCCCTGCTCACCCAGAAGGTGACCTGGCCGCAGTGACATTGGCCCTTGAGTTTACGGACAAAGTCTTCGGGAGGCGATTTGTACGGCGCGAGCTCAGCCCACGAATAGTCGATGGTTTCAGCCATGGCAGTAACTCTCGAGCGGGTAAATACGATTGACAGCTTTTCTAGTACTGATTTCCTTGTAGATCTGGGCAGCGGTGGGATCAATTGACGTTCCTGGACGGTTTCTATATCACTTTTATACTACTATCGTGACGTAATGGAGTTTTTGTCGACTTCCGAGGATATGATTGAGTATTAATGAAGCTACAGGCATTGGATGGAATCTATAGGTGATTGGTAGGGATGTTTCACATCAATGATGCGTGTATGTGCCGTGGTGGATGCTCGATGAGCGGGAGCTAGTTGAATGATATGCTTAGTTCAGAGTCACGCGAGCGTCCCTGGAAAGTCAGCACATGCTTCGTAAATAATATTTCTAGATGGTGTCTATTGTTTTTGTTTTATTTGCCTCTTTTCGTAATTCTTCAAAATCTTCATTGCGCATCGTTTTGTTGCGGTGCGTTCGCTGGCTTCTTCTTGAATAACTTCTCCTTCAACTTGTTAAGCTTAGCTTTAAGAGGGGAAGGCGGGCCTTCGTCTGAACCAACAAAGCGCCTGACAATGATATTGTACAACCCGCCAAACGCCAATGCAATAGCCGTTGATGTGAAAATGATGACATTGTACGGCATGCTGAAATCCGGCGTGGGCAGATAAAGCAGCAAGCTAGTGGTGCGAAGGTTCATGACCCGGGGAGATAGGGTTGTGATAACAGCCGCGGCTACATCAAAGCCGCGATTCGCATCAGGCGGATATTCCGTGTACCGTAGGATGGACTTCTCAAAGTCGTAGGTGAGGAATACAGTATGGCGCGCAGGAATTCGCAGCACAAGTTCCAGCTGTGTGCCACGAACACGGTCCAACGCTGGACGATAGTAGATTTCCTTAACGATATCCGACGAGCGAGTAGACGAGGATGTTGAGGTAGTCATGGAGGCCGAGATAAACGTGGACAGAGTGTGCAAGTAGATGCGCATGAACCAAGGCAATGATTCCATGTAGACAAACTCTACCTCTTCATCACTGGGGTTCGTTAGAATGGCCTGCACGCCACCATGCTCCTGTCCATAGCCAGTGAAGCTGCGTTCCGCAAACAGCATGGGGGTCTCTGGCTTCAGAACATCCTTTGTACCTTTCGCCTCTGGGTCTGTGAGTACGAGGTTGAAGTCTTTGTGAGGATCCAACTTGAAGCATCGCGACTTATCGTCAGCAGCTTTGGTTTCGTGTGAGCCCTCGGTTGAGAAAACATTTCGGGAGTTTGGCATCTGGATGCACACTGGCGGAGTCTCTGAGTCTGTCAGGGGGCATGTTCCCTTGATGGGACGACCGAAAACCTCGCTTAAGGTCCAGTCTGGACTTTCCAGATGGTCGATTGGGAAGCAAACATCATCTTGGTGGTATGGCTTAGAGTTGTCACAAACGAGCTCAGAAGCGTGCGCTGGGCGAGGGATGGCTCTGTCTGCACGTTGTTAGAAGGTCTAATCGCATTCAGGCTTGGACTGGACTTACCTTTAGGTCGCTTGGATCGATTGATATCCAGCACCATGTCGACTGTCTCCTCGATTTGCAAGACACACTCTCCGCCTGGTGGGCAGACTGGACGAATGTCAACGGCCATGCTTTGGAAAGAAGCATCGAAGAGTTTGTGCCCATCGAGCAGACTCGCAATACCAGCCTTGCCCTTGCACGGCAGCATCTTCAAGAAAGGCGTCAAATTCTCGGTACAGACCACCTCGTGAGGTAGGACACCGTGAAGCAGCCTCGACTGGGCTAGTGTCTCCTCCGTATGATCACCTTCGGGCTGGAAGGACTTGACGGGTCGGATTGTTCGTGTTTCGTCGATGAAATTGAGACTGGCGCAGAACAGACCCGAAAGAGCATTCGTCAGAGTCAGCCATTTCTGATCCGCCTCCTCGTCTGTGGCAGCATCTAGCCATGCCCAAAGCTCGACCCCAGTGCCGCCCTCTCGCGTCCCCTCCCACGGCCGAGCACCCCAATTCTGGGCGTCCCACCTCCCCAGTGTAAATCGCAAATGAAGCTCTTTAGTTCCGGCATGCTGCAGGATCTGACCCAAAGAGCGGGGGAATAGCCGAAAATTCTGGGATTCGAAGTCGGTAAGAGACGTGTTGGATCGGAAGTTGAAGCTCGCCAGAAGGGAGGACAGGGGGAGCGGGCGGAGCGTCAGCTGCTCATGGTAGTCTGATTCGGCCGCAGCGAGAAATGAAGGCGCAAGCAAAAGCAACCAGCTGATTAAAAAACGCATGATGAAGATGGCCGAAAGGAATGGACGCAATCCGGCGAGAATCAAATCCCCCGGTGACGATGGTCTGCTGGAGTTGAGACGCGCTGACAGACACCTTGTTAGAGCAAATGGGGGCGGTGGATGGCGGCAGAATTGGACCCTTCCATATCGTAAGGTACCTCATCGTTCCTGTGGTATGGCAAGTTAAGACAACGTGAAGATGGTCACAAATATTTACTCAGGTTAGTAGCTGACCTGAGGAAGGGTCAATCTGTTTTTATCTCATTCAAAATTCGCAAAAAATTGCTAGTATTATAGAAGCTAGACGAAAAGCAACTACCTACTTACACGCAGTTCGCTGACGGCCTATTGCCAGTAGCAAGTCAGCTGCTCAGTAAAGTTGCAAACAATAATACTGACAATTACTAGAAAATGACAATTGTCGGATTATGTGTTTCCCTGAAAGAAATCAGAGAAGTGAGCCAGGCTACAAGAAGCGAAGCATTCGAAATAGAAGACAAAGGTCATCTTTGTAGCTATATCAGTCCTTGACGCGATGGTTAAGGCACGGATGGTGGGGTGAACAGCAGCGAAACCGGACCCACAACAAACTCCAAAGATCCCTGCAGCCTCGACAGCCTCTTAACCTAGTGATAGCGTCGCAACAAGAACCAAAAACCTCTAACCCAACACGCCAAGTCGCCCAAACCCTTCGTCATGGCCGCCGAACAGAGGAAGCTGCTCGAGCAGCTCATGGGCAGCTCCGCGACCTCACGAACCGCCCAGCTATCCCTCAACGACCCCAAAGTCTGCCGCTCCTACCTCGTCGGCACATGCCCGCACGACCTCTTTACCAACACCAAGCAGGACATTGGCCAGTGTCCCAAAGTCCACGCTGAAGGGTTGAAGACCGAGTACGAGAATCTGACTGATCGCGAGAAGCAACGCTATGGGTTTGAGTACGACTATATGCGCGATCTGCAGAAGTACATTGATGAGTGCAATCGACGTATCGATGCTGCGCAGCGGAGGTTGGAGAAGACGCCGGATGAGATTCGCCAGACAAACGTATTAGTATGTTGAATTCTTCTTCGCTGATAAGGAAACATATACTGACATTATTTTTCTAAAGCTGAAAGGTATCTCGGAACTTGGATCATCAATCAGCAACGGCCTCCTCGAAGTAGAAATCCTCGGCTCCATGGGCGAAGTCTCCCGCGCACAAGACGAACTCTTCCGTGTCCGCCAAGCCATCCAAGCCAAAACCGAGCGCGAGCGCGAACTCAAAGCCCTCTCCGACACGTCGGGCCCCTCAGGTCACCAGAAGCTGCAGGTTTGCGACGTTTGCGGGGCGTATCTCAGCCGCCTTGACAACGACCGCCGCTTGGCCGACCACTTCTACGGCAAGATGCATCTGGGGTATGCACAGATGCGCAAGACGTACGATGCTTTCCCCAAGGAGATGAAGGGACGGCAGGCGAGGCAGCCGCTGGATGATGATCATGGTGGTGGTGGCGGCGGCGGGCACCGTGGGCCGAGAGGGCCTGGTGGTTATAGAGGTGGAAGGGGAGGGAGAGGATATCGCGGCGGAGGGGGAGGCTGGTAAAACAGCATTGTACGATAATTGCTTGCATTTATGTTCCTATATTGCTGCATGGAACCTGGCGTTTGGTGCAAAGGAATGAACAAGGAAACGGAATATCTACTAGGCGCAGTGGTTAAGAAGCTGAATACTTTCAATCCATTGCTTGTTTGGCAATCCGATGTTGTCACTACTCCGCACCCTGTCAATTGTGATGTTTTTATTATGTTGCCTAAGGCTATTCCACGAAATCAATTCGCTCGAGGGTGTGTTTAGAGCGTCTCCAGCGGCATATTACAGAACCGCCTCCTAACAACTAATCATACGCCATCTTGTTATACCTCTGCCACAGCGAGCGTAAGTATGGCAAGTTCGTATAGGCATGAAGCTGACATTCAATAGAGCCTCAAGATAGGCTGAATGGCTTCCTCGACTAGTAGTATAGTGATTTACCCCGTCAGTAGCCATCAAAGCAATGGCTATACTTTTCCCTTCCTATTCCCGAGGGAGCGTCCGTCTCTTTCTTTCCCTGTTGCAATAACACTGTTCCCTTCATTTCTTTCATTTCCCTTGCTTTGTTTCATCCAATTCGTTCATCTCGTCGTCCCACTTTGCCGGACTAGGGGGCAACATAGGCTCAAGAGGTTTCAACGGCGTCGTTATGGGCTTTTGCGATGGTGGAGTAACCGGTCTCTTGCTGTCTGAAGGCAACGCAGGGAATTCTTCTGCTGTCGGTACAGACTGTTTCGGCGGCGCAGGCTGTGTCGATGCGTTCTCAGTGGCGCCTCCGCGACCACGACCACCTTGTCCTCTTCCGCGTCCCCGCCCTCGGCCACGGTGGCGATCATCAAGGAAGCGATCCACGTCAGGAACTTCTTCGTCTTTTTGAGCATACCGGCTACCACCAAGGCCTCCTCCCCGGCGGCTCCCTCTGATGCCACCATTCGCACCTTTGAATCCTCGCCTCGATTCTTCCTCGGATATAGCCTCCTTGCCCTCATCCCATCCGCCCTCCTTCATGCCCATAGCTTTCAGCTTCCTTTCCCTGTTCCTCTCGCGCTCATTGTTGAGCTGTCGCTGGTTCTCTTCGCCCCGCTTGCGCCGCTCCTCTGCTTCTATGCGTCGCTTGCGCGCCTCCTCCATACCTCGTGCGTAGGCCTCGGCGTGTTGTTTCTCATCCTGTTCAGCCTTTTCAAACTTGCGGGTCTTCTCGGCAGCAATAACTTTCATCTGCTGCATCTTGGCCGAGAGCTCATCCTCAGTGAGCTTTTGGCGTGGGTTTGCGCCAGACTTGAGGCGGGATTCAATCGCGCCTTTGGCATTAGGCCCTCCCTGGCGTTGCGTGTACTTTTCTTTTGGAGCGGTAGGCGCATTGGGAGGCGGTTTGTTCGAAGAATCAGCTGCGGGTTGAGGAGAGGTTGACTTGGTTTCTGGCGGCGGTACGGGCTTGTCGGCGTATCGTGAGGTTGCAAGGCCTTGCGGTGCAGGCGCAGGCGCGTTCGCCACAGGATCGGATGCGGGGATTTTGGTAGCTGTCGGAGCCGTCTTTTGGTCTGATACAGATGCTGATGCTGATGATACATCGCCGACGGGAGTCGCGGCAAGGAGGGGCTCTGGAGCGGGCTGCGCAGGTTCTTTGATCACGACAGCCTCGCTCTCCACGGGTTCGAAATCATCGTAGAAGAGATCGTCGTCGGTGCGCCCTCCGAACTGGTCCTCCATAGTAGCTACTAGTATATATAGCCCTAGGGTCAGCTAAGTCAAGCCTGACCCTTTTTGAGAAGCAAGATGTTTTTGTTGTAACAAAGATGAAAGGAAAGAATGAATTGATGAGGAGGGGCGAAAGTGAAGCCAGATTCTATGATAGCTTGCAGATAACCATTGTTGGAGCTTTGAGTTTCAACTCCAACCCGCAGCGAATTGCCCCGCCACCAACTGAATGTGGGGAGAAGGGCGTCTTGCCGTAAGGTAGAGAGGGGAGCCCCTGTCCATTCTGCCCATTCTGTCAATTCTATCAATTCCAGTGGGTGCCCGCCACACGCACAGCAACAGCGAGCCGGGGTAAACCCGGCTCGATCCTTTTAGCGATCGGCTCAGGCGGTTAAGGTTCCTTACCTTAATCACTGCAGGTGGGTTGTGGGAACATTACCTAAGGTAAGGTATCTTATTAGGCGCTGGGGGCCCCTCGAATTTTGAAGCTTGCTAAATCATTCTTGACCATAGACAAGGTCGTACAAAAATGCAACATCAGGCATTGACAAGCTGATTTCAATTAGCGTGCATTGATATAAGCCCTCCGAATATGCAGTATATTCGGCGCTTGCAGACTCGTGAATGCTGAGTTCATGCTGTTGGATACAGCCTCAATACGACACAGTCGACAGCATCATGACCTGCATAATGGCTACTTAATTCTGTCCACAGTATAGCCCCATGGTCTGTTCCTGAATTGCCCATATCGCTAGGCAGTGTTTTCTTCGAGTCACAGTGTTTCTTGCTCACCCATATCCTCGGTTAGTTTGGTGGTGTTGAGCATCACTACTGGAAAGGAATGAGGACCAGGAAAATGAAGTTATTGAAATCAAGGACTGTCCTTGAAACGAGAAGAAGAATTCGACAATCGTCTATTTCCATTCTGGTCCGTCTTGCTTTTGAACCGATTGACAGTCTTCTTTGTAAAGACGACACGCCACATCCTCTCGGGTTACTTCGTTCGCTTACGGTAAAACCTACCTGAACGACTCCTTGTTGCCCACAACTTGATCAGCATTCTCGAAGACAATTTCATCATATGAGAAGGACATTAAAAGGAACAATTCACTAGAAGGTCATCGTCCTACCCTTTTTCCATACCAGCGGAGATAATCTCGGGGCAGTTGGTGCGAACCCTGGTCCACGCACGATCATTGGCGCGGAAAACGGAAAACTTAGGCTTCACTCAAGGCTCCCGAATGGCTCGCTACTAAACGAAGCGCACCGGCCCCCCTGGCAGTATTTTACCTAGCAAGTCGACAGAGCTAGACCGAGCAGGTCGCTGAGCGGAGCTTAAGAACGGCTTTCTTTGGTGAGCTCCCCGCATTTCTTGGGCTTTCTCCACCCCCAGACGAGCAACAACCCTTGTTAGGAAGTCGATGCTACGCCTCCTTTTAACCGGATGCCCAACATGGGCAGTGCCGCAAAGGCAATATTGCTGTTTTCTAGTACGATTTCCACGGCTTCGGCAGAGGCACCTGGCAATTGCCATGCGAGCTGCCCCCCCGGCAGAACGCTCTAGCCCACATGCTATGAGGATGAGGGTCCGGGTAGATGCCCTTGCTAGGATGGGAGGGCCGAGGATGGTTTGATGTAATAGTTCCTTGTGGAACTGTCTCTCGATGTTGCCTCGCTGGTTATACCCCGAATCTGCCCATGCCTTCGGTTATTTAACACACCGCACCAGCCCTGCCTATTCCCCCACGTAGCATTGAACATATACATACCCAAGGGACCCCCTCTTTCATGAATACCAGCGGCAGAGCCTCCTCCATTTCTCCAATCACTTGGTTGTACTGAAAGTCATTGCAATGGCTTCGCCCACTAAAAAGGCGGGCGATGCAGAGGCTCGTGTCTCTCATGATGATCCAACTATGGTGAAGGATAAGCCTGTCCTCCAGGGGCAGACAGAGACTCGAGAGGTAGCCGCCGCGTCGGCTGCCTTAGAGGCTGCCACTGTGGAAGCTCAGCCCAATCTTTGGTCCAAGAATATGATGAAGTTGTGGGGAATCATGGGAATTGGATACCTCATCTCGACAATGAACGGTTTCGGTAAGTCCAGTCAATGGTAACAATTAGAGAATCTTCTGGCTAAAGGGAAGAATTGTAGACAGTTCCCTCATGGGTGCCATTAATGCTATGGAACCGTACCAGGAATCCTTCGGCCTCAACGGCGCGGGCTCAACAACGGGCATTGTCTTCATCATCTACCAACTCGGTCAGATTGCCGCCTTCCCCTTTTGTGGTCCTTTAGCCGACGGTCTTGGTCGTCGGTGGTGCATCTTCATTGGATGTCTGATCGTGGTCGTCGGTACGGCTATCCAAACGACTTCCCAGAGCCTGGGTCAGTTTATTGGCGGACGGCTTATTCTTGGGTTCGGCGCGTCCATCGCCTCCGCCGCTGGGCCGGCTTACACTGTTGAGTTGGCCCATCCGAAATACAGGGGGATTATGGCTGGCAACTACAATAACTTGTAAGTACTTCTCCCATCAGTTGCCCATGGTACTCAATGCTAACATCTCTGTAGATGGTAAGTCAACATTCAGGTCCCCGAATCGGTCAAGGGATGACATACTAACACATCAGGAAAGGTGGGTAGGAAATATTCTGTAAGTAACCAGAGAATCCCCAAATTCATTGCTAGTAAGCTGTCTGCTAACAACTTGTTCTAGAGCCGGGTGGACGACTTACGGCACGAACCTTCACATCTCGAATTCTTGGGCTTGGCGAACCCCGACAGTAGTCCAAGCTGCCATGCCGAGCGTTGCCATGGTCATCATCCCATTCTTCCCCGAGTCTCCACGGTGGCTTATCTCGAAAGACCGGACTGAGGAGGCACTGAACGTCTTGGCCAAATATCATGGCGAGGGCGATGTCAACCATCCCTTGGTTCAGCTCCAATACCGCGAGATTATCGAGCAAAGAGACATGTATCGGGACGAGAATCCCTGGTGGTAAGAGAAACTGGAAATCTTGAATGCTCGTGATGCGGATGGTGCATACTGAAGGTGTAATAGGGACTACCGGGAGTTGCTCAACACCAAGTCTGCAAGGTACAGGTCTTACATGGTGATCATGATGTCCTTCTTTGGCCAGTGGAGTGGCAACAATGTGGTCTCATACTTCATGGTAGAATCCCCACATTCAGTATAGAACTGGATCAAAGCGCTGACATGGTCTTGCAAAGCCACAAATGGTCAAAACCGCGGGAATTACCAACACGAATACGCAATTGCTCATCAACGCCATCAACCCAATTTTCTCCATGATTGCCGCCATCGTGGGGGCCTCCATGCTCGACAAGCTCGGCCGTCGACCCATGATGCTGTATAGTTTAGCAGGGGCTTTGGCCATGTACGTCCTTCTCACGGCCTTTTCCGCCCAAAGCGAGAACATACCCGACCTGTCGTACGGAGTGATCGTTTCAATCTACCTCTTTGGAATCTTCTTTTCTTGGGGTTTCACTCCTCTGCAGACACTTTATTCGGTCGAGTGTCTCGAGAACCGCACTCGCGCTAAGGGTTCCGGTGCTAACTTTCTGTTCCTCAATATTGCTATTATGATTAACACCTATGGCATCAGCGAGGGTATGGATAAGATTGGATGGAAACTCTGTAGGTTTAATCTCGTCACCCTTTGTTTTGCGAAAAGAAGATCAAGTGCTGACCAAATAACACAGATATCGTCTATTGCGGCTGGATCCTAGTAGAGATCATCATCATCTACTTCTTCGCAGTGGAAACGGCTGGTAAGACTCTGGAAGAGCTCTCGAGCATCTTCGAGGCGCCGAACCCGCGGAAGGAGAGTACCAGGAAGGTAAAGATTGAGGTCGATGAGATGGGCAATGCTGTTGACATGGCGGGAGACCGCATCGCCTAATGGCCCTTGCTTCCCGGGTGATTTGGAGACGTGGCTTCGTAGAGGCCAAGGGCTGCAAACTTGATTCAGGTATATGCGTTCGACCAATAGTGGTGCTACGATTCTCCGAGAATCTCACTATTCAGCATCGAAAAAAAGCATTTCGAACTCGAATTCGGATCTCAAATATCAGTAATAGAAGAAACCACTAGTTCAGCAGCGCAGAGAAACACCGGCGCAAAAAAGAAATGACCATTCATAAAGCACCGTTACACGCATGATGTCTTCAAAACTAGTTTTCGCCTAAACAAATGCCCTCCAATCGTGTGATCCATATCATTACCCAAGACTGATCATTTGTGTGGTTGGCCATGGCCATTTTCGTCAATCATACTATACCACGCAAAATGGAGCTGTGTTCCATCTGGTCGAAATTAGTACGCAGCCAAGAGAATCCCTATATTATCATGGGAAAGCCCTGTCCTGACACACTTCTTCCGCCTGTAGTAAAACACCACTTTCAGCTGACCCATGAAGGATGGCCGACCTACGAAGACCAAAAGCCGGCCCGGATCGGCAAAGTGGGTGCCGAAAAGGGATCACGGCGGCAGACACCGCCACAGCGAACATCTATCTCCATTTGTTGAAATCCCAGCTCTAAACCATTTCGGCATATGAGTCGATCCCAGTGCACAAAACCCCATTGGCAGAATAAACTAATACCCTTCCCGGGTCCTTGCCCTGGCATTTCGGGCTCGGCAGGGGGGGCGACTTTGTTTAAAAAGTCACTAACATATATTTCGAGCAGGTGATATTTGGGGAAGGGGGACCAATGACAGTTATTATCCGCCTTGGCCAAGTGAACGTGGCGCGTGCTGTGGCCGCCTGACTTACACCCAGCGTCGCATCCGACATCCACCACGGCAAGTCAGAACCCTGTTCCTGTACAGGAACCAAGCGCAGGCGGGGAACATCGGCCTCAAATCAAGGCAACTGACCGTGCTTCCGTTGAAACGTGCTATAAGGGACGATTGTAAAAGGTCCCCCTGGGTAGCATGGCGATTTGAAATGGATTTCGTGGGTTATAAGAGAGATGCTGTTCCCTTGTGTAGTGCGTAGTTTGTGAAGCCCTTGATGTAAACTTACTGTAAATAGTAATTATTTTTTGGTATATCATGGCTCTGCGTGTAAGTGCGTCTGCGCTGGCTGCGGCCTGGTACCTCAGCAGCATCGTCCGCGCCGACGACTCGGGCAAGTTCAATCTCTTGTCATTCAACGTTGCCGGTCTACCTCCTATCTTCAACGACAATGATATTCCTGGAAGCAAGGAGGATAACGCCGGATACATCGGAGAGCACCTCGCCGAGCAAGCGTACGACATTGTCCATCTTCAGGAGGACTTTAACTACAACTATTGGCTTTACGACAAGGATGACCACCCGCACCGAACAAAATGGTCCGGCCCGGTTCCTTTCGGCTCGGGGTTGAATACTGTCGCCAACTATGAATGGTCAAAGTTCAGTCGTACGAAGTGGGAAAAGTGCGATTTGAATGAAGGGGATTGCTTGACTCCTAAGGGGTTTACTTACATGCGCATTGAGATCGACGATATCGAGGTCGATCTGTACAACCTTCATGCCGATGCTGGGTAAGTTTTTACAGGCGTAGCTACTACTACATTGGCGCGATCGCGAGCTAACAAATATGCAGTGACAAAGACGGAGACCGCGACGCCCGCAAAGCTGGCATTGAGCAGGTGATGAAACACATGGACAGCAACTCGGATGGCCGCCCCGTCATTATGGCCGGAGACTTCAACCAGCGTTGGTACAACGAAGAAATCAGCATCGGCCTAATCACGGATGCTGGCTTCGAGGACGCATGGGTCAATCTCATTAGAGGCGGCGATTTCCCCGATCGTGGAAGTGAGGACACCAACTGCGATACCCCGGCCAAGGACAACGAGTGTGAGGTCGTTGATAAGTTCTTGTGAGTAATATTTCCAAGTCTTCCCCCCTCCTGCCTTTTTACTTGTCGCTGACAGAGGTTCTTTTAGTTTCAAATCTGGTGACAACGTGTCCTTGAACGCAACGTCTTTCAATTACGTGCCAGATATCTTTGTGCAACCTGATGGCAACATACTCTCCGATCATAACCCTGTTCTGGTTGAATTCGAATGGTCTATAACACCGGAAAAGTGTTAATAAAGCGGCTTCCTGGATTTCGTAGCGAAGTTTCTCGTATATAATTATAGAATATTGCAGAGTTCATACGATGATTGTTGCATAGCGTTTCTTAGCCAACCTTCTTCTTGCAGAGCAGCTGTACAGACATACAAACACGTATGAAGAAAAACAGGCGTTTGGGTAAGACGTAATTCAAGTCAACAAAATGGTTCTTTCATTAGAGAGACAATAGCTAGAATGCCCTGGGATATGACTTGATATCGTGGAACATAGATCACAACGCCACATCGCCAGTCTTACATTCGTTTGCCAAGTTAGATGTAAGGAGTTAGGTATACTCCCAGGCACCGTAACTGCCACCAGCTTCCTTGATCTGCACGCCATCGAGCGCAAAGCAACCCTCACCATCAAAATCTGCGGCTGACGCCTTCAATATCGCTTTGGGACCTTGTTGGTCATTGGTGTCAACGGGGCATGACCAAAGCCCAGAATACCCATCCTTGGATTGCCAGGAGAGAATAGTCGAGGTTGCGTGACAGTTGGACTCGACCTTAAAAGAAAAGAAGCCACCCATCTGCGAGCCTGGAGGTCGTAAGGCGGAATGGGCAGACGGGTACGAGATTGAACCATCAGGGGCAACGTATATAAACTGACCACCAGGTACCGCAGCCTGTCCCGTGTTAGCCTTTTCTCCAGCAAATCCCTCAGACTCGACTTACGGCAAGTTGGGTCATTTCTTTGTCGATCAGAGTCATGGATCCGTCAGGGCACTCATCCTTGTCTTTGAGGTCGCAGAGTGTGCTTGGACTTTTTGCTCCGATAACGAAAGATCTATTTTTGGCATGGATAACCTCGGCGTGAATCTCTGGATGGGAGGGAGCATAAGCGACGATGGTGTAGTAGGCTTTCGCGATGGATGCAAAGTGCAAGATGGCTAGAGATACAATCGGTTTCATCTTGAAAGAGTCTGGGGTTGATTATGTCTTTGTTGAAAGGAGGACACGGCACCGCACACTAGACTCTGCTTGCTGTTGGTAATAAATGCTGATGGGAGTTGGAGGCTTGAGTCGAAAGGATGGTGCGCAAGCTCAAATTGTTCTTCTTGTCGTATCAAGGCACCGAAAGGCAGCTTCGAATAACGTGACTCAGCCATGTTGATGGCTTCAAGTCTGGAAGGAACTATTTACCTTATTGCTAACTTGAACCTTCTTGTACCGCTCAAAATCGTCGAGGAAGGTGAAGCTCAGGCAGGAGCTCCCTGGTATGTAGTAGTAGTACGAGTGTTTGACAACGGCAAGTCCGACCAGAAAAAAGGTGCCTCCAAAAGTCACCTTCGTTGTTGACTTACCGCGGGCTACTACTAGTATGACCTATATTGCTGGAAAGAAGAGCTAGCTTGCCTTGTCTAACAACAACTTCATCCGCCATTACTGACTAGATCAGAAAGAGAGCGAGCTGAAAAGGCGATGTCATCCTGCCTTGATGGGTACCGGGTGCTCGAGCACCTCACGGTGCACATTGGACAAATGTGAGGCTGGATAGCGAACTTCGAACACAAATCGCGCTACGATGAGCTGTTCTTGTATTGGCCTATAACTCGTTTGATATAGTAGCCTTTTCTGACTCCGAACTCGGTCATGGCATTTTGCAGAGTCAACATGACACAAGGTGCAACGGATGGGTAGGTTAGACCGGCGCTTCAATTAGATGGCAGCTTGGGGTTTGCTGTGCACAAATTGTTCAAGGTACGATTGTGCCACTTATGCATGTGTTACGGTGCTATTGAGGCTGTCTCTGGACGTTATGAGTGGGCGAAGCTTCATGCGGTGAAAGGCCGACGTGGACCTACGTCCAAGGACAATTCTCGGCAACGCTCTGCTTCATTTCTTTTTCTCCAAGTTGTCGTTACCAACGTTCAGCTCGCGGACACGGATTTCGCGCCCATTGAACAGAGGTCTAGAAGGAGCCCATTTTGAAGCTGTCTGAACTATCCGAGCTGGTCACTCACTTCTATCCTCACTACGAAGCCCGGCCAGATATGTCTTTTAGGATCTGGTCAAAGGAGGCCCGACAAAATGGCGACAGCCTCCAGGATGGGATACCGAAATCTCTTTTCTTAGGCTCCAATCGGTGTCACCGTTGCGATGCAGGGTCCATGCCAGAGACAAGCACTCCCAGCCCCAAAGGTGAGCAATCTTGCATTTTCTTGCACTTAGCTCCAATTCCCCAACGACAGGTGTTGGTCCGAGGAGTCGTACTCGGCTTCTTCCGACCCTTGACCCTTGAACTACTGTCCTAGTCATCCGATGCGCTGGATTGGGCTGGGTGGATGTCAGAGTAAGGAAAGGACAGAACAGAGAGGTCAGCTGTTGGGCATGAAGCTTGAGTCCGATGAAAGGAAGAAGCTTGTCCATCACCATGGCGTCTGGGTTATAGGTACCTTAATTAAGGTAAGGTAAGGTATGGGACTCCGAGTCATCATGCCTTTATTGGCCCCACCACACCCCGCGACGACTGCGGGTTGGGTTGGCTCTGACACCACCTATTCCTGACCTCACATCATCGCCCTGCACGTACAAGCGGTCCATAGCTTCAAGTTAGCAGGTACTCAAGGCCAATTGAGACCGTTCTCGCCCGTCTTGAACCTGGAATACGGCTTCGCGGCTGAGGAAAATTGCAGCACAACCAGCGCATGGTTTGGCAAGCACCTCCCAACCAACTGTCGCTTGCCAATCTACCGTCCTACATCGTTGCCCTTGCTCAATGGACTAAAATTTGGGCATCTGGACGCCTCGCTGTCCATTTCTACCGCCTGGTTCGTGCTGATTTATTCGTCGCACGCTAGTAGCGGAGGCATCATTTGTGGTGCGCAGAGACTGATGCTGACCGCCACTCAGAATTCTCACCTTCCGCGATGCCGTCAACCGACAATCACAAATCCCCTTCGCCGACCGTTGTTAGCCCCGAACGCGACGATGCCCCTCAGACTCTGATTCCAGAGCTGGTGCACAGCCTCAAGCATGGGAGCACCGTCTTGACTCTCGCTGTCAGTCCTGGACACGACCGCATATATGCTGGCACCCAGGACGGAGAAATTACGGCCTGGTCACTAGCGACCTTCCAGCGCGTACACGCTGTTCAAGGGCATAAGCGAAGTGTGTTATCTTTGTTTCTGTCTCCATGTGGAAATCTTCTCTTCTCGAGC
Source organism: Waltergamsia citrina (assembly GCA_022814615.1). Classification (NCBI taxonomy): domain Eukaryota; kingdom Fungi; phylum Ascomycota; class Sordariomycetes; order Hypocreales; family Bionectriaceae; genus Waltergamsia; species Waltergamsia citrina. Next base: position 972,360 of record JAKLNE010000003.1, read on the forward strand.
GCCGGCGATCCCATCATCAATGTATGGTGTCCCAAGACTCTCACCCGGCTGTACGAGATCTATAGCACTCATGAGGTGGGCGACATTTTTTGTACGGCCTACAGTGCTCAGCACGATACATTGTACCTGGGCGCACAGAACTCAACCATTCAATGGGTCACTTTGAACGATCCATCGGTCAGAGTTTCTCCTGATTCGCAGCGTCACCCCGACCGGCGCAACCATCGCTTCTTCGACTCGAAAGCGGTAGGAGGCACAACCACTCCAAGGCGCAATGAGGGGAAGTGGGACTTGATACCACCGTCAAAAGCTTTGTTGGAGATTGACAACGGCGCCATCCGGAATTTCGCCCACCATGGCTACGTGTATTGCATGCTCATGACTAAAGGGCCGACCGTCGAAGTAAGCGACGATGAAGATGTGCTGATATCTGGGGGCGGGGATGGAACGATCAAGCTCTGGAGCTTGGCGGGTAGCTCCCATGGCACGGACTCGGAAGATGACTCTGATGAGGACGGTATCGAGGAAATAATGACCCTAGGATCTGACGATGCGGAATCTGTCTTGTCTTTGGCTATTGACGGATCTTTCCTTTATGCCGGCAAGTTGGACGGTATCGTTGAGCTATGGGATCTTGACACTACACAGAAGTTGAGGGTCATTAGAGCCCACGATTTTGATGTCATGTCACTCCAGATGGGCTGGGGTTACTTGTTCACAGCATCATCAGATGGATGGGCGAGTGTAAGTCCTTCTCCAATGTTACTGCCCTCTAACTTACTCATCCGACCTTAGAAATATAGCACCGCCCATTATGGCAAATATCGGCACACCGACCCAGCAAGCAATGTCAGTCAGCGGTACCAATGTCTCAGCAAATGGGAAGCGCACCGTGGAAAAATCCTTGCCTCTGCTACCACAGCCTATGATGGCCGGCAATTCTTCATCACTGGCTCAAATGATGATACTATTTCGTTGTGGACATTCAAGGGCGACGCCTGCTCCACTGCTGAGCATGCTGAGGAGGCAAAAGACGTACTTCTCTCTACACTCAAGGATTTTGTATCTTATAAGAGCGTGTCATCGCGCACAGAGTTTGCTGAAGACTGTCGCAAAGGCGCTACCTTCTTAGGCGCACTCTTTAAGCGCTTGGGCGGCCACGTTGAGATGCTTAGTACCAACAGTGCTCACAACCCCGTGGTATACGCCCGCTTTTCTGGGAAGAAGGAGTCGCCAGGTGCGAAAAAGAACATTCTCTTCTACGGCCACTACGATGTTGTGGCTGCCGACAATCGGAAAGGCACATGGACGAGTGACCCTTTCACCCTGCAAGGAACTAATGGCTATTTGTACGGACGCGGCGTCAGTGACAACAAGGGTCCAATACTGGCTGCTTTGTACGCTGTCACCGACCTCATGCAAGAGCAAAAGCTCGAAAATGATGTCATCTTCTTAATTGAGGGAGAAGAAGAATTCGGGTCGAGAGGCTTCAAAGAAGCCATCCAGAACAATAAGGATCTTATTGGTGATATCGACTATATTCTGTTGGCAAACAGCTATTGGCTCGACGATGAGGTTCCATGTCTGACCTACGGTCTCCGCGGAGTACTTCATGCTACTGTCTGCGTAGACTCGCCTCGACCTGACATTCACTCAGGTGTTGACGGATCTCACATGATGGATGAACCATTGTCAGATCTTACCTCAGTGCTTTCCAAACTCAAAGGACCTGGCAATAGAGTACAGATTCCCGATTTCTACGATGGAATTCCGTCTGTCACGCCAGATGAGATAGCACGATACGACGATATTGCATCAATACTCATCCGACGCACTCCTGAAACAGTATCCGAGGAGAAGCTGAAGCAATCACTGATGGCTCGCTGGAGGGAGCCAAATCTCACGGTACATCGCTACAAGGTTTCAGGACCAGAGGGAAGTCTTATCAGCAGTCACGCAAGTGCTCACCTATCTTTGAGGCTCGTGCCTGGCCAAGAAGTGGATGATATGGCTCAGAAACTGAGCGACTTTTTGGAGAGAGAATTTGCTGCTTTGGAGTCGCAGAACTGGATTCGAGTCAATGTGGATAATAAAGCCGAGCCGTGGCTGGGCGATCCAACAAACGACATATTCCAGACCCTAGAGCAAGCTATCGTTGAAGCGTGGCCGGCCTCCTTTGAGAGCACTGCAGCAGCTGATAACGGGGCGGACCGGTCTAGGTCTCCCGAAGGAAAATCTTCCAAGCCTCGCAAGCCCTTGTACATCCGGGAGGGCGGGTCGATCCCGGCCATTAGGTTCCTCGAAAAGGAATTTGAGGCTCCCGCAGCACATCTTCCGTGTGGTCAGGCGAGCGATTCGGCGCATTTAGATAACGAAAGGATGAACATGGTGAATTTGTTCAAGGCGCGGGAAATTTTTGGCAAGGTGTTTGAAAGGTTATAAATAGGACAGCTTGGCGTAACTGAGGAAAATAGACACTAAGGTTCGAAGAATCGTATTGCATTGATCTTCACTATGGAGGCCCTTAGCATGACATGAATATGATGATCGGAGTTTCACATGCAAAGCATGAAATGGACCCCGCTCAAAAGCACACAATGACATCGTGGAAAAGACTTAAATAAAACATAACACTCATTGCACTACAAGCAGGTCTAAGACTTTGACAACAACGCCCAATATGACGGATAGCACACATCCCGAGGGGGAGAACCCCGTTGGAGACTTCGAAGTCGAGTTCTTAGGCGAGCAACGCTCGTCCAACAGCAGCAGCCGCCGCGATCTAGGCTTCACCGGTGAACTCGGCGGCAGGTGGTACGCCGTGTTTGGAGATGTCCTATGGAGTTCGCCTGGTTGTAAGAATCCGGATGATTCGAAGGAGGGCTTTTACGGTATGGTCCGTGATGCCGTGTCTGAGTTGACGGATGATCCGCTGGTTGTTCATGATCTGCATCTTAACAATGATGAGCCTGTGCCTCACCAGCTGCAGTTTATGCCGTACAATGAAGATTGGGGTGAGAAAATCACTACAGGATTTGGCGGCACAAGTATAGTTGAGGTAGACCATGACGCGGCTGTTGGGGCACTTTACTATCTCGTGGTATGTACATCCGTCCCTCGAATTTTCTAACAGAATCATCATGGCTGATAGAATGGCGGATTAGAACAAGGATGAGCACTACGAAGGCGCCGGAGTCGCCAAAGTCGAGCTCAAAGACGACAAACCAACCGTCACCCACCGCTATGGCGAGAAAGGATGGTGGTGGAACGGCGACACATTGGCCAAGTACGGCGACATCTGCGCCTACCGAGACGCCAACAGCGAATACATCTACATCCTCGGCAACCCTCCCAGTGAGATCCAGAAGAAGGGGTTCCCACATAATGTCTACACGTATCAGGCGCGAGTCCGAGCTGGGGATGCATTTGAATTAGAGAAGTATGAGTATTGGTGGGGAAGGGAAGAGGGTTGGAAGAAGGAGGTGCTCACGAGGTTTGATGCCGAGACGGCGGTTATGTGGGGGGCGGGTCAGGGGCAGATTGTGTATAGTGAGTACTTCAAGGTGTACATGTTTGTTCATCTGAGTGAGTGGCTTCCCTCCTTTCCCTTCCCTTTAGTATTCAATGACAGGATGCTGACGCTTCGTGGTTTGCAGATGTGTTCAGCTCGACTCTGTCTTTGCGCTGTGCTCCTTCTCCTGAAGGCCCTTGGACGGCAGATAAGGATACTTACACGGATGAGCCTATTGCTGGAGGGCTGGTCTACGCTGGTCTGGCGTATCCTCATCTTGATCCTTCTGGGAAGACTTTGACGATTGGATGGACTAATCATAACCATACTCGAATTGCGAGGATTACTTTCAAGTGAACTCTTAGCAGAGTATCAAGTAGGTCTTATATATACGTTAGAGATTAGCTAGAAGCGGCATTGTGCATGACAGCATATCCAAAGACTATACGTTTGAATATAATCTATATTTTCACGTCTTTTGCGCAACCCAAAACTGCGCACTGTAAGCGTTCTTTGTCAAAGCCCGGTCGTTGAACCCATAAGCTGCCTCCATGCCCCTGACAAGTTTCCCAGGCAAGGTAATCTCACCGCATTCAGATCCAGCTACATCAAGAAACTTAAACCCAAAGCCCTCCTCCACCACCGTCACGATCTCTTCGAGCGACAGCTGAACAAAAGGACCAGTGCCGTACAGCAACGGTCCCAGGTTGATCCAGTAACCGCCAGGGCGGAGCAGATTTTGAATCGTCTCAAAGTAACTCGCCAGATTGCGAGCCGTATCGATGAAGAAAAACGTTACGATCACGTCGTACTGGACTTGGGGCTTTGTGTTGAAGACGGTGGTGAAGTCGCCTTCGACAAGGAGGACTTGGCTGGCGTTGAGCGGGGCGTCTGGGAAGGCGAGTTGGCGGTACATGTCTTCTGTGGTCGCGTGGTGAGACCATCCGTCGACAAAGGGGTGGAGGGTTTGGCTGTTGGGTCGATGGGCGTGAGTTTCGAGGAAGCGGTAGGCGACGTTCATGTACATGGACCACTCGTTGATAGTGACCTCAAACCCTCCTTGCTCGGATACGTCTCTTCCCAGCCTGCCCAATCCAGCACCAGGTAGTAACACCTGTACTGGATCTACGCCCTCGCCTCTATTAGGGAAAAGCGATTCCAGTGTCTTCTTCAAACATGAGAAGCACCCATTGCGCTCATAAGTAGCTCCGGACTCGGTCCAATCCCGTACAATGTGTTTCAACGTCTGCGAGACAGAAACTCGATCTGCCTTCTTCCCATCTGCTTTGAGATGCTCAATGTGTTTATCGAGCTCGGAGCGGTCGATTTGATAGAACTCAAGAGCTTGTGTGACTATGTCGTCGCAGAGTTTCTGGTTCTCTTTGAGGAGCTTTTCTGCTTTGGAGAACTTTCCAGAGTAGTTGACGTGTTTTTCTAAGAGCTTGAGTAGTGTCAATGTACGTAAATCAAGAGAGGAGGAGGATGTCCTGGGAACTTGAAGAGAAATTGACGTACTGCATGTTGGCTTTTGGTGACTTTCTTATATAGGCCCCTAAGACGCTCAACTTCGGCAGCCTGGCGCTCATAGTAGTCTACATAACCCCAGAGAGCATCCATCAAGCGATGTCGTGGATGATTCCCCTTCCAATTACCTTTATCGCGCCTTAGTCGTTGTAACAAGTGTTGCTTCTCGTTTATATGGCGCAGTGTAGCAGGCTCGGGGACCACTTTTGGTGGCTCATGATGTTCTATCGTAACATGAACCTGGTTGATCTCTATGGGCTCAATGAAGGAACTCTCGAACCCAATTGCGGCCTGTACAAACGGTTAGGGGACAAGGTGCTTTCGAAGTTTGAGATGCATGGCAGTCGAAACCGAGAAGGGAAAGAAGGGCAACAAGGTACTAACCTCTTGGCCATCGTTTACGCGCACAGCAGCCAGATTTGCCTCCTTGTTGACTAAGTCAGGTTCCGAGCATACGGACGGGGTAGTTAGTGCCGCCACCGCCAAAGATACGGCTACCGTAAATCTGAAGCCCATACTGAGTTGTAATGTCTGATATATGAATGGTGAACACTGTTGTTCAGCCAGCACGCGAGCATGTTTTCATCATGTTTCGAAACATAACCAAGTGGATGTTCCTTTATTTTACAAGAATTTAACATTATATCTCATCGGGGGCCGAGCTTCTAAGCATAAAAGGTAAATGCTCAAAAGACTTTTTGCCCTCATGGCTGAAGGGATCCGCCTCCCGCGAACCTTGATGGACACACCACGCCGCTTGGCACCCGACGCATGGCCGAATGAGATCGGTGGAAGAACCCCTTGCATCGCATCGAACCGGGAAGAAGTTGGTAACGTTAGGCTGATCGTATTATTTCTCTCATTCTAGAAACGGCCAAAACGTCCGAGTGGCGGGCCGATACCTTGTTTGTTTCTTCCTGTGGTTTTTTGGCTTAAAAGGGTCGCCTTACCTCCCGCTTCTACCTGCAGCCTTTTTGTTTTTTGTTCTCAGCCTCATCCTCATTTTTCACTCGTTTACTTTTTTTGAACGCCTACAACATAAACGTTGATACTACCGTCAAAATGAAGTTCACTGCTCTTCTCGGTCTCTCGCTTGCTTCCTTTGCCGTGGCTCAGTCTGAGTCGCTTGGCCCTGCTCCTACTGAGTCCTACGGATGCGAGCCCCATGGCGACCACGTGAGAATAAGATCCAATTCTTCATTCTCTGGAACAATTTACTAACACTGTTTCTTTGCAGTACCACTGTGAAGGCCACGTGAGCGAGACTGCTCAGTCTGAGTCGCTTGGTCCTTCTCCTACTGAGTCCTACGGCTGTGAGCCCCATGGCGACCACGTAAGAGAGACCTCCTCCAATGTTTGGTCCTTTGGAAGATTTTTTACTAACAGTGTTCCTTTCAGTACCACTGTGAGGGCCATGTGAGCGAGACTGCTGGTGCTGCCCCTACTGGCGACCACGATGAGGACGACCAGGACCACGATGAGCATGATCACGACCACGACCATGGCGACGTGACCGAGACCCCCAGTCCCTCTGTCACTGTCACCGAGTCTCTGCCTCCTAGCCCTACCGCCTCAGGCGACTGCGAGCCTCACGGCGACCACGTACGTTTATCTCCAAACTCAATCACTGATACTAAACACTAACTTCCTTCTTTCTCTAGTGGCACTGCGATGGCGGTGAAGACAGCGACGATGGCGAGCAGGCCACTCCTACCTCTGAGGATGGCTCTGAGCCCACCAACGGCGTTGCCGCTCAGATCGTTCCCATTGCTGGTGCCATGGCTGCCGCTGTTCTGGCCTTCTAAGGAAACACGTTGAGGAAGGGAGGGTTGTAATGGGGATGGAGCACTGTAATTCATAGAAAAGCCCTGAGCTTCCCAGATACCATTAATTTCTCACAAACCACGTTCACTACCTACCATGTTTTCTTTCCTTGTTGTGCTATTTGTGTAAGTTTGAGAGTTTGGTAGTACATGGATTAAGCATATGTTTAAGGTTGTACGATTCTCGACAACGTAAAAACAGTTCCACAGCCAAATTCAACGGCATAAACGGCAACGATCTGACACAAGAAATCAAAACATCATGGCCCAGCTTAGCAAAAGGCAGCGGGAACGGCAGGGTGCGAGACGGCTGAACCCCCCACCCGCCACGCCTTGGGGCAAACCATCAAGGTTCTCACTAACATAAGTTCCGCAAAGAGCGATTGCGCTCGTAACGCTGTCTTGCAGATCCGGATCGACGTGGGAAAAAAAAAAAAAAAAAAAAAACGTGCTCACTTCTTTTGATCCTTGCTAGTCAGCTTTGACCAGGTCCAAGTCTTGCTTCAAAGCTTGATGCTAGATCTCACAAGTTGTTGCTGACCTACCTCCACACGTTATTGGTGCGATTGGTCCTAGCCAATATTCTTATATTACTGCTTATATCCATTAACCATCTCTCTGTAACCCTTCAAGCATTCTTCTTAGCTGCAGCAATACGCCTCCCCATTTTCCCCATATTCCAATATAAACTCATAATCACCTCCATCGTCCTCCTCGGCAACAACGACGCAATCCACACAATCGTCGACAACCCTCCATACCAAAACCAATACGGCGTCCCGCCTATAAACCCATTCAACCACCCTTCTCCCCTCAACGCCTGCGTCACCACCCTCTTCGCATAATCCTCCGCCCTCACCGTCCCATGCTTCTGACTAAACGTCAACCGCCACTCAAAGATATCCCTCACCGGCGCATACAGCGACCCCTCCGGCAACCTCCTCTCCGGGCCGCTGGCAAAGTTGGACCGCACGGTGCCCGTCTGCGCGACCATGACGCGCACGCCAAAGGGTCGGAGCTCGAGACGGAGGGCGCGGGACCAGACGTCTAGGGCGCCCTTGGTGGAGGAGTAGATGGAGCCGAAGAGGTAGGGGACTTGGGTGGAGGTGGAGGAGATGTTGAGGACGAGACCGCGGGTGGCGATGAGCATGTGGATGAAGCTGCAGACCATACGCATGGGGCCGAAAACGTTGGTGTCGTAGGTTTTGCGGACGTCGTCGTCAACTTCAGCGTCTAATGCCGGGATTGTATGGGAACGACCACTTTTTTGTTCAAGTGAGTTTTTGTTTCCCGGCAGATAAGAGCCCCCAAAATCTCAGTTGCTTGAGATCTTAAAGGGTGGGTGGTAAGACTTACGCATTGTTGACGAGAATGTCAAGACGGCCATCGGTGAGTTTGTAAACTTCAGCTTTGCAGGCATCGATGCTGTCCTGGCTGGTCACATCGAGCTTCGCCGTGCTCAAGCCCTGATCAGCTAGGTCGCTCAGCACTTCTGGACGGCGCGCAGTCGCAATGACATGTAGTCCTGGAGGCAACGGTAAGTCGTAGATCTAATACGGTTGAGGGGGCATCTCAAGTTGTGTCTCCAGCAATGGTAGTTGACTTGTACTTGATTGAGAGCCGTTCTCACTCACCTCTCCTGTGAAACTCCAAAGCCAGCGCACTGCCAATACCTCCAGGCGTACAGCTGTAAACATGGTAAGCTTGGTCCACCAAGGCATGTACACTGTAGTAACTTGAGCTGAGTGAGCAACTTACCCGGTGATGAGCACCGTCTTGCGTCCGCTAGACATGATTAGGTGTCAAGAGATGTGCGATAGTCGCCTCGTAGGTCCGTTTTTGAAATGCGTATTTGAAGCCTTCGATCTTTAAGATCCCCCAGGACTCACAAATAAAACCTGGCTATGAGATGGTGATGATTTCAAGTCCAGGTTCATGTTTACCATAGATGGGACTGGCATGTTGAGTGGGGCAACGGCGACCAAACTCAATTTCCTCAACATGTCCCGTGAACCTCGGCCAAATAGTGGGGCGCTTCCCCGTGCTGCCCGGACCCTGCTCCCCTTGGAAGGTGTAATTGTTCGCACATGAGGTCTAATTAAATATCAATCTGGGGTAACATCGTTCTATTCATGGGAATTTAGTTCTTCATATCTCTATAAGGCTCAACTTATTACGCTTTTCTTTTTTTCTAACTAACCTGCCGTTATTGATCTTCTAACTCTGCGGGGTTGGGGGTTGTCTTAAGAGCCGTCCGTCTGTCTACCGAGGATGTTAAGTGGGAGTCTCTTGAGGTCGAAATGTATCATGATGATTCCGTAACGCCATTTCTAATGTGAATTCGCTTCTATATAATACGAAATGAGTCTATACAAATGCCGAACACCTTGCTATGCCGCTGCTCCAAAACTACTTTACTTCATAAGCCGTCACCTCCATGGCGGCGCCGACCGGGGCATCTCCGCCACCCCGCTATACCTCATGCTCCCCTCCATCTCAACCCGCATCGCGCCCTGTGAAGATGGAACACTTGAATATAAGTCCGCCGGACTATCATGATGATATTGTTACATATGTTGCCTTTGCCCTTGTGGCCTGGGCCATGGGTGACGGATTAGGTGCACCACCAGTAGTCTAATACGCACTGAGAAAACCCGCTGACTGAGACATTGGGCATGGTGACTTGTTCTCCACGAAGTGAGAGGCTTGGTCGCTGCGCGGATACATAGCAACGGAGCTCTCTCCTCGACATAACATGCGATTTTCTGATTTAGGGTTGGAAGTTCAGTCGATACCAAACGTACAACAATCTCCGGGTTTCACAGATGATGTTTGAAAGGCAGGGGACGGGGTTGCCGGAAGGATATTGAGCTGTGAATTAGAAAAGGAAGACCAAAGCACAGGGTTAGACGGAAGCATAATTCTGCAGCAACATGCACACAAGATGATCATCAAAGCCTCTTTTGAAAGCAAGCTAGAAGCATGGATAACAGGAAGCAAAGAGGACCCTCAGCCTTCTCCCACTTACACCTGCCCGAGGCAGCCAATGTTTCTGAAGCGAGTCATTCTCACAGCCGGAATCACGATACCAAGACTCTTACAGAGTCCTGAAACTTGAACCAAGGCTTACAGGAGGCTTGGTAGTGTTCCAAGTCTACATGTTGGTGAGCTTCATCTGGGAATGCCCTCATTCAGCCCTAAGCAACTCGGAGGAGCTGGGTGGGTCGCCGGAGGGGCGCAAGCCGCGAAATGCCAATTATAGAGCCAGAAAAGTCTAAGCCTCTTAGGAGCTCTGAAATAATTCAAATCACGTGTGTGACGAGAATGCTATTGGGTTCAAAATCACGACGAGTCCACTTACACTCCATCTTCCCTCGAGACTGCGTGTTATTCGGCAATAAGCCAACGCCAACAGGGCCCAACTCCTTGGCGGCGGGTGATTTTCAATGTGGCGTGTCCTCGCTTCGTCCTCAGGATTCCCACTTCAGCTGGACAGGTCTGCTTGCCGAAGACGGAGATCAGTAGGCGGTGCGTCTGCTCATATTCCACGTAGCTTTGGTATCGATGAGAGAGTTAGGAAAGTCGCCAAGCCAGAGCATGCATCCAGCGCAACTGTCCTTGTGATCTAAATACGGAGGAATGACGGGGCGAACGTGTTGCCCATTCACAAGACGTAGATCGTTATGTGTGTTGGCCTGAATTTGAGGCTCTTGCGAGATATGTCGGGATCCAACCGCCACCGGGTCCGATCCTATCGCTTAGGATCGGTGCGCATCTAATGGGATAATTTCTAAGCGTACGATGTCTTCCATTTAAAAGACTGCGATGTATCAAAAGTTCCAGGGTGAGGCTCAATCAGAGTGCACCTTAGGGCTACTACAACTCCGTCCTCGCATGACGGCAGAAGAAGGCGGCCTCAGTTCGCACTCCGGAATGTGAGGCGGGCCTCTTCTTGTTTCCGGAGTCTTGCCATTGGTGGTTACTAGATTGTGCTTGCATTTTGTAGACGCGAACTGACGGTCAAGGACAACTGTCGGTAAGATAAGTTCATAATATCCGTCATGTTAATGTGGGCATTGTTAAAGCAACTGTGGTCAGCAGACGACTAGACCAACACAGCGTGGGGAACGGAATCGACAATTGAAGTTCCCCGTGCACTATACGACAGGAGACGGAAAGACACAGCCAGGCTAGAAATAACGACGGGAGCTCGATCGGATCAGCAATTCGCCTATCTTCGGGCAAAGTGGCCCAAGTGGCCCAAGGGATCACCTTGGATCCAAGTCTACCCAACCGGGCCGGGAAGAAAAGGAGGGGCCCAAAGGGGGGGAGAGTGAGAGCGACACCCAGCCCCGCGATTTTGACGACAATGTCGATGAATTTGACGGGGGGCTCGGGCCCGCCAAGGTCAAAGGACATCAGGCGGGTCCAAGTTTGGTTGGCGAAAGGGCCACGGCATAAAATCGAGTGCACATCTCTTTGCGACGTGCAGCCGCGGGCTTGGCTTTGGTTTGATGCACATGCACAAGCGCCTGAATGGTGACGGACGGAGGGAAAAGGGGTCCAATGGGCGTGGAGGCTGGGCCGCCTCTGGGCAGAGCTTAGGCCAGAGCTCAGGAGCTGAGCTGACCAGAGGTGAGGGCTTTCGTTTTCCGCGTCGTCAAGCCGCAGGCCGCAGTCTGTCCACATGGCATCGATTAGCCAACGAGACGCATTGGGAGTTTGGTTTGGCGCATTGCCGCCTCACCTTGCCTGAAGGGTCAAGGAGCGCCAAGGTTTAGCCCAACCAAATACCAATAGTCGGGCTCTTGGGGCCGGGGTGGTGAGATGTCGTCGCGGCCCATTCGCCGCTCGATCCAACTAAGCTGCAGATGGTGGTGATTTGCAATGGCATGGCGAGAGGAGAGAAAAGAAGAGAGGAGGAATGGAGGAGAAGAGAGGAGCGACGAGTGCCGGCGACTGTCACATCACATCACATCACAGTAACATTTGAGGCCAAAATAATGAGGCCAATACCCATACCGGTAAGGTACTCACTCACTCGCTCGTAAGGTAATTACAACATTACATCCAGCAGCAAAGACCACGCGGGATGTCGCGGCGTATCTGCTGGGTCATGTTCAATGACGCTCCTCTGCTTCAAATGAGCCCAGCTGCCCGTCTGTTGTTGTATGCCGCCGCATCATCATCTTCTTCTCCTTTCCATTTTCTTCCCGACTCTAGTCAAATACGGTGCTGTGTCGAGGTCGTTTGCGCCTTCCTTTCCTCGCTTGCTCTAACCACCCTCAGCTCAGCTCTGCTCTGCTCTGCTCCTGCTCCGGCTACCGCTCTGCTCCTGCCGTCTGTTGTGTGACAAACTCGCTTGTGGAAGGAGCGCTCTAGAGTCTGTGCTTCAGCTACTCTACCTCCCCGGGCAGTACCTACCCGCTAGCCTAAGGTAGCCCCTTCTCAGGTTAGCCGGTACGTACCGCGTTGGCTGTCGACTTTCATTGCTGAACTGAAGTTGTCCCACAGTGACAGTTACAGTTACAGTGACAGTGACAGTCTTCCTTCCAAGTTATAGCGCTCTTTGTGCTATACCTTCGGGTTACCGCCGGCTACCCACACCAAGGAAAACCCCACCATTGCCCACCAAAAATCCACCAAAATCCACCTACCTCCCTTGGAACCTCCCTTGAACCAAACTTCAAGTTGGGCCAGACTGGGACCAGACTGGGACCAGAACTTGATCCATTTGGCGTGGTCCTCACTAGTACCAGTACTAGTACTTGATCACCGCCCATCCCGCCCCTACAAACCCTGGTACCTATTCCCACAGAGGTCTCTCACCTCTCTTCTTCCTTCACCGTCTCTTCTTCATCCTGTCTTCAGGAACGTCCTCAGGGACCAGCGCGTTCTTCTTTTTCTCGTCTTGGATTTGGACCCTTTTCCTGCATTTCTATTTTCTCCATCTCGAGCTCTAGCTGCAGGCCAGCTTGTCGCCTATTTGCCTACATTACCACCTGCATCACCTGAGCCATTAGTGCTGCGACCAGCTTGCAACCGATTGCCACTGCAACCACAACATCGCCAACATGGCGCTCGAACAGACTATTACCATTGTCAACAACTCTGGCAAGATTATCAGTACCGTACGTCTTACTTTCCCACATCTTTTACAGCATTCGGCCTGAGCTCGGCAGCCCTGAGCCCACCCATCTGTGCCGCAGACTTGCCTGAAAGTGCCATGCTGTGAAACCCATCTCCATCTCAATCGCTTCTCCATCTTTACTAACTCACGTCTTAGGGGAAGCAGCTGTTGTCGGTCTTCAATCAGGCCAAGGGTGCCTACCAGGACAAGAAGAGCCAGATCAAGTCTGAAAAGGCGTCTGGTCTCAACCGCGCCCAGACTTTCGATCACTCTCGTGGCATGCACAAACCCCACTACGATGCTCGCGACTATTACGAAGATTATGATGACGACTATTACTACCAATACGACGATGGTCGCTCGCGTCGCCATTCCGTCTACGATGGACACAGCGAGGCTGGCTCCCGGCGATCTACACGGCGGTCACGCAGTGTAGTATCTAAGCGCCATCCTGATGACAGAGATCGGAGGAGCGTCGCAGGCCGGAGCCGCGCTGCACCTCTCACCATGAACAACCTCAAGACGCACAGTGAGATCTCGAGCACAGCACCTTCAAGAACACCTCCGAACGCCTACCGCAGCCCCTATGTTGAGACTGTTCACCGGGATATGGGCGCATCCAAGGGAGACCTCACCCACGCCGACGTACGCACAATGGCCGTATCCGAACGACGACCACCCATGACCGCTTTAACCCAGCGCAGATCTTTGTCTGAACTCAATAGACAACGGAGAGGCAGCTACGATATCCAGGCTTACGACCGTGGTAGCAAGGATGTCGACCATCTAGCATACGGAAACATGCCACCTGACCTCCAACACCGCACGGATCTTGACAAGTACGCCAACGATTCTGATGAGGTCAAGGCCAAGACGCTAGTGAAAAAGGTCGAGGGTCTGTTGGATGAGGCGCACTGCCTTCAGCACTCTGCCACTTCTACCATTTCCCATCTGCAGAAAAACCCTGATGCTGCCGCTGCCGTTGCGCTCAGTCTGGCCGAGCTCTCCACCCTAGTCGGCAAGATGTCTCCAGCTGTCATTGGCTTGATGAAGGGAGGCTCCCCCGCTGTGTTTGGTCTCCTGGCCTCGCCTCAGTTCCTCATCGGTTCGGCTGCTGTCGTTGGCGTCACCGTCGTCATGTTTGGTGGATGGAGAATTGTGAAGAGAGTGAAAGAGCAGCAGATGGCTCGGGAGGCTCTGGCTCATCAAGGCGTACCCATGGACCGGCCAGCCCCTATGCGGACACAGAGCGAGTTCAGCACGGGTATGGACGAGGCTCTCATTGTCGACGACGAGCTCAGCACCATCGAGTCCTGGAGACGTGGAATCCTCCCCGAGTTCGGTGAAAATGAGAGCGCCGACATGGAGCTCATGACGCCCGGTGCGGAACGGGCTCATCGTGATCGTAAGAAGGCCAAGGATGCAGAGTACGACGAGCTCAGATCAAGGGCGAAGAGCGGCAAGACCAGCAAACCCAAGACTGCCAAATCGCAGAAGAGTAAGCGTGAGGAGGTTCCTGAGCGCAAGAGCAGTCGACATGCCGCAGCGGAGAGTGTTGCTGGCAGCGAGCGCAGCCGCCAGACATCGTCAAAATCGAAGAATAAGGGCAAGGCTCCACTTAAGGCTATTGAAGACGGTAGAAGCCGCCGAGGTGAAAGCGAGATTGACTTGGTGTTCCGACCGAAGGGACAGAAGCAGAACAACATGCTCAAGGCACTGTTCAAGGACAAGAGAGAGATGGTGCACGTTTGAGCTACGATAACCACGATTTGCATGACAAAGGATCATTGACGACTATTTTCTATATTGGAGGCGTTTAGCATCATTGGATATAATATTGAGCAATCTCGGGCGTTGTGGCCCCAGTGTAGATAATTTCATATGGACATCTTGCTTCATCTCTGAATATTGATCGCGTGATCCATGAACCATGGTCCATCGTATGTGAGCTGTACACATGTATAAAATTGATCACTGTGCTTTCAAACGACTTTGGAATCTCATCCTGTTAAGTGCAGTATATATGCACAAGAGCTCTCTCGTATTTACTACCATGCAGAACTATCTAGTTAGTATATGCTTTATTTACAATTCATTCCGCCCAGGTCCTTCTACAGGCTCCACGGTCACCACCTCCGTCTCATTCATACTACCCCCTCGAAACGAATAAGTAAACGTCCACCCACTCGCCGCACCACCATGATGACCCTCATTATCCACCACAATCAACCCGCTCGACACATCCGGATACTTCCTCACCATCCGCTTCACCGCATCCTCAGCCGCCTCCGTCGGTCCCATCCCCAGCCTCAGATTTTCCACCGCCTGATAGCACGGCAAAAAGCGCATCATGATATCCCCATCCCCCGTAGCGCCACACCCACCCACGTCCTCATCCACGTACGACCCGGATCCTACAATGGGACCGTCGCCGACTCGTCCGGGAATCTTGTGCGATGCGCCGTTTGTGGATGTTCCTGCGGCCATGGTGCCGTCGGAGCGGATGGCGATTTGGGAGATGGTGTCGTGTGAGGCTTGGCGCTTGTCGAAGATGTGTTGGGCAGAACTGATGGGTGTATACGGTCCGCATGAGGACTCTGGGTCGGGTGTCACGTTAAGCCGATAGTTAGGCTGACAGTTCTCCTCATCCCTCCAAGCCTTACAACTAGCCTCACTCTCCGGCGTACCAAGATCCCGCTCCTCAAACCCATTCTCCACGGCAAAATGCGTAGCAAAATCCCCAGCCAGCAGCGAATGGCTTGTATGCTCCAACACGGCCCTCGCCACCGCAATAGCATCCGGAATGCGTCTCAGCGCCGCCACCGCGCCGGACTTCATAGTCTTGCCGTCCATGATCATGGCGTCCAGGGTGGTTTCGCAGTTCTCGTCGGGGGAGCCGCCAAAGCCGACGCTGCCGTCGCATTGTTGGCGTTCGCAGGTTGAGCAGCCGATTTGGATGGCGTCGAGGGCGGAGGTGGTTTGGTTGGAGAGGAGGGAGAGGTAGGCGGAGTCTGTGGCGGATGTGAAGGGGCCGGACCAGGTGTTTATGATGAAGGGGAGGCCTGGGGAGGGGGAGGCTGTGGTGAGGGTGAGGAGGGTGAGGAGGAAGAGGGTGTGGTGAGCCATGGTGGACGTTGGCTCGGGGTCAATTGGAGAGGCAGTTGAATTATATCGTGACGAGGTAGTTCAGAAACCCTGGATCTGATCCGAGGGGTGTGGGGGGAGAGTTGTCTTAAGTAGTGGTGGTCGTTCTACTCCAACAAGTTCTTGTATGCTTGTAAGTCGATTGCGGAGGTCGGTGAGTTGCCCCGTTACCTGCCCTTTTAGGAAGCCGGCAACAGGAAGACACTAACACAACTAACACTTTATCTTCCTCTCACGGCCTTGGAATCAGGGCGGCCAAGAAAACAAGAATTAGCTCGTAGATGCTAGTTTGAAAACTTAAATATTCGGGTTAATTTTCTCCATGTATGAGTTGCTTGCTCAATATTGTTCTCTGGCATCTCACCGACGTAGTGGTCCCAGATCACAATCTACCCTGGAATGTGCTACAATACATATTGATTGATGATATTCGCTCAAATAGTTCGATCCCAAAATTCATCGTGGCACCTCAGAGAGTCAACGGTTGGTAAATTACGTGGACCAATGTTCAGTCTTTCATTGTTGCATTTTCCTAATATATTACTGTGTTCCTAGGATTTGATTAGAAATCTATCGATTCATAAGGTATCAATACAATTCAATCGTTATGGTAACAATCAAATAGAAATAACAGTCTTTTCCAATTTCATTTCATTTTTATCATTTATGTTATTCAATCATCTTGTCATCAATCTCAATACATTTCCAACCCTCCACTAATCGACAGCGTCTGCCCCGTCACCCATCTACTCTCCTCAGACGCCAACCAAACCACCATCTGCGCAATATCATCAGCCGTGCCAAACCGATGCCCAGCCGGCGTCTGACTCTTCTGCATCGCAACAAGATCCTGCGGAACATTATCCAGCATATCACTCTGCACAGGACCCGGGCACACGTTATTCACCGTATGCCCAGCATCACCCAACCTAGACGCCCACGACCGTGTCATGCCCTCCAGCGCAGCCTTGGACGAGCAGTACAGCGGCAGCTTCTGGAATCCTATGCGTCCGCCTATCGAGCCGATGTTGATGATGCGTCCGCCGCCGGCAGCTGGTAGATGGGGTTGGACGGCTTGTGCGAGCAGCAGCGGGGCGCGGACGTTGAGGTAGAATACCTTGTCAAAGTCCTCGATGGTGACGTCCTCTAGGGGTTTGACAAACTCCATTCCGGCGTTGTTGACGAGAATGTCGATTTGGGGTCCATAAGCTGCGGTGCACTGGCGGACAATCTCCGCCGCGCTTGACGGGTCTCGAAGGTCTGCCTTGACGATAATAAAACTCGATGAGTTTTCTATGGCGGCGATTTTATCGGCAAGCTCCTTGATACCCTTCTCGCTGCTGGGAGATGTATATGTACCAACAACCTGGTTGGCAAATTCAGTTGATTGACGTCTAATACTTTATAGAATTGTGGAGGATCATGTACCTTTGCACCTCGCCGAGCTAATTCATAAGCGAAGCCTACACCGAGACCTCTAGATGCACCTGTAACTATGGCGACTTTGTCTTTGAGAGTTTGGAAGGGTAGCTTAGACAATTCCATGGCTGTAATTGTCTGAGTATACTGCGATTGGGTGGTGTGTGCCGTGTAAGTCGAGCAGGTTTGCTAAGACGTAAGAATATTGGAGTATTGCTTTCTTTCGCATGAAAAAAAGAAGAAAATCGATTTGAAATTATAAAAAGCAAGGATAGTTTAGACAAAACTCGAGACATTTATATATTTCTAATCTGATCCTCAAAAATATAGATTATTCAATAGACTTTACTACTTACAGACGTTTTATCTCCGAAAGGCAAACTATGACGCAGTTCAGGGTATGGGATACTTTTCGGCGATAGCTCTATCTGCATGCAACCCACCCACCGGACGTCTAACTCCACCTGTGTACGGTGTTTAGGACGACGAACGCTCACGTGTTCGTTTCGGACATGTCGAAAGGTTGTATTGATCAACAGATGCATATGCGCAACCTAGTTTCATAGGATCCTAAAGGTGACCAGCCAGGGGGCTGCAAGAACTCATGAAAACGGCCGTCGAAGGAAGCGGGGTTCTTTTTACCCATTTTTTCCTTCGGACTTGAGTGTATGGTATTTGTTGTAACATTAAGTCTGCCCGGGGCCAGGTTAATGGGTTGCGATGTCCATTATCCCGGGCCTGACCGCCGGTCCGGTTCGTAAACCCTGCCAGATGCCGCATCGGTGTGACCATGACGACGGTGAGCGAATTGCGTAGCGGGGCTGATGTGGGATACGTTACCTGTAGACTGTTTTCGTCAGCCATTGATCTACTCAAGCGAGGGTCTGGGGAGCAGAAAGAGGAGTTTGTGAGTAGCCGGGTGATTTTCGAGTTTCAAATGAGCCATTTGGGGGGACCGCCTGGCTTTGAATGTGATCAAAAGCTCAGCTACGAATATCATTCTTTACGTATGGATGTCAGTATCTAAGTCCCTAGACAAAGCCTATACTCTACAAATGCGGATGCTGACGATGTCTCGGAGAATTAAGACACTCCACAACTTCAAGAACTCCTGCCGGATTTGCCGATAAGACACACCGTCCCTGCAGGTACGAGCTCGGATGCCTGTATTGAGTGGGTAAAGAAACAAATACAACGGTGTACTCAATACCATGAAGCTTGCCGGTCTCGAGAGAAAGAAACCAGTGATACCCCTGATCGAATCATTGATATTGGAACTAGTCAACAAACAGTGAAACTTTTCCAACATCCGTTTCTGCGGGAGCTGTATGCTTGTCTAAGCTACTGCTGGGAAGCGAAAACCTTTGTCATAACAACGTCGGCCAATCTGACCGAACATCTAAATGACGACATTCCATGGGATTCTCTACCTTTGACTTCCCAGTACACAATGTTCTTTTGACGGAAGCTTGGGATCTATTACCTTTGGATTGACAGTCTCTGCATAGTTCAAGATGATGCAGATGACGGTCAGCGCGAGTCGTCATAAATGGCTTCCATTTACCAATACGCCTATCTGGTAGTTTCAGCCGCCAAATCGGCTGAAGCTCACGGAGGACTTTTTTCCACTGTGGATGAGAGTTTTGAGCTTCATTGTTTTCCCATCTTACCGCCATCTGAGGACAGCGCCGAGGAATGAGTTTGGTTTCGACGCTCACTGAGCCATATGCCCGGCCCGCTGGAGAACCTCACTTCTGATACTGGACCTTCAATGCCTACTTTAAGCCGAGGCTGAATAGCCCGCGAGCGTCTCCTCGTCCTTCAATTCGGTCTGCAGGGGATCAGCAACACCTGGGCAAATGTAGAGACGCTCCTGGATTCGCAGGATCATCTGCGTGATGGTCCGTAGTGCACTGCTTCCCTATCGGCACAAGGTCCATATCGCGAGCCGTAGAATGCTTGATAATCAAGGAATACCTGTGACAAGATTTAGAGCACGGCAAGTTGTATGAGCAAATCGGGCTTCTCGAAATGCCCAGAGGCCCTCGCGACGTCTTAGCCTAATCGACGAATACCACCCAAAGGACCATCAATTAGACTGAACTGATGCCAATCCCCGGAGATATGAACATTATCGCCTCAAAGTTTACTACATCCGAGGATTCAGCGCGATCGCGACAACAGCGTCGTTAAGGCTTCGGCGTTTGCTTACAAAATCACTGGCGAGTGTATTTTGAGTTTGGTAGTGTCCATCCTAACGCCGAAATGTGGCTCTTTCGGGGATAAGATCAGCCACTGACTAAACTTCGACTACGCCACTCGCCTTTCGGACTTACACCTGGTATGGTATCATGTAAACTTCATGGGAAAAAAGACATGTTCTCTGCGCTGAAATAACATACGTGAAAGACTTATATAAGGATAGATTGATTCCCGTCGTTATAATGGCTTTGATCGATCCAATCTCAACAGCCTCAAAGAACAAGACAACCTCATCTACAATATATCAACCTCTCTGAACTATTACATAGACTTTCGTCTTCCTACACCAGCGAAAACAAAAACGTCATGGCACCCATCTGGTTCATCACAGCTGCCTCCTCCGGCTTCGGTCACTCCATGGCCCTCTCCGCCCTCTCTCGCGGGCACACCGTCATTGCCACGGCCCGCACCCCTTCACGCATCCAAGACCTCCAAGACCTCGGCGCCCACACCATGGCCTTCGACGTAACCTCCCCCCTCGCCGACATGCAGTCCCTCGCTTCTGAAGTCTTCACCAAATACGGGCGTGTAGACTACCTTGTCAACGCAGCCGGGTACATCCTCGAGGGCGCTGTGGAGGAAGCTACTGCACAAGAGGTGTATGATCAGTTTAATACCAATGTGTTTGGTGTTTTGAGTACGTTGAAGGCGTTTTTGCCCTATATGCGAAAGCAAGGGATGAGCGAGGATATGCCTGGTGTAAGAGGTACCGTCGTGGGATTTGGGAGTTTGGGAAGCTGGAGGAGTGCTGCGACGTTTAGCATCTACTCCATGACAAAGTGGTGCGCATCGGCGCTCATGGAGGGCCTTCACGATGAGCTCGAGCCTTTTGCGATCCGGTCTGTCGTCGTGGAGCCGGGATACTTCCGCACGGGATTCCTCACGGCTGGAGCCAAGGTCGAGACGGCGGAGCGTCTTGATGCTTATGAGGATGAGAACACGCCGTCTGGTAAAACGAGGAAGGTGCTTATCGAGGTGAACGGGAAGCAGCCAGGTGATGTTGAGAAAGGGAGCAAGGTCACCGTGGATATCCTGACGGGCACTGGTGTTGGCGAGGGGAAGAAGCTTCCCCTGAGGATTGTGCTCGGGAGTGATTGCGAGCAGGTGATCCGGGACAAGTGTGGCAGCACGCTGAACCTCTTGGACGAGTGGTCGGATATTATTCGAAGCACGGACTACCCCAAGGGCGAATAAGATTTCCCCGAAAGCATTGGACTTCCATAGAGTACCTGTCTTGCTACCTGGACCTTAACGTTCTTCTTTTGCCAAAATAGGTAGTCGGGCCCAAGAAGCGGAATCATTTCCTTTACCATGGCGAGAAATGTTGATGAGTGAGATTATAGAACCCAAGGCAGGGGATGGTTTGAAAGGGGGAATAGTATTGCTAAATGATATATCATGTCGTTGATTAAAATATGGCTATTATCCGAAAACCCGTCCTACCTCTTATGCCGTTTAAAGGGATGTGCTTCCGTGCTGAACACCCAATCGTCTAAATTCATGAAGTTCGGGTCGGTGTACATCAAGTAAAAGTACTTGATCGTCTCACCCATCCAGAAACTCTCCATCTGGTCATTCTTGGCAGACTCCTCCCCCTTTTCTACTCGTACATCTGGCACGGCGCTGTTTGCCAGTGGCGTGCTAGTCAGGCCGTCGATGGCCACCCACATATCCCAGGCGCGGTCGCGCCAGTATTCATCGCCGGTGAGACGCCACATGACGAAGACGCTCTCGATGGCCTCGGGGCGCAGATCGTATCGGGGATCGTCGATTTTGGTAAAACCCTTGGGTAGCTTCTCTTCCCTGATAATTTCATCGACATTCTGGGTAGATCCTTGAGAGATGGCTTCGCGCCATGCCGCCTCGTCCCATTCGCAAGGAGCCAACGTGGGGCATGATGCCAGGGCGAAGGTCTCAGGCATGACACCGCTGGGCATCTGTTCGTATGCCCAGACACATCCCCTCGTCAGCCTGTCGCCCAGCGCGATTTGCGTGTTGTTTTGTAGGTACCGGCCTCCGAGGGCAAACAACCCTCCGACGAAGCAGGTAAGGTGTGTAGCCGTCGTGTCAAGCGTTGTCTTGACTTTGCCGTCGGTCTTACTTGTGTGTGCGACACCGGCGAACAATATGTCATCCTGGTCCGGCGTCATCGGTCGATAGAGGAGGTGCTTCATCGCTGCCTCAATGCTGCGTATGTACATATCATGGTAAATTGTGTCCATATCACCAAGCACGGCCATCATCTTGGGAAGATATTCGTACATGCTATCCGACATGGCGCCTAGAGAGTAGTCGTTGGTAATGTCAAATCTCTCGTTCGCCGCGTCAATAACCACAGACCACAGGCCTGGAATCTTGGAGTCCATTTGGGCGTGAGCAAAGAGCTCACTGACGTGCTCAACAGCATCGTGATATTTGGGTTCGCCAGTGAGGAAACTTAGCCGGGTAAATTCCATACTCAGGGAACCAACCTCTGCCAGCAGGGCGCGGTCCGATGCGGTCTGATTATAGCCCTTGGCAGCAGCGTGGATATCCCAACGTGTGACAGGCAGGCGGTTTGGTGTGTCGAAAGCCTTGTAGAGCATATCGCCGGCATCCTGAGCTTTTCTTAGAAGTCGGCGGTCGCCGCTCATGTCGTAGGCAGAGAGAAGACCACCGAGATATCGAATGGTGGTCTCGAAAACGTTGACTTCCTCGGCTTCGGTGTAATCGAACGAGACGTAACGGTCGACGGCGTCGACGGCCGTATGGAACTCGGACTTGAAGTCGAGGATGAGAAGAGTGTCGAGGGAATCAATTAGCGTAGCGGCCCATCCGCCGTAGGTGTTCTTGGCCTCGCCAGTGACGGGCGTGACCTCGTCGCTGAGCCATGCATAGCGTTTGTATGCGTCCCAAGACTTCTTGAAGCTGTCTCGGATGGCTTTTTGGCGCTGCTTGCGGACGACTTTCTGTTCTTTGGACTCCTTAGCAAAACGCGCCTGCGTCCTGGCCAAATTGAATAGCGGGCGACGTGGTAAAGGCCTGTCGACCTGAATGGGGTAATTGTCCTCTATTCGACGCCAGAGAAAGTTGGGGTCGGGACCCTTCTCCTTTTCGCCTGGCTTGTGTGTATGGCGCGGCTGCCAACTGCGCAGAAGGAGAAGAGAAAAGATGAGCAGGACGAGGATGGGAACGAAGCGCCGCCGAAGCAGCGCGACGGCCATGGTCACCAAGGCGCCCAGCCTCATTGTGAGCACATCGATGAGGCCGGAGACGAAAAGAATCGAACCGAAATGGGAAACGAAGTAAGGCGAAGCGAAAAAAATGAAGTAGCGAGCGAGTGACCAGAAGAAAGTGGGTGGTACGAAGAGGGTTGATTGAGGCCTTGAAGATTGCGTTGCGTTAGGAATTCGAATGATGGAAACTGGTGGAGCGGCATAGCGTGAGAGTGGCTCTGACCAAAAACGCCCACAGTGCCGGCCCTCACCCAAATTAATCTAACCGTAAGCTTTTACCACCCATTTGGACAGTAACAGACACGGTACATACTGTGGATAGGGAGTCTTGAGGCTGTTCAGGGGACCGTTTGCGTTTGGGACGCTAGGGGGCTGAAAGTGGCTACAGGGGAGTCTAGTGATGCTAGCGATGTTTAGGGGTCCCAAAGGCGCTAAACGCTGGGCAGTCTAGGCCTCTCCAATGGATTTTTAGGTGGTCCCCTGAGGCTGGACTCCACTGAAAACGTGAAGGGCTGAGAGACACAGAGAGGAAAAAAAAAAAAGTTAATATCAAGGCGCAAGTTGCATCGCTAATTATCATCATGTAATCTTATCCAAATTTTTTGCAGGCTTGACCCAACCTTATTATTACGTACTGCCAGTAAGGTTAGTAAGATAGTAGAGACTCCATAAATAGAGCAGCATTCAGGTCGACTCTTACTCGCCGCAAGCAAACTTTGTTAACGAGTCTTTCTAATACTCCAATCTGCCATTTATCTACGAGTAGCGTTAATTACTATTATACTCACTGATAAATGGCAAAGTCCGTACTTTACTCACGCGAAGAGGACGCCAACGGCCCAGCAACACTTCCTTTCCTCTTTGGGGCCACCATTGCCACATGTCAGCTGCAGGTGTCCCGAACTGCCTAATGCATTAGCACCAGAGCTACCTATTCCTGCTGCTACCGAGTCCTGCGAGTATCATTATATTCCTGCGAGTACGAGTACAGCTGTCCAGGGCTGGCCAGGGTTTACCAAGGCTAGTAGTTAATAACCAGTGAAAGTGGGATCTTCCCAACGTGCTAACATGGGCCCCCCTTTTCTTGGGCTACTCACATAAGGAAAAGCTTCCTTACCTAAGACACCTTCAAACACATTCTTATTCGGCTTCTGATGGTACCGTACTTGTGTTTCGTACATTAGCTGCCGCGTATATCGGTGACGTGCTCGCTCTATCTTCATCGTATTCTTATATGTCTTTAGCAAGGTCTAAGCGAGGAATTCAAACCTTAGCTGTGGGAGACAGCCTCATTATATGATTCAGCCGAAAGTCTAAGTCTACATCAGGAAGCATGCAACGACGACCACTTAGCTTCTCTCTTTTATTACAGTACGGCTCGGAAGCACATTGTCTCCGTTGAATCCTGAGTAAATACTATCGGTAAATACCGTCATAGTAAAACAAGCCGGCCGGCTGGGCGAGGGCAGCCAAATCTGGGGAGTGGGGCTCTAGGCAAATGAATACTCGTACCCGTTCCGATGCGAGTACGCTGTCTGGCCGGAAGTACTTTTAACCTCAGTTGACGACATCTCACTTTCCCGAGGGCTCGATACCCAATGTCTTGTCTCTATCATGACCCTTGGATTCGAATGGTTTCCGGTTACTATCACCAATATGCCTTTGTTGCTTATCTTTGAAAGTTGACCATCCGAATTCCCCGTACGCCAGCTTCGTCCAGGCAGCGAAAAACTGCTGCTTGAAGGACTGACAACCGAAAGTCAAGGAGCAGTCTACGTCAAGGGTTCTATTCGAAAGCAATTGCCCTGCATAGTCGGGAGACTGGTCGGTGGGAGACATGATGACTCTGTCCATGATTGAGAATCGGACCTTAAGCTAAAAAGTGTCTCGATGGCATGAGATCAACAGCACCAAGACACCGAGTGTCGGGTTATGGAGTCGTTTACACACATGGCTTCGCCTTCATTGGAAGGATAACAAGCTCCTTTCACTGATTCGCAGCCATTAGGCTTTTTGTGTATGATCTGAATCACAGCTCTGGCCCAACACCTTTCAACTGTGACAAAGGATCCGATCAGCTCGGAAGCGTACGATTCATCCACCCATCTCGACCGTACAAATAGACCAGCCCCCAGCAAGCCCAAAGAAGAATTCCTGCTCCCTCACGAGCACCTTCAACCCTTGACCCTCTGGGTCCTCCGGACCGCCTCAGCATGCGCCCTCGCATCAATACCCGACCATCCTCCTTTCCTCTCCTCACGCACCGCCTCGCCCGTCTCTCGCTCCCTCCTCTCACACGCCACGCAAACCGTCCCCTCAGGCTGCGGATACCACCACTCCCTCTTCACGCGCTGCATGCTCGAGCACGCCTCGGCCTCATCGTTGGCCAGCTTGACGCTGCATCTGTCGCGCAGGCGCACTTCGAGGCAGCCGCAGTCGAAGGTGTATGTGTTCCAGTTACACATTGGGATGTGGCAGGGTAGGTTATTCTGCGTTTGCTGGTGAATGGGTTAATGGTAGCTCTGAGTGAGGGATGAGGCCGTGGGGAGGGATGCTGCTGCGTGCTCGGAGAGAGAGAACGCGCCGTCTAGCTTGGGGGGTCTTGTTGTGGTTCGAGTTTTGCGAGGATGGGAGTGCCTCACTTTTCGGGAATCACGGCCCAAGGCTTGGGAATAGTTCGACTCGCCGAGAATGACGCGGACGGAGAGGCTTCGGTGCTTCCAAGGCTTCGAAACAGGTCTAAGTGTCAATGTCGCTCTCGTTGGCTGAGTATTGGAGATACACTCCCGCAGACCAACCTTTTGAAGCAACGAGGTGGCCCTTTTTGTTGCTCAGAGAAACTTCTTGCTAGCCAAAATTACCGTCTTAGTCGCTCCAAATTGATGAGTGACACGGGCAAAGCCGTTTTTAGGATGATGCATAAGAGAAGGAGACGAAACACCGCTATACTGAGCTTCGAAGCAAAGGGGCTTATAAATCCCTATTTTCAGCTTCATTCTGGACCTCCCCGTTCTGATACGCCTCGGGGTTTCCTCACCGGTAAGGGAGTGTTTACGGGACATGGGACGACCTTTCCATCTTAGGTGTCCCCAACACTGAGGCAACGAGGAGACAATCAAGATCAAATATCACATCAAACCGACCAGGTGCCCCCATGGAAAGTACCGAGATCTCCCTGTGATCCCGTCTCGCGGATGTCAATGTGTCACTACTCCCATCTCTTGTCGCTGTTCCTAACTTCAAGACCCGAAAAAACGAGGCTATTCAACTCTACACCAAGAAGAAGGGAGGGGATAATAAACGTCTCATCTCGGCAGGAAAGCACGGGTCCTCCCGACACACAAAAACACAACAATCTCAGACATTCCGGACTCCGAAGGTAACTATCACCTGTGTGTAACCGGAGCATCCGTCGGGAGCGAAGCCGATCGAAGGAGGTTTGTAGTGGAACATGTCCGACTTTGGGTCTGTTGCTAGTCTGGGGGGTCGGATGAAATTGTGCAAAAGATGCTTTGCAGTAGCAACATAATATCTTCCACTGGAAATATATCGTCAATGGAAACTCTTTTTGTTCGAGTAGTGGCCCGGTTATTTGGTGATCGGGCCGGTCTGGTATTTTCTCCTATGCCCAACATGTTATGTTGCACGTTGTGCAATCCGCCTTGTCTTCCTGGACCGAGCCTTATAGTTTGCCAATCGAAGTACGATGTTTATTGGCGAGTGTATAGGGGGTTTATGGTGAATAGCTCAAGCCCATAATTCTTCTCGTCACTGCAAAACGAAATGAACTCAAGTTCACAGATCAAACAAGCTCCTAGGAGCTATTATTACATTTGATGCTATGAGAAAAACGAACAACACATCCTGAACACCGTCCCCTTTTGTCATCTCATACCATCCAAATCCATGTACCCATTTCCATGTGCTTGTCCAAAATCCCATCCCATAAAAGAACCAAAAACAAGACAAAATTCCGTATGTATAATGCCAACGCCTAACCATGATTAATGCGTTTTATACCCTTCCACATGCTTCCTTTCGCCAAAGGTGTATTAAGATGGCTGCTTGGTAAGCTTGTTTAACTCTGACGAAGACTTTCTAAGTTTGTCCAGCTCGGATCCGGATTTGTTTAGCTTGCTTGACTGGGAAGAAAGGCCTCCTAGGTCCGTCTCCGAGTCGGAAGTCGTCTTGTCGGGCTTGCTCGAGTTTGTATTACTCCGCTTTTCTTCTACCTTCCGCATGGCGTCGCCTGTGAGCTCTTGGCGGTTCATGAGTTTCCATACATCCTTCTTTCTCGTCTTGCGGTCGCCGACTGTAATGACAATACCCGCCGTGATGTTGCAGGTAATGCTCACGCACAGAATCACCGTCGTCAGAGCGAAAGGGCGAGTTTTGTAGTCAATACCCCAAGTCGTGGCGCCAAGCGAGATCTGCAGTAACGAGTGGCAGTCGAGCAGAATGACAATAGCCATCAGGTAGCCCAGAGGGAAAGCGTAGTGGGTAGCCGTTTCGTGAGGCTTGTAGAAACTGTGCGACTTGGCCAGTTTCTTCTGGTGGTGGTAGAGCTTCTGCTGCTGCTTGTACGTCAGGGGCGTGTCCTCGTACGCATCGATACCGGACTTGGCGTCATCGTCGTCGACGATGTTGTTACGCATCGTGTGAGGGTCACCTGAGCCCGCGCTGCGAGCACTCTCAACGTCTTCGTCCTGCCGACGATCGCGCAAGGGTTCTTCAGCTTCGGCATTCGCAGCAGCGGCGGCGGCGAGTTCCATGCTCTGACGGACATCAGGAGGGATGTTGTGCTTTTGCAGTCTTGACCGCGGCCGAACTCCACCCTTCTTCACAATCCGAGCGTAGTGGATGACATAGATCATGTGGTATGTGTCCACGGCTCGGAATGGTGCGAGACCGTCACCCATGATAGCGAAGAGGGCAACCAAGACGCTGTCGATGATGTGGATCAAATACTTTTGCCTGTCGCTATCTCCAACGTAGATCCATCCGATGAGGAACAGCACCCAGGCCAACCCAAAGAGGGTGATAAGAGTGGCGTAGAGAGTAATGAAGAAACCCAGAGGTCGCTTGACGTACTGGCCGAAGCCCTTCATCATACGTTTGAACTTGGCGCGCCTGGAGTGTAGCATGTGCCGTACGTGATCATCCAGCTCCCACTTCTCCTCTTCCGTCCACCCTTCTAGCGATGCTCCGTGAGGAAGCGCTGCGTAGTGAGATTCGGTCAAGCGGGAGGTAATGGTGCTTGTACGCTCCATCTGAGGCCGCATGCTGGCGATATCAGTCTCCACTTCAGCTTCGGCTTCGGTCTCTGCTCGCTTGTCCTCGCGAAGATCGCCCATTTGCTCGGAAGGAGGCACCGATGGAGGAGCAGGAGGAATGCCAGCTTGTCGCCTAGGCGGGGGCGGAAACTCGTGGTCGGACAGGTTGTATGTAGGCCGTCGATTGACCCACTTACCAAGGTCCGGGACGAAGAGGGAGTTCTGGACATTGGTGAGAGTCGATAGAGTCTGAACTTCGGGGTCTAGAAAGAGTCATTCGCACACGCTTGTTCCAAAACCCAGGGATCGAAGAGCTGCCGGCGCAATAAAACTTACCAACAGTATCGAGATAGTCGACAAGCATCTCGTCATACTCCTGCTCCTTCCGAGCAGCTTCAGCGGCCTGAGCAGCCTCCTCTCCACTAAGTTGCTGCTCCTGCTGTTGCCGCCTTGGCCAAAACATCCGGCTCATCCTGCGCATACGCTGCAACCTAGGCGGCCCATCTTCGGGCGCAGTCTGATTACGGCTCAAACCCAACTCGTCGTCAGGCAGCGATCGCGCCGGCGAAATAGGTTCGTTATCGGTCAGATCCAGCTCTTCCATTGTCGGGCGAGTGCCTTCCTCCGTCAACCGAGGCATCGCCATCTGCGGCGGCGGTGGCCTCCTCCTAGAATGGCGCGCAAGCACATTAGGATCTTGAGGTAGCTGAGCGCGCTCCGGCTGGGAGATGCTCCTCGGGCGACGAGTAGAACCACCCTCAGTGGAAGATGTTGCGCGCGCCTGGGAAGTATCTTCGGACGTATCCTGTCGGCCGGATCCGCTGAGGAAGCTCGGAAACCGTCGGGGCTGCTTCGGCGGGGCATTGGATTGGGAAGAGCGGCGTCGAATTCGGATACTAGGCTGTCGCGAATTCCAGTGCGCGGCATCGTCGAGGGAAGAGGAGACATTACTGGTCGACCCGCGACGTCCGAAGCTGGCAAAATCCTGGTTGGCGGGGGTCTGCTGCTGAGGTTGGAGAAACGAAGGCGGGACATCGTCGAATTGGGGAAAGTATTCGGTGCCGGACTCAGCGCCCTCGTCTACCGGCGTTTCAACCTGACCGGATCGATGCGTTACCGCCGCGGGACTGATACGCCCCCTAGAGATAGGGCGGTTGCTGACGTTGCTGCTGTTACCGCCATAGTTGCCATGTGAAGCTTGTAAGGAGGGTGGGATGTCTGCTGCCAAGTCGCCAACGGAAGCAGCGTGACCGGTACCATGACCGGTAGGCGGGACTCGCGGGTCAGGCTGGTCGCTGTTGTTATTGTTGTCTCGGGGCTCCATGAGATTGTGAAGAGAGCTGGGAGGCTCTCACTCACAGGGGAAAACAGCAGCCGGGCAAAAAAAAAAAAAGTTGTGATGACAAAGGATCGCGAGTGTGGTGGAGGTGAGGATGAAGACGGGAGAGAGGTAGAAGAGAGAAAAAAGGGCAGAAGTTGGTAATGATGGAGTTGAATTAAGGTAAATTATGTGCTTCAAAGGTTACAGCAGGCCTCCAGCATGAACCTAAAAGAAGTAGATAATTATGATGGAGGATATAGAGGATATGGATAGGAGTAGTGGTAGTAGTGATGGTTGTGACATAGTAGGAAAGTGAGGTAAAAGGCAGGGATCGATCAGATCAGAAGATTGCCAAGATGGGAGGGCCGCAAACCAAGGAAGACACCATGCAAATGCTAGGAATGGCTAGCTCCAAAAACCAGGCCTTGCACATGAGCCCCGTGAATTTACCAGAAAAAGGCCCAGACAGGCCCTGCAAAGCCCATAAAGCGCCTAGACTCGGCAGTGATCAGCGCCACGTCCAGTGTTTTCAGTGGCCCTCACTCGCCTACCTTAGGTACCTACCTACCTACCCGCCAATTTAGCGTTGGGCCGTTCGGTTTCCACCCAGCTTGACGTCACTCGGCAGAACATTTCAGAGCTTTTGAGGCTTATCTCAATCACTTTTAGTACTACCTACGACCAAGTAGTTCTAGTAGCTCTTAATTAATAACTGCCACTTTCCGGTACATGGAGACATGGCAGATTACGAGAGGACCAGACCGTCGCTAAGGAATGGTAGACTGTAACTAGCCAATGTTTATCACTTTTCCCCCTACATCCACCCATATGCTACTCAACAACAATCGGGATGGATGTTTACACCCTGTTGTGTTTTTTTTAAAAATAACAAGGATGTCGATCGGATCGTCCACACGCGATGAAAATGAGAAACAACCCCCCCTGCCTGGCTCACATGTTATCGTAATTCACGAATAATCATGCTTGTCTACCCCAAAACTAAGTCACGCTTAAACACACTTAACAAAGATAGTTGCTTCTGCGACCATGATTACCACCACCAGAAGCTTACCAATAGATCGCTGACTCCGACTCAACTCACCATCTTATTTTCAGACCATGGAAAGTCTGAGCTTGTCTCGCAAGCCACCAAAAAGCCGCCGCCCCAACGTTGCCCGACCACCACTACCACCATCAGCATGTCTCTGCTCAGCTAGCAATTGTCTCACCCATGTTTGCTGAGGGTTGTCATTCAGACCCCCCTACCAGCCTATCACCCATCATCGTCTTGTCGCTACCATCACGGCAGTGGTCAGTCAGTAGCACAGACACAGAACTAAGGCAGTGTTTCTTCCCCCTCCATCGGGGAATTTGTCCCAGGGCAGTGCCTTGAAGCGCGTCACGAGAAAGCCAAGATATATTTAGACGAGCTTCCATCACCTCCCGGTCGTTTATCTTGTTTTTATCCGTTTTGTCGGTAAACTTGTAATTTTGATGTAACCCCTCATGATTCGAGATGGTGAGAAACCCGGCTACTCAATGCCGGCAATAGTCGACTTCTCGCCGGCCCCACTCCTGTCCCGTCCGCTTGGCCCTCCCCGGATCCTTCGGACCACCCATACAACACGATCTGTCAGTTCGTGATTACCTAGTTATGGTAACTCGGGGCCTCTGACAAATCGTACTTCCCGGGACTATGAGAGAAAAAACTGCCCTATTGTTCCAGAACGGCAAATTCCTCACTGGGAGTGGTAGTGGTGGTGGTGGTCATAGTACTGATGGTTGTGAGTCAAGCTTTTGCTTCAACACCCATCTTCTGGTACTGCCCCCCGCGCCGGTCGAAAGTTTGTATTGGTCATGCCGCCCGCTGCATACAGACGCTATGGTACGGGCCGGCACCTTTCTTGCTCAGGGCCCCAGTGTCTGTAGAACCTTGGGACCTGGATATCGGAAGGCTTTGCGATTTTACAAATCACCCTACGATTGACCTCAATCCCAGGGTTACTCTTGTAGAAAATGGTTGTTCATCTCGTTGTCATCTTTGGCGATGCTGCTTCCTCAACTTCAGCCTTAACACCAATGCTCGGGTATAAAGTTTGAACTTTTTATTGTCTTCCTCTTTCAACAGAATCAAACTCAATGGCTGAAGTCTAGTCTCTCAAATTTCCTCATGAACCCTCTCCCTTTGGGGGTGATTGGAATGGTCCCTGTGTTTATCGAAGAACGGTGGCGCATACCTCGGAGCCCGAAAGAGAGTCAGGCTCGTACCTTAACATCATAGACTTGAGAGCTGTCACTGTCAATTACAACTGCTCGAGTGAAAGTTGCGAAACCCCCGGACTCATTCGATAGGACCGGATGCTCCGTGATTCACAGCAGTTTCCCGTTCAGGACCCTTTCATCATTACATTGCTACATCGAACTCCCCTCACCCTTGACGTCCCCGGACCACATGGAGTCTCAACTAGCAATCTTAGGAGTTTCGAAGGCTTGTAGAACACCGATTGGCTTTGTTGCGTTTGCTACGCATTTACAATGGCCGTAGCTTGCGACCCTTCAGTCGTCAACCGGTTGGTAGATTGTAGGAGCATGGCACAGGGCTTTCGTACAAGGTTGAGAGTCCTTGGAATTGTTCTCACACGCTGAGTAGACTATCACATGCACATGATGCCAATGTAACGTGTAATAGAAATATGCGAATACTGTGACAAGCTCATTGCTCATTTCGAAACATTACTACTTTTGTTTTTTTACATCACGACTGACAACTACTAGATAGGGACAGAAAAATGGGTATCTCCGGGCTTTTCACTCAAGCCATCAACATTTCTCATACAACCATCAGACCCTAGTTATTGGCGTTGATGAAACTGGACGCCTGGTCACTAATGACCAAACCGGCCACGTTGGCCGAGGTCAAAGTGGCCATGACACCAGAGATGAGCGCGGAGATGGCGAGTCTGGAAACGTCGCCACCCCGCGATGGAGCAAGCTGACCAAGGATACCAATCTGGATACCGAGAGAGCCAATGTTGCCAAAGCCGCAAAGAGCATACGTGGCGATGATCTGGGTTCGAGGCGAAAGGTCGGCAAATTCAGGATCCGTAGTGAGCATATCAAATGCCTTGTACTCGTTCTAAACACAGCAAGATTCAGTTTGTCTGCGGGAACCAATTGAAGAGGTCGATGGACAGGGGAAACTTACGGTGATGACCTTCTCCGCAATCAACTTGGCGACCTTGAGAATGATAATCTTCTCGCGAGGTACACCGAGAAGGAAAGTAATGGGGAAGAAGATGTACATGAAGATGGTTTGCAGGGTGAGCTGAGGGTCATTGATGTTGAGGTACGATCCCCACCAAGTGAGAAGACCGTTGATGAGACCAACGGCAGCAAGAATGCAAAGAATCGAGGCAACAATGGTACCGGCAATCTTGACACCGAGGTAGGCACCATTGGCAAAGGCATGAAGAGCGTTCTCAGCCTTGTGCTCATCATCATCGGGAATCACAACACGACCCGCTGTGAGAGTCTCTTCCGTCTCGGGGTAGCGAAGCTTAGAAATGGCAAGCGACGCAGGAATCGACATGATACACGACGAGACCAGAGCCTCCTTGTTAAGACCCAAATCAATGTAACCAATCAGGACGGAGCCGGAGATGGTAGCGAAACCACAAGTCATAACCTGGTGGATTTCGGCCTTGGTCATGTGAGGAACGAAGGGGCGGACAAGCATAGCGGACTCTCCCTGGCCGATGAAAGGCGTGGCCGCAGCGACGACAGCTTCGGCACCCGATACTCCAAGAGCCCAGAAGACGAACGTGGCAAACTTCTTGACGAACCATTGGAGGAAGCCGATGTAGTACCCGACCTGCACAAGCGAGATGAAGAAGATGATGGCAGGAATGACGCTGAAAAAGAACATGGGCGCGTTGGCGGTGTCCTCGTCTGTGAGGAATTCAACACCATCCTTTGCGAACCCAAGCAAATCACCAGCTCGCTCGGCAACCCAACTAAAGATGTCGAGACCAACCTGGGTGCGCAGGACGAAAAGGCCAATAATGTACTGGGCAAGCATGCCGCCAAGAACGGTGCGCCAGTTGACGCGAGTGCGGTGCCTGCTGGTGGCCCAGAAGGCAAAGATGATGACCAGCATACCGAAGCAGCTAACTGCGCGGTTGTCGCGAGTA
Source organism: Waltergamsia citrina (assembly GCA_022814615.1). NCBI lineage: Eukaryota > Fungi > Ascomycota > Sordariomycetes > Hypocreales > Bionectriaceae > Waltergamsia > Waltergamsia citrina. The sequence continues at coordinate 1,006,172 of JAKLNE010000003.1, forward strand.
TTGTCGGCACTCTCCTCCGTGACGAAAGAGCCAACGAGAACCACAGAGATGACCAGAGCGGCGCCAGCCAGGCTGCGGAACTTTTCAGGGATGACATTGTAAATCTTGACAGCGCTATGGTGCCAAACCCACTTGATGGGTTGTGCTGCGTAGCGGCTGGGCACCCACATGAAGAAGAGACGGAGCATAATGGCGAGCCAGAGGAGAAACGGGACAACCCAGTTCTTGGTCTTGGAATGCAGAATCAGAGAGGCCATCCACCAGCCGGTGAAGAGGCCGAAAACGAAGATTGTAGTGATTAGGCGACGATGGCGGTAGATCCATCCGTACCGTCCCGTCTTCCAGCTCTTCTTGGGCTCCTCCTGACCGGCATTGTGGCTGTGAATGCCTGCCTCGGCCTTCTCATGGTCGCTGTAGTCGGGAGGGGTATTGGGATGCAGCGGAGCCTTGCCAACAGAATCGGACTGGTGGAGGTGAGGCTGGACGTGGTGATGCTGGGTAGGAACGGAGGACTTGTCGATGGTGGTGCCCGTCGTGTAGACCGTGTCATCAGCATGTGCGCTCGGCGCGTGGAGGTGATGAGGATGGGTGTGCTGGTTCTGCGGGTTGAGCGCGGGATCCTCATGCGGCGAGGCGGCGTGCGCCGCGGGATCGGTTTTGTCGGCCATGGTGCGCGCGGGCGGACAAGTTGGCAGGGGAGCAAACCGAAGTATCACAGGAGATGGCCCCGCGGGAGGAAAGGAGCAAGTCTTCTCGCGACTTGAATCCGACCCAAGATGGAGGTGAAAGCAATGGAAGCAAATTACCAAAAATTGCTGACCCAAAAAATTGCAGCAAAATTAAGTATGTAGCTCTTATCTCTCTATCTTACTAGAGAGCAGCTTCGGCGTCTCTTGCTGGTCGGTTAGGCCGAAGGATGGAGGCGACAGCGGGGACAGGGACCCAGATGTGGCCGTGGCACTAGCAGTGGCACTGGGTTAATTACCACGACAGATCGCGTTCGGCACTGGGGATGCGCTGGGAGGCGATTCCGAGTTGAGTCGAGTCGAATCGAGTCGAGTGGTATTATTACTCTCTCTGCACTCACTCTCGACTACACGCGCTCGGTTGAAGAGGCGTGTAATGAGGGAAACGGGCTGGTGTGAGCGAGAGGAGCAGATGGATCAGTCCTAGTCAGGTATCCGCGAAGAGACGAAAGGACTTGATCCTAGGAGAGTGGAGTACTCGGACAAGATGAAGTGGGAGCGAAGAGACGACACGACACGACAATCGTTCCTTGAAGGACGAGGAAAGAAGAGAAAAGGAGGGGAGGAAGGGATCATGGGCAGCACCTGCCAATTATTTGTACAATTCAGGATCTGGGGCAATCGCAATGGCAACCACCTTCCCTGGTAATCGTAATCGCAGTCTTAGGCTCTTTTGAGGGAGGAGGGAGGGGCGTACCGCACCTTCCCATCCTCAGATCTTGGGTCCATTGGCACCATTGGCACGACCAGGGCATCGCACGAGCCTCTCATTACTAGGTACATTGTAAGCTAAGGTGCTAATTCACTACGCCTGATTAGCTGGGGTCGCGTGCCTCCCTGTATCCTGTCGTGTGTCTGTCTGGGGGAAGAGCCTGTATCTACGCTTATGGCTTGTGCATTGTGCATTGTGGCCGCGACTGTGCCGACTACCAGTCAGAGCAGCGCATTCATATCAAACGATTGGCTACGAGATCCAGGACCCGGGAGGGATAGAAAGGCAAGAGCAGAAAGAAGAAAAAAAAAAGTCCCTGCGAAAAGGCTTGGCTTGATCCGAGCTCCCTAGAGGCCGGCCAGGTAGCCGGATCCGGTATGGCGTGTGACCGGGCTCTTACTGTGCGGCGGGCCAAGCGTACAGATCAACACTGTAGAGAAATGGGTGAAGTGATTGGGAAGTACAGTGTGAATTGAGCTGGAGGAGTTCCACATGCTCGTCTCTCTTATCGCATGTCCTCGGTGCGGTGGGGCAGGTGCGTGTGGGGACGTGGGGAGAGACAAGTTGAAGATCAAAAGATGGCATCTGGAAGACTCGAATTGTTCTCTGACCCGCATCGAATTGGCTGCAGTGGCTGCCGATAAGCCCAATTCCATTTCGGTAGCCACCACCGACCAATCTCGCCTCTAGCCTTTGCCCAGCCTTTTCCCCTCCAGCAGCTCTTTTTTAGCCCTGTATCAGAGCGGCATTGCCACTAAATGTGCACGAGTATCTTTCATCTAATTATCTTCCAGCACTCTAAGCCGGGAGCCCCTCGGCCCTCCCATTCCCCTTCTAGAAGGAGTCTAACTGCTAGCCAAACCAATCATGTTTCCCCATCCTTTCCGCCCACAAGCCACAAGCCATTCATCGTCAGCGGCACTCTTCGGCTTCCTGGTCTTATTCACACAATCTTCTCTTTATTCTTCTTACTGCTTCTTCCGACCACTCTGGACTCTGATCATGGCCTTATCTCACCATACAAGGGCTGGTCAACCAGGGTTAGTTTCTTGCCAGGCAATATATAGATGGGATAGATTGCTTACCCAACAGATAGGGCACCGGATGGTCGGTTCACAAAATGAGCAGTGTCACTGCCAAGATCCCACCCACCCGGCCATGGATCCTCCTCTTGATAACGTTTCCCGAACGGCGCGCACACACTGATAGAGCCCTGGTCTTACTCGTACAAGGGTCCTACTCTTCATAGTCAGCAATACTCTCTGCTCTTGCTTCTAGACTCCCCCGAGCCACTAACGATTTCCCGGCTCCTAACCTCCGAAACTTAATTCCTATCTCACCATCAACGGCCGGCTCCGATGCGAGCCTTGTAAGCCGTGTCACTCATTAATTCTTATCCAGCACGACCTCAAGGGAGTGTTCCCAGCTTGATCACCTGGTAGATGTCGATCATAAAGCACGAGATGATGTAGCACTGCCAAGTAGTCCAGCATATTCGGAGTGTCGGCACAGACAGACAAACAACCAAGACCCTCGAATCACTAAGAACAGAACCAACCATTCGAAGAGAACAAACTATTTCGTAATGATTACCTTCCCCAGGTCTCCGCCTCCTCTGGGTCTCTATTGTCCTTTTCCCCAGAGATCGGATTTCAACGGGTGGAAAGCCCTCCATCCCATGTGCTCATCGGAGCTCTCCGCCCGCGCCCTCCTCAGTCCAGGCGCCTTGACCCACCCCCACAAGTAAAACCAAGATGAAATGCAGGGAGACCAAGAAACCGAGCACGATAAGAAACTTGGCTTCATGGGTCCGTGTCTGTTTCGGTATCTTGATAACGAAGCTGCTGTGCCGCTCGTTTCCGTGCATGTGAAAATCTGGAAAAATATCACAATCACCCTCACACGATTCGTATACACTTTGATAATCTATGTACCAACAAACATGTAATAGTATCTAATGGCAATCTCAAACGTCATCCATGAAATACAGTTCAACAGAAATTATTGCTGCCTCATCCACCACTTCTAAACCGTCGATTGAACTCTTCAACGGCAACACCCAACATCTTGTACAAGAATCCCCTCTCGCTACCTCCGCCAACTGGGATGAAAGGCCCATTGGCATTGCCTCGCAGCGTCAAGCTCACTCCCGTCCGCTCCTTAGCGATGGTTTGCACATCCTTGAGTGGCACGTCCCACTCGCTCGTCAAGCGCCTTGAGCGGATGAGCAAGATTCGAGCAAAAGTGACCATCACAACCATATCCTCCTTGGGCAACTCTAAATGTCCAATGTACTGCTCGTCGAAGTACTTGCCATTATCAACCTGCTTCAGCCAGTATTGACCAAGAGCCTCCCTTGGGTTGTACGGACGCACGATTCCATCGTTAGGGATAAACCGTGGGTAGCGCGTGCGGTCTAGCTCCTGGCCGTCAAAGACCGTTGTTGTGTTGCGGATGCCTTCACTGACATTGCTTGCCATGTCAAGGACTCCCACGGCAGGCTTGGTGGCAAGACCCAGCATTCCTTTGCCGACACCCTTGAAGAATCCAAAAGCACCCTCCTGCTCAGCACCTTCCAAAGGCTTGCGGGCTAAGCCACCGACTCCAGACGCAACACTTGTGAACAAGCTGTTAGCACCAGCTGTAACTCCGTAGAGCGCATGCTTTGGCCTGTTCCTGGCGCGTGTGATGCGGCGGCGGTCCTGGAATTGCTTGTCCAGCGATGCCGCTGCCAGACCTTTACTCAGACTGCCAGTAAACTTGGAGAAGCTGTCACTGAAACCGAACACAGTCTTCTTTGCGAAGGATGCTGCGCCTTTGGCAATGCCGAGGCCGAATTCCTCGGGTCTGTCCGATAAAATCAAGCCCTGGTACGGCTCGTAGAAGATGTCTGTCACGCCAGAGGAGATGTTGTTGAAGAGGCCGACAGGATTGCCCAGGAAATCTGCGGATCCCAAGATCTTGTGAATCTGGTACATGACCTCCTGACTGTAGTGGTTGGAAATGTTTTGCACCAAAACAGGCGTCGACACTCGCACGTTGTCCAGCATAAGCGCGTTGAATCGAACCGGGGCATCGTTGACGTTGCCAATGGCCATAGTCATAACATTGAGGAAGAACATGATTGGGTTACGCGTTGATGTCTTATCCTCGGCGTTGATCCGTTCTGTGCGCATGAAGCTGAGATCAACTTGCATCGGCTGGATGTTCAAGACTTCAAAGTACATGTCTTGTCCCGATTGCTGTTGCGTAGGCTGAGGTATGTCCAAGTCTTCGTCACACAGCTGGCCCTCCTCCTCGATCGTCCATCGCGCACCAGGAACGTTGGAGAAGTCAAGGAGTGCAAAGACAAAGTCTTCGTCAAGGTCAACTGTCATCTGCTGTAGCAGAATCGTTGCGTACTTGATGTAGAGCACACCGTAGGAGTCATCCTTCACGCGACTCACCATGGCATGTAGCGATGGGTGAGCTTCGACTTCCTGCGCCTTCTTCGGCACGACGCTAGGATACAAGAGCATTGGGAAAAGGCCACCATAGAGCTGATTGTCGATCTGGATCCACTTGATCGCCAGTGACACAGTTTGGATCAGTGGTGAGTCGCTGTATCTGATCTGGAAGTCTTTAAAGGTGATATAAGCCAACTCTTTCATTTGGCTGTTGACCAGCGATATACCAATACCAGACAACTTAAGCTGCGCCAGGAATGTGGCTCCAGTGTTCTGGTCCTTGACTTCGAATGCTTCAAGCCCGCTCTTTGTCTTCTCAAGAGTCTTTGGCTTGTACATTGACTTGCTTGTTCGGAAGTTGCTCAAGATGAGAGTTTGTGTCGGACCATCGGCAGCGACATTGATGTCGATGATCTTCTGTTGACCATTAGAGTGCACGAACTTCATCGGAATTTGGTTACCAATTTCGGCCAATTTGACGTGTCGCTCCTTGTTGTTTGCAGAGATAATCACCTCGCGGAACTTGGCTGCAGGGAAGTCCCAGGCATAAGGCATGATGCTTCGAGGTGGCAGGCGGTACCTGATAGGCTTCCATCCACTGCGATCCTCGACGCCATCCTCGTCGACGTTGGGATTGGCTTGATAGAAAGTGAACTCCGTGTCACTCTCATTGCGCATGGAGAACGGCCAGTTCTTGGTTTCAATGCTGAAGTTCAGGAACACCGTAGAGTCCTCTATGAGAATCTCAACTCTTATGAGGCGCTGGCGCTGACCAGCCTTGGCAATCTTAACGTGAGTTGTTCCAATGTCCGCAATATTGAACGGCGACGTCCATTGGTTCTCCACGCCGGCAAAGCAGAGGCATAGTTGTTTGACAGCAGACTTTTGCATAAAATGAAGTGGCTGTAGACCATTCGCTTTCAATGTCAAGTACCCAGAAGAGCTGGACTCTCGGACAAGAATCTCCTCGCCAAGCTTGTTCTGCAAAACGAAGCGAGGTGCAAGCGTAACCACCTTGGTGAGTTTATACTTGCCGTCGCCAGACTTGACAGTGAGTCCAAGATGGATCTCCTTGTTTTTGGTTGCCGAGTTCAATACCACTTCTGACGTGCTGCCAACAGCATCGAAACTCTGTGCTTTGCTCCACTCTGATTCGTCAACCTTCAGCAATGAACGGTTTCGATTATCATCGTTGCCGTAGGAGAACATGAATGGCAACGCTTTAGGACGCTCGGCATCCGAAGTATCCATCATCGGTGATTGTCCAGCGGCAGGCTTGGCTTGCTGCATGAACGTCTTCGCACGGACGGTCAAGTCGAGACCAGTCTTGTTCAAGATCACGTACGGACTGTACACCGTAACCTTGAAGGCTCCCCCGCTATTCGGTATCTTGAAGTATTGTAAGTTGAGATGCAGCGGCAGGCCCTGCTCGTCCTTCACGGTGATGCGGTTTTCTTTGCGGAAATCCTCGTTGGCTCCGGGATTAATGATGGAGAACTCGCTTGGTTTGAAGACCGTGTCTTGCATGTCAACACTAAGTAAGAGCAGGTGCGAAAGTTGAACCACATGCACTGGACTGACACCCCCCTTGCGAAGGAAGTTGGACCAGTCTTTCTTAGTGTTCTTGTCGTAGATGCGGTACTTGAAGTCGTAAGGCAGAAGGTTCTCCAGTGTGACAGGAGCGGAGAGCTTGATCTTCATGTAGGGATAGGATCTGGTTTCCATTAGTATCGCGCAAGAAAAGTTAAACTGTTAACATGCACTTACTTGGTAATTGGATTTGATTTGTCAAACCGTGCATTGACTTGGAAGTAGAAGGGATCCCCATTCTCCCCTTTGCACACAACTTGCCTCGTGGGACGCTTCAACAAGTCTCTCCACCAGAGCTGCTCTGAGCTCCATTGGTAGCCAAAGCCAGCGTCGGGTCTCACCAAGGCGCACTTCTCGTATACCGCCCCAACGGGAGCGGGACGAGAGTCTCCAGGCGCAATCTTCTCAATCTTCAGAAGGCTGCCATCCTGGGAGTCGTACACCCCGAGCTCCACGGGTATCTCCGTGGCATTCTCGACAAGCAGCGGTGATCGCAGAATGACATACTTGACATTGTCAGAGCCTAGGCTGACCTCGACGCAGATTCTATGAACCACGTCGTTTTCCTTAGGGCGCAACTGGTACAGGTATTCACCCTCCCGGTTTAGGCGGATATTCTTAACGGGATCGAATCCGCTACCTTCGAGGGTCACACTGACATCGTTCTGATGAGACTCAGTGAGCAGGTTCTCACGCATCTTCTCCCAGTGTTCAAAGCTCCAAGGTGCCTCTGAACCATCTTCTAGGCGTACAGTGATGGGCTCGTCACTGGTGGGGCTCTTTGAGTTGACAACTACATCAAATCCAGTGTAGTTGCGAATGCGATAAGGAGCCTCGTGGCCACGTGGTTTCCCAAGGACATCCTGCTCTGTTGTCAAAAAGTCGAAAGACTTGGAGGCCAAAGCAATCGACGCAGTCGTAACCGTAATATCAAACGTCTTGCGCGAGATTACATCAACTGACATCAGTCCAGTCTTCGGTTCCTTTGCGACACCTAGACTGACATTCCATGGTTCTAACAACGGCTCCCAACTTGACTTGGAGAAGTTGTAAACGTTGGAGTACAAATCGATGGAGGCTTCAGCCTTCAAATTTGAAGACCAATTCATGGCAGTCGCGGTGAATTCGTTAACACCAATGTCCAAGATCGGCAACTCATGCAGGTCACCAATGAGGACAACACGAATGCCTTCCACTGTTGCAGAAAGTTCCTCATGTCTCCTTGGCGCATTGCTTGTATTGACTGGGGACGGCTTGTCCTGAGGAGCAACCGATTTGGTACCTTTCGTCTTTGCAACAGTAGAATGTCCCCGACCGCTTGCAGAGGTCTGTTTCATCCCAGCATTCCGCAGTTCTCTGGCTTTCTGCTCGGCGTGTGTTTCTTTGGGTTGCTTCTGCTCATCCTCGCCAGACAATTCAACCGCTTTGCTGAAAATCTGTAGTGCTAGGAGAATATCTCGCAACGACAATCGCAAGATGAGCGGCTCAACTTCGATGTGAATGTTAGTCTTCAAAGGTTGAGAGCTGTCCATGCTCATCTGGATGGAGAAATCATCGATAATTCTGAGGCGTGAGTTCTCAAACTTGTCCATGCGACACAGGAACATGCCTATCTGCGAAACCTGGAAAGTAAGAGCATGCTGTTGCGATAGCAGCATTTGACGAATATTCAAGACGATTGCCTCCGAGTTGGAAACCAAGGGGTTGGCGATGAGGATCACTTGGGCATCCACCAAGTTTACTCTGAACGCGATGTTCATCTTAGATTCCCCCTCCGCAGCTTGTTCGACAGCACCGGAATCCTCAGTCTGCTGTCGAGATAGTTCGGACCTCGTACGTTGAGATCTTGTGGCACTGCGAGCAACCTGTAGTGAGTCCGCATCAGACTCCTCTGGGCTCTCCTCGAGTAAACTTTCATCGTCAGCTGGCGATGGCTCCTCTTGAGACAAGCCTTCAACAGCAAACTTTTGAATGGCAAACAGGTAGTCGAGAGCGAAAATCACCCTGGGGCTGTCGATTGTAGCCATGGCAATAACACTTCGCTCGTTGCCACCAGACATTGTCACAGATGCCATCAATTGCTGTACTTCTTTGTTTGCCGAAGTCATGATTCGCCGGAACCTGTTCGATTCGCGAGGACGGCTATCATGGATCGTGAAAGAGTGTATCAGTAGCTCGGCTTCCAACGATCCATCAGACAGCATCCGAGTCTTGACCTTCGTGTTGTCCAATGAGAATCGTGACAGACTTGAAGAGGCAACGTCTCCCACTGGCTCATCTTCCTTGCCCATAATAAGCTCCAAGCCAATGGTGTTGACTTTGAAGACTAGATCCAATTTGGTCCAGGCCTTGTCAACTGATGAGAGCTCGGGCCCCAGGTCAATTAGCGATTGCTCATCCTGCGATTCCAGGGTTCGAGCACGCCTCAGTGTCTCCTGATCAACTGCCCGGGCAGCCTCTTCGTCCCCATCGCCCCCTTCCCCAGCGAAAGCGGCCGGGACAGACTTGGAAATTGCCAGCAGCGACTTGAGCTGATATTGTGTCAACTTGAGATTGAAGTCGGACATGGTACCCTCAATCTCCGTGTCAGGTCTCTTGGCCCCGGGCTTATGCTCAGCATGCACGATATTGAATCCGAGGTCAACGTTCTCAATCATCTCGAGCTCCTCAGACTTGTCATCGGGATAGTGGAAATCCGATGTCAGGCGTGTGTTCCTGATGCCAGCCGAGATCTTCATTGCGATTTCCGAATCCTCGCTGTCGTCGATCGGGGCAAACTTGTTTTGGGCGTAGATCTCGCCCAAGTAGGCCGTGATAAGATCACGCTTCGGCTGTCCGGGGATGACCAGGCGTGGGAAGACCACGATGGGTGTTTTGACGACAACATCGAACTTAAATCGGCTTGGGCTCTGCTGAATCTGCGTTGCCTGGTTGGCAGCGGCCTGTCGTGCGGCGTTGTACAGGGCCTGCATTTTGCCAAACTTGACCAAAAACTCTACAATCTTGCGGAAGGGTTCTTCAACGAAGTTGACTTTGACCGATCCGGCTCTCAAATAGATTGAGCTGTCATAACCGGGATAGGCCTTCTCATTGTCGGCATCAAAAGTTTCGTATCGGAAGTCGGCAAGATCATCACCCTGGATAGTGACCAGCTTGCGTAAGTTAGAATCCGCCGACACTCCCTGGTTCACGTCATCCACAAGGGATAAGTCTCCGAGCTTGGAGGAGATTCGCATTGTCTTCCCTCGTAGGAAGATGCCAGTGTCAGCCTGATTCAAGGACAGCGTCGCGAGCCTGATGCCATCGTTATTGAGAATGAGACGTATACTCTTCAATTCTACCTTGACGCGAATAGAAGCAGTACTGGGTTGTTGAGTCACAGCTTCCACAGCGGTCTCTTCACTTTTTTCATCTTGATCCGAATCTTTGATAGCCTTGGTGCTGTTATCCGGCTCGTTGTTGCCACCTGTAAAAGTGACGAGTATGAAATCAAGCAATGTGAGTAGAGTTTTGCGCGTGACGATTAAGTTGATTGTTGAGACTTCGGCGCTGATGTTCGTTTCCACGCCTTCGTAGACCGGCATGAACTCTGGCGAACGAGGATTGATCTTTTGGAACTTGACGTGGACAAGACTGCGACCGGCTTTAAGATCCTCACTATCGCCCGAAGAGACAATTGATTTAAACTCGTTAGAAGGGTTATCGACAAAGTCGTCCACAGTCACGGAACCAAGTGATACTTCCGCCGCCATATCGTATGTACGTGTGTAAAACTCGAGATCAAATCGCTCCGCGACGAGCTCCACCAATAGTGAGTCCGGTCGTTTTCTGTCAGGATCACTCTTGTACAGTGATCCCTTGAGTGTGTCCACGGTGAATTTGAACTCGAAACTTCGCTGCTGGATCTTGAGCTGCTCATTGTCGGCGCCATCTGTGGCATCCTCGAAGTCGTCGTCATCATCTTCATCCATATCGTCGAGGATGACAGCAGTCTGAGGCTGCATGAAAGGGAACGCGTCAGACTGCGCTCGCTCTCGTCCTGACTTCCTCCTAGATCGGTTTGAAGCATGTGTAGAAGGTCGACGAGCAGAAACATCGTGCTTTTCCTTGTTTTCTTCTTTCTCCTTATCTGTTACTGGTGCTTGAAGCTCGTTTCCGAACTTAGGAATGGCAACGTCAATGACCCTCATGAGATTCTTGTACTTGGAATCTGAGACAGAAGCATGTAGCATCGGTAAATGACCGTGAATCTTGAACTTGGTCAGATTGGGAGCTTTTGGCAGGATCGACGTTTCCACAACAAAGTCCACGTTGATTCTGTCTACCACATGCAGATGTGATTCATCATCTCTCTCAACAAGCTGTGCCTTTGTCTCTTCTATAGAAGGACCAATAAGAACTTGTGTAGAAGTGAGCTTGACCAGGAATTTATCGTACATGACAGACTCCAGCTTTTTGAAATCCTCGTCGCTGTAGGCCTGCCGTTGTTTTGACTGGATCTCTTTCATTGTGCTCTGATCAACAAGCTCACTATTGAGGTGAATATGACCGGCATCCACGATCAAACATGTTGAGTCTTCAGTTGTGATGCTGACCGGCACGATAATGAGTGGCGCTTGAAGGTCCAGCTCGGCGTTTATGGTCTTGTGCTCCTCCAGCGCAAATTCAAGTCCAGCTCGGGTCTGTTCACGAAGGCCCTCGACAGTCGCTCCAGCACTCTCCATCAGCGCAGTGATGGACTCCATGTGCCTCTCAGGTGGCCTGAAGAAATCGGCAATGCCAACGACAAAGTTTGGGTTCCATACCACTTCAAGGGGTTTTAGCTTGCCCACGACAGCAATGTCTCCCTCGCGCTCAATTGGGTTCTTTTCAAACTCGAATTCGAAGAACGGATCCTCGTCGGTTTGCTGCTCGAGCTCTTTGAGAGACAATCGCTTCCGCTTCTTTGTGTCAGGTGCGTCCTTGACTCGCACAATTTCTGGGTACAGGCTCTCCGGCGTGGTGCCGTCGTTTACACGCAGGCCTCCAAGGCTGACATTGGCTAGCATTGAGTCCTTCCTTTGAAGCGCTTTCGCCTTGAACACATCAAAGTGCAGACTAAGAAGATCCTTGGGGTTATTGTGTGGGCTCTTCTTCAGGGTGAAACTACCGGTGCTGAGTGAAGTCTCGAGACACAGCTTGACAGCTTCCCTAGGAACATCGACTTCTTCAGCCAAAGCTTGCTTCTCATCCCAGTCGATGGCATCGTAAAGCTCTTTCCGCTGTTCTTCGGTGATTTGTGTGTTCTCTTCGTTCTCCTCGATATTTTCTTGCGGTTTCGATCCCCACAGCCAGGATACCCAGCCTTGTTGTTCTTGTTGCTGCGGTTGCCGCTTGAGAGCTTCAGCATTTTCCTTCTTGAGCTCATTGCGTGCAAGAGATCGCCAGAATCGCAGGTCTTCATAGCCAAGTTTCCATTCTAACTTGCTAAGGTCCTCGCTCTCGGTACTGTTAAGTTGCTGCTGTTGCTTCTTCTTTTTGAATAACTCAATGTAGCGCTTTCGGTCGTCTCGCCGCTCTTTGAAGTAGTCCCAAGTCCATCGTCGGTTTCGCTCTTGAATCTTGCCAAGAACAGCATTTCCTGCGAAAAGGAACCAAGCTTTGGGGTCTTCCTTTGGTCTGACTCCCTTTGGCTGAAGTTTCTTATACTCCTGGTGCCGAATGAAGTAGTGGAACAGATCTACCATCATCAAACCATCTCGGTACTGATCGTCATCAATGACTAGGCCAATCTCCTCGAATAGAAGATTTGCCTTGAACTTAGGCACTTTGATATCCCCCGTTTTATCTAGCTCAATCTTGGCTTGCCCGCTGACAGGGCGAAGAATGAACTGGTGATTGAGACCTTGCTCGTCGTGTTTGATCATCTTCTTGAATTCGGTCATCATTTCATCACGAGGCATCATCTCGTCGGCATCTGTAGACTCTCTTCCAGAGCCAAAGAGTTTGGTATCTGTATTCCAGTAGACTGCCAATGCACCCAGAGTGGCCAGCTTGTGGGTAGATTCGCCCGAGTCCTGGATAAAGGTGGGCTGCCACTCGCCATTGGTACTGATAGCGCTGAATTCCTCCAGCGTCATGCCTAAGGAGAACGGGTGGCCGGGCGCCGAAATGGAATCCTCGTACCGGATATGGATGTTTTTGACAGTGACCTGGAGGTTGTCGACAATCTTGGTTACCAGGCTTTGGGTGAAACTCTGATTCTTCTTCTGCTCCTCCTGGCTCAGACCTTCCTGGTTCCGCTCCTTGAGCAACTCAGCACTGTCCAGTTTCTCCATCTTGAGCCGCTGTTTACGGCGGTCTTCCTCTTCCTCGTCATATTCAGCCTCTTCCTTCGGGCTCGCAAGCAGGAAGACATCTTCGACAAAGACCTTGACGGGAGCGCCTCGGAGATTTGACCATGGGATGATAAGTGTCAAATCGCCCACATGCCCTTCGATAACGTTGACGGGCAGCTTGAGCTGGTCAAGAGCCTCACGACGTAGCTGCAAGTTCCGCAGCTTAACGTCGCCGGACCAAATACCGACCTTGAGCTGGGTAGGGTCGAAGTTCTTAACGTACATGCCAAGGAAGCGGTTAAGCAACCCGGCAACGAGCCCTTCAAGCATGGTGGGTAGATGTGTGCCGTAACCCGGGCCGGGGATTCGAGGGTCGGATTATTCGTATCGAGAGGAACTATACGGACGACATTGGGAAATGGAACTTGCAAGACAAGCGTGTCGTTTCTTCGGATCGCCAGCAATATTTCGGTGGGGGTTTGGGAGCTGCTGGCGTAGTCGTAGATGTCACGGCGGGGTGTAGCCGACAGTATGTTTTCGATGCTTTGAAGACAAGCCGGGGGGGCAGTCGAGCCCTGCGGTCTTCAAGCTTGGGCACCGAATTCGTGGTGGTACAAGGTATGTCGAGGTGAAAGTAATAGCGTGATTCAGAAATGATCGGGTGTCGACCAAATCAAGGAATGGGGCGCAGGAGCATCGACTTCAGGGACGTACAGCACAGTAATCAGAGGAATTGCTCCAATTACGAGTCCAAGCACGGGTGGTGGAGTGTTGAAGCGTACTTTAGGCAAGTACAGTGAGTATTTGGTAGTACGGCGAGTACCTTGGTGGTGCCTTCCGCTGCTATTACCTGCAAGTTGTGTTTCTTCCCTCCGATCGAAGGAGTGGCTGCCCCAAAATGCCCCAAAATTTACCCCCCAGTTGCCCTGGCAAGGTAAGGTACTTAAGGTACGACTACTGAAACAACACAGGCGATGACGCCGATTCGATATTGAGGGGCTATCCCCAGTCTACGCCGCAATAATAGGTAGTACTTTTGGGCAAATATTCCTCAGAATAAGGTGTAAAGTGGCATATATTTCTAGTCAAGATTTACCCTTGAATCACTATTCGGCTACAGTATTCATTAGGGTTATTTTGATTTCTTCTAGCAAGCGAACGTGCCAAGTAAGGTACGAGTAAGGCACGGTCGATCTTATCTTCAGTGGTGGGCCTCAGGCCAAAGCGCATCAATTACAGGGAGTAAGGTAGCTCCCCGCTGTCGGCAATAGGGAGCAGCACCCACAGCTCCCAACACACTAAGGTAGCTGGCAAGGTCATGACGTCAGTAGCCAAACAGCCCACCGTTCCACTGTTTGAGACCAACTACAAACCTGCCTGGACACTTGAAGCTGCCCAGAGCTGAGCTCCAGCCAACTTCGACACTCAGCGAATTGCTGCTGCCGAGGCCACACCATCATCACCATGATGTATGACAATGTTTTTTGCCGGAGCATCTGCGCCGAACGTGGATCTACCTATGATCACCATAGCTAGAAAAAAATGATGTAGAGCTGCCACACACGTAACCTGTTTGTTCGCTCGCTTGCTGCTACTCCGTACCTCCGAATCTAAACAGCTAAGGTAGCAAAACACTTAGCTTCTTCTAATACTGCTGTTTCTTCTAATACTGTTTACGTCCAAGATCACCCATTGACTGATTATTTTCCCGACTTCCGTCTCCCTGTGTAGCCAATCGACGTGGGCAATTGACTCGCTACAGCTTCACCATGTTCAGACCTACTCGGTCCCTCGTCCGGCATCTCCGCCCAGCTGCCTTCTCTCAACCTGTCCCAGTCTCAGCCTGTCGCTCCCTCGGAGCCCGTGAGCCGAAGCAGCTGATCCGCTGGCAAGGCAATGCGCGCTTCGCAAGCAGCGGCGGCGGCAGTGAGCGCAAGGAAACTCCGGCCACAGAGAACAAGAAGCCGGACGATGGCTTAATGCATGATATTGTTCGTGTTTAAAACTCCGTTTCTTGTAAAATTAGGCTAGACAGAGTGCTAACGCGCGAGAAAAACAGGGCGTTGTCCAAGACACTTTCCGATTAGATAGGATCCCGAAAGAATCGCATATCCTCGGCCTTGCTGGTACAGTACCGTACCTGGCAACATCGCTTTCTACAATCTTCCTCGCTTGGGACCTCAAGAAAGAGTTGCCAACCGGAAATGCTCTTTTCGACAGTATCATTATTCCTCATGACCAGGCGCAATACCTTCTCAGTATCATCGAGCCTATGCAACTCGGCTACGGAGCCGTCATTATCTCTTTCCTCGGAGCCATTCATTGGGTAAGTAGCAAATCCATTCTAGCCCAATTGTTCGAGAAAAAGACTAATGGAGAGCGCAGGGTCTTGAATATGCCGAAAAGAAGTCTCTCACCGAACGTACTCGTTTCCGCTACGGAATGGGCGTCGCCGCCTCCGTAGTAGCCTGGCCTACCGTCCTCATGCCCATCGAATACGGCCTCACGTCGCAATTCATGGCCTTCGTCGGTCTCTACTTTGCCGACGCAAAAGCATCCTCTCGTGGCTGGGCGCCCAAATGGTACGGACAGTACCGCTTTATGCTTACAGCCATGGTTGGACTCGCCATCTTTATCTCTCTTATCGGCCGTTCTGAGATTGAGAAGGCGGAGAGGCTGAGCAAGCAGCATCTTCGTACTAGCATGAACCGCCCAGGTCTAGCTGACACGGAGACTGATTGGGAGAAGATTGAGGCGGAGGAGATGAAGAAGGAGAAGGAGGAAAAGGAGCGCCAGGCAAAGAAAGAGCAAAAGTCCAAGAAGGGCAAGGATAGCGACAAGTCCGGGAAGGAAGAGAAGAAGGGCGAGAAAAAGGACGAGAAGAAAGACGAGGAGAAGGACAAGGATAAGAATGAAGACAAGAACGAAGACGAAAAGAGCAACAAAGACGGCAAGGATGACAAGAACAACAAGGAGGATAAGAACGATAAGGAGGATAATGGTGGAGGTGATGGAGAGAAGAAAGGCGAGGAGAAGAAGGATGGTGGTAAAGGGGACAAGCAGTGAGCACTCCAGCGTCATCGGGTCATGATGCGCAGTTAGGCGTCGGCGTTCAGCATTTCCTACTGTGTTTTTATTCTTATACTTAGTCGAATTTCTGTATCTCTTACCAGATGGCCTTTGAAATTTATGAAGAGTCGAGTTTACCCGCTGCCCTTGGTATTTTGTGCATGCATGAAGCCCAGACCAGGTCCGTCGCATAGCCCGAAAGCGTGCGCAACCGCTCAACAATATATTCACATTGATTTCCAGTGAATTCCCAGCTCGTGTCTGGAGAGCAACAAGAAATATCCATTGGTTCTGTTATGATAATGAAAAAGCGCATGCATTCTATTTTTGTCAAATTAGACACGCCGGCCGGCTTAAGTACCTATTCGCAAGTGCGCACAAGCTTCGAGAGCCACAACACATTCAACACAAGGGGTATGCCTCCAACGCCCAGAAAATGCAGCCAAATAACCATCAAAAACTTCTCGCACAAGTACCAATCAAAGCCAGCTGCGAAGTCTCGCCATCGTTTATGGTATATACTTATGTTTATACTCATTATGTTCCCAGTGTTCCCATATGTTGTCAAAGAGCCCTACGTTAGGGGCGTGCGTATCCCTGCTTGGCCTTGGAAATGTCAGTCATGGCTATCCAACCGGAAGAGCACCAAAAAACAAACTTACCTTCATCTGTTCAATTCTAGCCTTCAGCTGACTGGTGACCTCTGCAGCTCGCTTCCAACTCTCCTGGCCGTTGCCAGATGGTTGAGGAAGTTGAGAGGTAGGGCGTTCCCTAGCGACGCCTGAACCTGTCTCGCTGCCATCCTCACGGCTTGCTGGAGCACCTCTAAAGCCCCTAGCTGGTGATCCGCGACCTGATGAGGCTGAGCTTGCGGCGTAACGCATCTCTGGGCTGAGTGCCTTGTGTCTAGGGTGTGGAGCTTCGCCATTCTCCTTCTCTTCAGAGAAAGTGCTCGTGAAGCTCATGCGATCCCTATTTCCTGAAGCAGATCCCGAGTCGCGGTAGATCCCAGCTTCGTCATGTGTTGGTGAAGTGAGGCCTAGGGGGGGACTGTTAGCAAGAATATCATTCAAATCATAATGGGGCTCCTTACCAGGAGATTGGGCTCCCCCCAGGCCCTCGGCACGGCTGAGCGCTTTCTTTAAACGATCAAGCTCCCGCCTTAACCTTTCATTGACTTGCTCAGTCGCTTCGGCGTCACTCTTGGCCCGCACCAACTGGGTCTCCTTGGCTTTGATGCTGAGAACATCGCGGGTATGATCCTCGATCAATCCAGCGTTCTGGTTCTTGAGCTCCTGAATCTCAGTCATGAACTTGCTCCTCTCCTGCTTCATCTCCTCCACTTGTCGAACCAGACGCTCATTGGAAGCGCGAAGCTCATCCAACTCAGCCCTTTCAACCGCGGTAAGACCACTTTCCGGTGTTGGAGATTCAGCCGGCATCTGAGGCGGAGCAGCGGCAGGTTTGGCCAGCGACCGACCGGCTAGGCCTCGGGTCGGTCCGGCACGCGGCTGTGGTGGCGGCGCATCATCCTCTGGGGGCATAACAGGTGGGCCACCAGGTGCTCTACGGGGGGAAGCCCCTCCAGGACCGGCAAGTGTCCGCTTCTGCGGTGCCTTCAGACCTCCAAGACCTGCGCCCTTGGGCATACCAAGTTTACCGCCAGCAGGCTTAGCAGGTGTTGTTGCTGGGGCCGGTTCAGCAGCGGGTGCGGCAGCGGCAGCAGGGGGCGCAGCCGCGGCTGGTGCTTTTCGTACCACCTTCTTACCGCCGACAACCTTCTTCGGAGGTGGTGCTGCTTTGGGCGCCGCTGCAGGCTTGGGCTTGTCCTTGGCCTTAACTTCAGCAGTCTCAAAGTATTCCTTAACTTTGGTTTTGCGGATGTCATCCAAGCCGTCAAGATGAGGGGTCATTGCACGTTCGCCAATGATCTTCATAACAGTACCGAGGATCTCAGCACCTCCGTCTCTCAGAACAGGACTGGATTCGGCTAGAAGCTTCTTGCCAGCCTCGCAGATCGAA
The DNA here is from genome assembly GCA_022814615.1 of Waltergamsia citrina. Classification (NCBI taxonomy): domain Eukaryota; kingdom Fungi; phylum Ascomycota; class Sordariomycetes; order Hypocreales; family Bionectriaceae; genus Waltergamsia; species Waltergamsia citrina. The sequence continues at coordinate 1,024,074 of JAKLNE010000003.1, forward strand.
ACAATTTCCGCCTTGGCAGGGACGTCTTTGGTTGTGCGTAAGCAACGGATAAGGAACTTCATGGTGCCTTCCTTTACTTGGGGGTTCTTGTTGGTCAAATATGTGAGGATATCCTCCAAACAGTCCGACAGAGTTGTAGACATGAAGACAGCGTCAAGAGCGGCACTCAAGGCTTCAGATACAGAAGCTTTCTTCTCCTTCAGTCGGTCCATGATAGGTTGCATAACGGTTGTTCGATACTTGGCAAAAGCTTTACGCAGGCCCTTTGCCAAGGCTTCAATACAGAGAGCGGCCTGAGTGACGACGGCAACATTTGCATCCTTCATGCATTTTGCTAGTCCTCGGGTGACTTCGTTGAAATCGCTTTCCTTGATACGAGGCACATTAAGCGCTTGGTAAAGACCATCAACTGCCTCTTTTCGGTCCTTCCACTTTGAAGACGCAAGAGACTCGTGAAAGTTGGAGGGCATCTTCTTAAGAACATCCTGAGGCTCGGCCAGGTCGAAAGCGTCAATCTCACCAGTTTCTTCAGGCTCTGCACCCTCATCTTCGCCCTCCTCGCCTCCTGCGGGAGCGGCTTCTGCGGCCTCTTGCTGTGAACGGAGAAGCCTTTCTTGCTTAGGTGGTGGTTCGTTTTTGACCTTTTCAAATTGAGCTTCGAGGTCGTTCTGCTGGGTGGGCTTCAGTTCTCCCCAGAACATAGGTTTCATGGCCTCCCGTAACCATCGGTACAATTCGACGGTAAGATTCGTAGCTTCCGCACGGATATTCTTATCGGCTGCTCCGAAGGCCTTTGGTAGGCACTTTAGAACCGGCTTCGGATCAACTGTTTTGCAACCGTAGTTGTGGAATATTTGAGTGAGCGCATTCAATGTTGCAGCCACGTTCTTCGGTACTTTGTTCGATAGACCGGGAAGGACGTCTTCGAGAACTGGCCCCGGGACGTCCATCTCAATGTAAAGAAGTAACGCCTCGATGGCATTTTGTTTTGTGGCCGCACGGGTTGATGCCAGACATTTCTCCACTATCGGCGTGATTGTATGATTTCTGGTCCGGAGGCAGCAGTCTCGTCCACCATATTTCAGGAACGCGCAGAGAGCGATGACACCCTCCTGCTGCGCGGCCACATTTGAGTCTAGAACGGCCCCTTTCCATAATCCTGGGTCGCTCAGAAACGGTCTAAAGCAGGGATCGTCTTCGCTCGGTGAGAGAGAGAACTGTTTCGCAGCATCTTCGTAGGCAGCTTTCCTGACTTTCCAGACCTAGATACTTGTGAGCTTCGGTGACAAGTGGGGGCGGTTTAGCCGATATACCTTGTGCGTGAATCGATCCGGTAGCGGCAAGGAGCTGAAGTCTTCCTCTTCAGCCATTGTGTGGTGATTTCGTATGCGCCCGTCGTGCTTTGCACCTGGGAAGTGGTATTCTGTCGAATTCGGGCAAGGGTATCTTTGATGTCGCTTCTGGGATCGTGTTAGGTGACTCAACTTATTTAGGAACCAGTGCAGAGAATGTGGTCGTTTTCGGCTTTCCATATCGACACAGAGCAGATCAAGTGCTTTCTGGCGCCTTCATACATGGCCGACGGCGCGAACGCGAGCTGCTAAGCGAACAAGGTGCGAAGGGGTGGGACAAGAACATACTACTTGGTGAAGCCCAAATGTGCCTGCAAAAGCAACAAGACAGCTTTAGAAGTTTGAGGTAATGATTTCTCGTTGATGAGTCAAAGCAATATGCAACGGCAAGAAGCAGATCGCTCTATCCTGTAGTGTTTGTCAAGTCAGTACCTAACCTAAATGTTGGTTCAGAGCTCCCTTAGGAAAATAGGTGAGGTGCTCCTTCCGCTCCGCCTCCGATAGGGCAAGGCAAGGCAAGCACTCGGTTTGCTCCTGTCGCTTCTGTCGCTTTTGTCGCAGGCGCTTGCAATACCGGAGCGGGAAGGCGCGCGACAATGCCGACTCGACGTACCTAGAAAGAAAATGTCGTTTCGCAACGCTTTGTTTGTATGTAGCAATAATCGAGATTGTTTGGTGCAAATCAATAAGGTAGGCGACCGTCTATTTGTGAGGTGGGCAGGGACCCCTGGATTCATAAATGCGACCAAATTCAGTGCACTTCTGGCGGAGGGAGGGGAGCAACAGAGCCCAATGTCAACAAACCAAGCTGGGCCGACAAGGACCCTCCCGTCATTACCGCCCTCACCTGATTGGACCAGCAGACCCTCGCCAACAATCAACAAGAGCTATGAAAACGAAATGTTTCTATCCTGTGAGATTATTCTTGTGCAGGTGCGGAAACATCGATCTATACGAAATTTAACTACTAGTATTAACATTGGGTTTTCTTGGTTTTTTTTTAAACCTGTCAGTCTGCATATGCTGCTCAAAGTTTAATACCAGACGTTCTTCCAAACAGCCACAGGCAGTACCGGGACCCCGCAGGCGGTGACTTATACACTCTCATCGCCCCAGAAACGGTGACGTTCAGTGCATGACAAGCACTGTTGGTATATCTGCCAATGATATAATATCAACCTAGTTCAAGCAATGAATGTAGGGAGAAAGGTCGTAGTCTCCCTGGATTAAGAGATTTTGGAGATTTGTCAAAAGTTGTGCTGGCTGGGGTTATGCCGTTGTGAATAAGACATGCTTCATTACCCATCTGCTGTTACTTTCACTCTCTATTGTAGTCATCATCTTCTCCAGCCTATAAATTATTTTGTATCTTAGATTGAAAGAGGGAATAAAAAGTGGATTATATAAGAAACTTTGCTACATGCCGGAAGACTTTGAAAATCAAAATAGCAGCCATTGCGTTCTGACGTAGAGCAATAAATGACGGTCCTAATAAGGGTACAGGGTGAACTGGCTTGTCGCTGTGCAAAGGCAATTCCCATGGCGTCTTGGTGGGGGTCGCGTTTATACATAAATTTGAGATCACGTGGTGATAAGAGCTTCTGCTCAGGCAACTTTTCTGAAGCCGCTGCTCAACTTGATTTCAATGGGCCTTTGCCTGCAGACTTGTATGGATCATGCTTTCTTTAAAGTGAATCGGAAACGAGGGTGAAGTTGAGAGAAAACGCCTATGATTCGGCGCTTTTGGACCTTGAGTCTGAACCAGAAGAGCCGGTCGCATTCCGCACCATGGACTCATCCGCGCGACATCCGTTCGCGCCTTCGCGTCTGAACAAGACGACCGCCGCCGATTACTCCTCTTCAGCTTCCGAATCTGAGGATGAATATCTTGCTCCAGGCGTTAACCCCGACGACGACAACGACTTTGGCGAATTCAAACCGCGAAAGCGCCGGCGAGTAGGAGGCAACAGCAAAGAGAAAGCTGCGCTGGGCATTTTCGGATCCGATAGCGAGGATGAGGGACCTGGGAAGAAATGGAAGAGCAAGAACCTTCGCAGCAGAGGGATGAACTTTGTCTCTACTGCGGCCGAAGCCAAGAGTAGCGATGAAGACGAATTACCTACCCTTGGAAATGGGAATAAGGACGATGAACAAGATGAAGATGACGACGACGATTCGGAGGGCGAGGCCAGTGCTGGAATTGGGCTTGGGTTTGGGAGAAGGCCAGACGGCTTGGGACAGAGTACAAACGGGCTATCTTCGAAAGACTCAGCATCCAATGATAGAACGTCAGGATCACCAGCCAGGACTACATTCGACGGGTCTGGCGTATTTGGGAGGGCATTCGTTCCTTCGTCAGCAGACGAGCCTGTGTTGAAAGAATCAAGCAGCAGAGCTGCTTCGCCACCTCGAAACAAACCCCAAGTCAGCTCCTTTGGCGGCACTGGCAAGAACAAGGCGAAGGGCTTCGGTGCAAGGATGATGGAGAAAATGGGCTACAAGGAAGGTCATGGACTCGGAAAAGAAGGACAGGGGCGAAACGTCATTGTCGAGGCGAATCTGCGACCCCAAGGGATAGGCTTGGGTGCCGTCAAAGAGAAGAGCGAGCATGAACGGCAGGAGGAGAAGCGTCAAGCTCGGCTCCGTGGTGAGACAGTGGTCGACTCCGACGAAGAGAAGAAGAAACGGAAACAGAAGAGCAAGAAGAAGACACTTGGCTCAGCCTTCGACAGTGCTTCAACCACCCCCAGGCGGCAAAAGACCAAGTACCTTACGGCCGACGAACTCAAGGCCTCTGCTCCAGGCTTGAATATTCCCGAAGCTTTTACGCCTATCTTGGATATGACAGGGCCGGGCGGTAAAATGTTGACATCTACAAGTGGCATCATGACACCTACTTCTGGTGTATCCGATTCAACTGAAGTCACTGAAGCGCGAAAACTTGTGAAACGTGCACAGGCAGATCTTCTCGCCTTCTCAGAAGAATGGAGAAGCTTGGAGGAGCGGAAAGCTTGGCTGAATATGGAGTTAAAGGAGAGGGAGACCGAAGTGGAAGACATGAGAACCGACTTTGAGAAATTGCAAGTATTCGCCAATTTGGTATCTCAAGAACTTGTGTCTGAAACAGAGTGGGACCAGGTGATGGGGTGCTTAAGAAAGGCAGTTGAATTGGGCTCAGCCAATGCCGAAGTGGCTGATATCGCTGTGGCTGCAATTCATCCTTTTCTGCGAGATGCAGCCTGGGATCCTCTCACTGAGCCCACCAAGTTTGCTTCAGATCTGCAAAGCCTCTCAGGGTTACTAATGAAGTCTGGCAACGATAGGAGAGCTGTTGGCAAGTGGGACTCATCATCGGTGTATCAGGATGATATATATCGAACTCACAACAAATCGACTACTCCCTATGAGAGCATGATGTACAAGAACTGGTTGCCTCGGGTTCTGTCAGCAGTCCGTTCGTGGGACGCCATGGATTCTACGCCGATCCTCAGCATTGTTGAGAGCTGGGAGTCCCTTCTACCACCATTTGTACGCGCGCAACTCATCGATAACATTGTGCGCAAACTTGAGACAGCTCTCTCAGATTGGAACCCGAAGAAGAAACGGCAAGCACATCATCTACCTCACACTTGGCTATTCCCTTGGTTGCAGTATCTACCACCATATCATCTCGATCCCAAAGGCACCGGTCTTCTGGCTGAAGTCAAGAGAAAGTTCAGACAACTAGCAGACGTATGGGAATTCGAGCGAGGCGTGGTACCTGGACTGAGCCAATGGAGGGATATTCTGGGCGATCAGTGGCGACCGCTCATCATGTCGCATGTCCTACCTTCAATGGGCAAATACTTGCGCAGGAACTTCCGCGTGGATCCAGCCGACCAGGGACCTAGCCTTCCGGTGCTTATCGGTGTCCTGAAATGGGAAAGCATGCTTGGCACGGCCATGTTGGCTGAGGTGCTGGTACAGAATTTGTTCCCCATGTGGAACGCCATGCTAGAACAGTGGCTTGCAGATGAGGAAGTTGACCTTGGAGAAGTAGCTGAATGGTATGGCTGGTGGAGAGGGGAGCTGCTGAAGGATTTCTCAGAGTCACAAGGCGTCAAGCAGGAACTAGACAAGGGCCTTAGAGTGATGAATATGGTCCAGTGAGCATCACGGTTTAATGTCGAAGATATCAGTGTACAGAAGCAGCTAAAATACAAATACCCCTGATAGCATTACTTGACTTGGCTGAGTGATCGCAGTCCTTTGGCTTTGAAAATGTGCAATAGACTCCGACATGCTCTAATATGCTCAGGAGCAGTTGCCTATCTCGTTCTACGACGGTGAAATGCTGTGTTTTGGGAGGTAATATACCCTGGTCACGCGCTGTAAGCGTTGCAGGCCTCGGAACAAACTCCGGATGTTGTACAACTTATGAAGAAGACTGGCTTAGAATCAAATGGCACCATTTGAGAAAAAAGGGCTGAAGAAAACTCCCTACATTGCTTTCTCTCTTAAGCTGTTTTGCTAGAATGTGATGAGTATGAGAAAGCACGCAGAGAGTGCTTTCTAGATCTGACTCTTATTATAATGCTACGACTGACTAGAGGTACGGTAATGGGTTGGACAAGACGAAAATGAACCTCGATTGCCTTCCATTCCAACGCTATCCCATCATGATTGCATGTTACCCCGCGCGGCTGATGTTCCGACTCGGCTGCCCAATATCTGCCGCCACTTGTAACCCAACCTGCATTGTACTTATACGAGAGTAAGCCACGGGAGGGCATCCTTTGAACTCCTGACGCTGAGTTTGCTAGAAATTATGTGATCAATGTGCATAGCTATTACTGATGATTGAACCATCACGATCACCAAGTTTTGGCGCCAGGGCTGCGATATGGCAGTTGTAAAAACTACAAATTGCTCTGATGAGTGGAGTTGGAAAGGGGAATCTTCGAGTAAGAAGATCTAAGGTACAAAATGTGGCTTGCAGGGTACGCTTCAGCTAGCCATTTAATTAATATTCTCTACTGGAAGCGGAAAGAATCAATAATTCTGATTCATATTGCAACATTTCGCAGGATGATGTGCTTTTCAAGCGGTATAGAATGATGCACTCAGGCAGTATGATGGCTATAAAAAGCTCTGAACATCCCTGATGGATTGCAGCATTTTGACATACATCGCCAAAGGCTTTCATAATTTGTAAACATAAGAATTAAACAGTCACTCTCATGTCTCTCTATAACCTCCTGTCTCTAGCCTTCTCAGCAGTGGTTGCTTTGCCGGCACCACAGGCCACTGAGCCACTAGGCGCAGTGGTCGTGCCGGGAAAATATATTGTTACCCTCAAAGAAGATGCCATACCGCCGAGTATCGACTCACATTTGTCGTGGGTACAAGACATTCATGCGAGGAGTCTGTCAAAGCGCGACGAGAAAGGGGTCGATAAGATTTGGAAGAAGAGCTTTAAGGGCTATTCAGGCGAATTTGACGAAGAGACCATTGCCTCAATCTCTGGGAGTGATGATGTACGTTTCGAGATCATCCATTTCAAGTGGTTATACTAAGGCTGTGGAGGTTGTCGCTGTTGAGCCCGTAAAGATTATGAGACAATCCGAGGCCTTCGACTATCCCAACATCATCAGTCAGAAGCCCTCCACATGGGGGCTGGGCTCTATCTCCCACCGTACGCCAAATTGGACCGAATATCTCTACGATTCCTCAGCAGGCGAGGGCACGTGGGCGTATGTGATTGACACTGGCATCTATACCGAGCATGATGAGTTTGAGGGTCGTGCTCACTTAGGATACAATGCCGTGGAATGGGCGGACTTTGTCGATGACACTGGGCATGGAACTCATTGCTCAGGTACTCTTGCCGGCAAGACGTACGGCGTGGCCAAAAAAGCACAGCTCATTGGGGTCAAGGTGTTCCAAGACGACAGCGTACGTGCTTTCCCTGAGGATAGTAGATTGTCGGTGACGTCCCTTTTCTCTTTTTTGACAGACTGCAGGCACCTACGGATACTGTAATCGACGGGTTTGAGTGGGCAGTCAGCAACATTACCGCAACGCCAGGCCGCGCTGCTATATCAGTCATCTCAATGTCCTTATCCGGCGAGTTGTCCGAGGCCTTCAACACAGCCATCCGAACCGCTTACAACGAGCACAACGTACTGAGTGTCGTAGCAGCTGGTAACTTCGGTTATCGCGCATCGCTCTTCTCCCCGGCTGCTGAAGAGACAGCCATAACAGTAGCAGCGATAGAACCCAACAATTATCGGCCTTTGTTTTCCAACTGGGGCCCTGCGGTTGATATTTTTGCTCCTGGGACAAATGTGCTGAGCGCTTATATTGGGGCCAAGGACGCTACGTTCAGCCAGAGCGGGACGAGTATGGCAACACCTCACGTGTCAGGGCTGGTGCTGTATCTCCGAGCTTTAGAGAGTGGACTGGAGACGGCGGCAGCGGTGACGGATAGGATCAAGGAGTTGGCGACTAAGGATGTTGTTGATAATGCTGCTGAAGGAACACCTAACCTGCTAGCTTTCAACGGTGTCAAGGGATTCGGGTACAATTAATTAGTCCTAGTGAAGCCGTTTCTACAGTCGCCCGTACCGTTGAGGCTCAATCGGGCTTGAGGGAAGGATGGTATTGGGCCCATTGCAGTCGAAATCATCTGGTGCAAAGAGATTCGCCAGACAAGTCTCACCTGGGAGTGAAGAGGCTTGCATAATGTCATCTGGTGAATCAAATAACTGTGAGTGTCATTATCGATGCGTCCAACACATGTGGAGCGCTTGGGCCATGCGGGAAAACGTGGCAGGCCAGGGTTGCAATTTGCGCCATGTTTCAGTGGGCCAGATAGATGAGGATAAGACATGTGAAAAAAAAAGAAAGAAGAAGAAGAAAGAAAAACAAGATCATAGACAAGAGAAATAACATACGTCCAAGTTGCTGCTGTTTCTATGGTCTTTTGTATTCTGTCAGGCGTATTAGGGTAAAATGTTTGCCTCAAGACGAGTCCGAGTTCTGCTAGGGCTTTCTTTTTCTTTTTTTCAGCGCTTGGTTTAGCCGATCTAGGTGGAGTCGATGGGCCCAGCACGCCATCTTCAAGCTGAGAGCTTACTTGCAGACGGAGGCGGAGCGTGTTATTATGATTGCCATAGCTCAGCTATAGCAAGGCCTCCACTTGTGGCTGATGGCATGTGGAAAGTTGAGAAGTGAGAAGCATAAGAAGGATCGAGGACAATAAGAGCCAGCGTGATTGGGAAGGACTGAATGAATAGAATTGAGCTAATACCGCCGAGGCTGTTATTTGTGCAGCAGGTTCTAGGGTTCCTGGGCAACTTGAAAGGAGTTGAAGGTTGAATTTCCATGTTAAGCTGGTGGTGACCCCTGGCCTAAATTCGATGGCTTACTACTTATGTATGGGCTACCTACCACTAGAGGCAGGCGACTGTTACCACGTTGGAGCCTAAGAGCACGGAGTCTCCATCGCAGGAACTCCATACTCGTAGGCCTTTCTTATGGACTTTTGATATTAGAATTCACTCGGTTCATCAAGATGTGACACTGACAGAGTAGCTGCCTTCAATCCGCAAAGCGGACCATCGCTGTTGCTGGGACATTTCTTGTTCTTGTTGTACACGTACTCCCTCCCACATTTGGGGCTAACTTTAGTAGTAGTACTAGTAGTAGTACTTAGTACTAAGTAGTAGTTGTGCCTAGCTCCGGTTGATTGTGCCCAACGTAACCTGCAGATGCCATGCGGTACTGTGGAAAGGGGACTCGGGAATACCAACTTTGGCAGCAATGGGAACCGTGGCTTGGATGGGGTGTACACTTTGCCCAACAGTGGTGCTTTCAGGCAGACAAGGCACTTTTAGAGACTTGTACCTGGGATTGAGGAGAATTCATCAAGCGCCCAGCACGGGCACTGAGTAAGGTACTATCTAGTAGTCTAGTACTGTCGTAATTGTTTTACAGCGCTACCACAGCTGAGGACAACTAAAGCTACCAGTCGAGCTTCAGGATATAGCTTTTAATCACAGTGATCAAGCCCACTGTGGTACCCTGAAGCCTGCAGCCCGCAGCCTGCAGCAGAGCGGGCACTAAGGGAAACTTGCCCTCGGCGGACGCCTTAACCTACCTAAGCACTCAACCCTCAACCCTCAACCCTCCACCACCTAAGGTATTTTGTCCTGTCCATTTGGAGCAATTAGCGAATACCAATGAGTATGAGTATTTTCTCCACCAACACAACACCACCACCACTTGAGGTATCTAGCGACGACTACCACCACCACCATCATCAACCCTCCGATCCCATCTGAGAACCAACGCGATACCCTGCTAGAGCTCGACTTGGCTACCACAATCTGTTCCCCAGTCATCTGCGACGCTCAATCTCACCCTTGGGCATTCCCGTCATCGCATCCAGTCGCTCTGCGTTGCGCCGATAGCGCCTCGTCCCCAACGACGCCGCCCCTAATTCTCTCTGCTGTGTGCTGTGCTGGTCGCATCTGCATCTCCATCTCCTACCCCCGATTTGACTAATCCTCTCCGCTCGCCGATCAACCGACGCCGCTTTGGAGCCTTCACCCGAGCCACTCGCCATCTTATCGAATCCAACAACACATCACCTAGCTGCACCGTCATCTTGATGGTAAATGGTCCGACCCGTTAACCCTCACTACCTCCGACCCTGAATCCGGTGCTGGTGCTGTTTCTGCCCAGCGCCGTGAACCCAGAGCCGCCACCATGTTCTGGAGGTTTGGCGGTTACGCCAACATCTCTACCATTGATACCATCCTCGACAAGCCCGACTTTACTCTCGAGGAGCTGCTCGATGAGAGCGACCTGATCCAGGAGCTTAAGCAGCACAATACCAAGCTTATCGAGTATCTCCGCGAGGATAAGATCCTCGAGAAATTGCTCGACTATGCCGTTGCCCCTCGCCTAGAGGTCTTTGCGACCCCCGATGATCAAGCCGACGACGAGTCTGGTGCCAGAGGCAAGGGCCGCTTGCTCTCCTTCTCTCGGCCCCGAGCTTCTTCAACTACCACCGATAAGACCGAGAACGATGAGGAGGAGCAAGACCGCAAGCGCAACCGATATGCCTTTGTCGCCTGCGAGGTCCTGAGCTCCGACACCTGGTCCATCTACGAGGCTTTGACCGAGAACACGCAGCTGATAAAAGAATTCTGGGGCTTCCTCTCGCACGACTCTCCCCTCGACCCCTTGCAAGCCAGCTACTTTACCAAAGTGAATGAGTCGCTATTCGAGAAGAAGACAGAGGAGATGATGGAGCTTCTACGCAGCCTTCCCAATGCTGTTTCGGACCTACTCAAGCATGTGGAATGTCCCATGATTATGGATTTGCTGCTCAAGATCATTGCTCTCGATCGTAGTGAGGGAGGGCAAGGAATTGTTGAGGTTAGTTCCCATACATTACCTGTTATCGCATATTGTTTTGATTGTCCGACACTAACCTCGTGCAGTGGCTATACTCAAAAGATATCATTCCTACGCTCCTATCTTGCCTGAGCCCCGAACACAGCTGGGTGGTTCAGACGGCAGCGGGCGACTTCATCAAGGCCATCATCACCATTTCCGCCAATGCTTCCCAAAATGAGCAGCAATGTATTGGTCCGAATGAGCTCACGCGACAGCTGGTCTCCAAGCCCTGTATCGAACAGCTCATCGGATACATGCTTGGTGGAGGCAACCCCCTCACAGTTGGCGTTGGCATCATCATCGAGGTCATTCGTAAGAATAACTCTGATTACGACCCTGATGTCGGCACAGGGGCAACTACTACGCCCTCGAGCCATGATCCTATTTATCTCGGCAACCTATTACGCCTGTTTGCTGAAAATGTCCCCAAGTTTATGAGTCTTATCCAGGGCTCCCCTGCTCAAAAGGAGCACATCAACTCTACATTCGGCAACAAGCTTGAGCCACTAGGTTTTGATCGCTTCAAGACCTGTGAGCTCATGGCCGAGCTTCTGCACTGTAGCAACATGGGTCTCCTCAACGAGGTTGGATCAGAAGACCTTATCGCTTCAAGAGATGCCGAGCGGCAGCGACTACGAACTGAAGGAAAGCTGGGCCCTCAAAAGGAAGAGGATCTTTCCACTGATGATTTGACGATGCGCATGTCACACAACAACCAGGAAGAAGGCCGCCGCCTAGAAGTCACTAATGCTGACGACGACGGCTTCGAAGAGGTTGAGCCTAGTAAGGAGATGAGCGAAGATACATCCCATGAATTTGTCAAGGCGGAGGATGATATCTCTTCCACGCAAACATCGTCGCTCATTGGTAAGGACGAGGACGACTTCGTGGATGAACCGCTCAGTTCGCCGAGGCTGGCTGTTGGAGCCGATAAGGTCAATGAGCAGCAATTTGACGATCCAGACCTGGTTGTCGCTCCTCTATCCCCGTCCAAACCTAAGCCAGCTGAGGCTGCCTCGGCGGATACATCAGGGTCTTCCGCCGACAAGGACTCTAAGGGTGAGGAAAAGCAGCCGGATGCCGAGGAGAAAAAGGAGGAGCCGGTCACCTCTATGATGGCCAATCCTACTCAAGAAGACGGCCTCTCCCTGCCCGTCACTGGCCACACTGCGTCGACCGACAAGACCGCCACATCGTCTTCAGATGGTCGAGTGCTCTCTCCTCACCCCGAGGATACCCCAGCACCTTTGTTCTCGGCTCCTGCTTCCGAGAAGTCCGCCGAAAGCAGCGGCAAGGATGCTCAGCCTGATCCTGACAAGGGCACCGAAGCCTCAAACACTGGCGACGCCCCCAAGACGGGAGCAGCTGAAGCGGCTGGTTCGTCCGGTGAACAGGCAAAGGCCGACGCCCCGAACACGACCGATCCTGTTGTCGGAGACTTCCTCAAGGTTCAGTTCGTTGATCATCACGTAGTCCCTACTATCTTGGTCAGTAGCGGCCCTTGATTCCCTTCGCAACATATCCAGCTAATGTTTTTATAGAACTTTTTCTTCTCATACCCGTGGAATAACTTCCTCCACAATGTTGTCTATGATATTGTCCAGCAGGTGTTCAATGGACCTATGGACCGCGGCTACAACCCTACCCTTGCTGTTTCTCTGTTCGAAGCCGCTGATATCACAGCTGCAATCATCAAGGGCCAGCAAGTTAGCGACGAATCGCACGCCAAGACCAAGACCCGTATGGGCTACATGGGACATTTGACTCTGATTGCGGAAGAGGTGGTCAAGTTCACCGAGCGTCATCCTCCTGAGCTCCTCTCAGAAACAGTTCTCGACAAGGTTATGAGCCAGGAATGGATCAATTACGTTGAGGGCGCCTTAGCTGAGACCAGAGAAAGAGATAATGCCATTCTTGGTGGAGTGCGCCCTGAGGTTGCTTTGGGTCACCGAAGCAGTTTGAGTGGCGGAGCCGGATTGGGAGGTGTGGGCCTGTCTGGCCTGGGAGGAAATTCTGGCGGAGGCGGATCCAACGCCCTCGCCGAAGCTGGTCTGAACGGAGGCATTGAGCTGAGCGAGGGTGGCAACGGAATTGGTCCCTTTGCTATCAGCGCAGGCACCTTAATGTCGGGCTTCGGCAGCAGCAGCGACGAGGAGGATGAAGAAGGTGACGGTGATGATGAGGACGTCAATTCCGAGGTGAGTGGCGATTCCAACGACGAGCGCGGACCTGGTCCTTCTGAGGAGGGCGGCATGGCAGATTTGGGAGGGGACGTGATCATGCGATCCCCAGAGCTCTTGTCCGAGGGCTTGCCTGACCCTGTAGCTGGTATGGACACGGCGATGGAATCACCGCCTGGTTCTCCCACGCTCAAGGCAGGGAAAGAGTCTAGTGACGAGCCAATGCCCGAGCATACTGCCCAAGCGGATCGTACAGAGAATTCGACGGAGTCAGCGCAGCAATCTTAGTACGAAAAGCTGTGGCTGCCGCCTCGAATGTCTGTTGGCTATCCAAACAATACCCAAACGGCTGCAAACAAGAATCGTAGCGCAGAGGACCTGGAAGATTTCGAGGAACTTGATCTAGATGATCTAGCCGAGTTGCTTGAACAGGCATATTTTTGAAATATTACTTTGTGCGAAGGTTCCTTCTGGAGTTACCTGCCATCAGTCGATCCGACCTTGGCATTCACAAAGATACTCTGCGGCAGCCTGTTACCTATAATTGCTTGGTGAAGGAGGCAGAAACAATTTTCGGGGGAAGAGGAGGGTTCTTATTGCCACTGCCAGATCTCATTTGGAGGACTCCCCCTCGGCCACGCTCAATTTCTTATGTCACTCACCATCCATCGAATCGGGATGCTGATGCCGTCCTCATAGTTCCGTGCTTACACTGATCCTTCCAACAACGCCGACGGCTCTATGGCTCCGCCGTCGATACCCCCACCGCCTCCGCCGCCTCCGCCCCTGAATATCCCTCCTTCTCGTGCTAGGCGACAGCTCGCAGCTAGGTTGGCCATGCACCAAAAGAACAACCAAACTGCGGAACCCTCGTCTGCCTCTTTACATAACGATGACGATGACGATCTTGATCTCAGGGATCCGTTCGCCGATGGCGACGATGACATTGATGATGATGACGATCTACTAGGCCAGACAGGGAGAGGATCATGGTGGAGGGGTGTGGTAACGAGACAAGCAATGCAAGAAGAGATGGGTTCTGACGATGGCCATGACCGTGATGAGGATGAGGAGTTTGGAGACTTTGCTATGGCTGAGGATGAGTCGGAGAGGGGCGATGACAAAGTCGTCCTAAAACCTCTGGCTGTTAACCCGGCGAGGGAAGGAAACCGTGGTGGTCTTAGTGGTCTATGGCCATTCGGTTCCAAAGAGAAGTCGCAACAACAACAGCAGCAGCAGTCAGAGGAAGGAGCTAAAGACACATCATCGCCTGTGGATGTTGCCGCTGGAGAGAAATCCGAGCAAGAATCATCGCAGCCAGCCGCCGTTGAGGTTAAGGAAGCAAAGAAGCGGACGAGTCTTGAGGACCCGGACGAGGAGGAAGCTGTGAAGGTTTAAATACGCGGGCTTTTCAACAGGGCCCACCTACGAAGGCTTTCTTTGAATGGAGGGACACGTGTAGCATGACAATATAAAGGGATATAGAATACGAGCATTCAAAGCGGAGGAGCGTACTGTGAAAGGGGAGACTGTTAGGAACGATGTGGAAGACTACGTGTATTTCCAAGGTATGTGGGTGAGGGTGAAGGGGGAAACGTTGTTTGAAGGGGGGGATTCTTCCATTGTACTATATTCGCGCGGTATGTTGATTCTTTCGCTTATCTGATGGGTTGGGATGGCTTTGGTCGACCTTGTAGAGTAGCAATGGGACTGTTTTGAATCGATGCGCCGAAGCTGTTCATGTTATCATAGTGTGCATCCCATTTTCTGCGTTACGTGGGAATAGAGAGCATGCTATCATCCTTTTTACATCGGGTGTGAAGTGAGATGGGAATCTACAAAAAGGTCAGATGTGCGCGTAGGGTCCCTCGCCCCTCCTCTTCTTGCAGTAGATTCATTGCCAAGTTTCTTTCGCCACCGTGATCATCCGGAGAGAAGTATGCTAAGCTTTGCTCGCGTGGTCGGCCGGGGTTGGGACCCAGCGGGTGATCCCATGATGATCTGGAAACATTGCCTCGTGGCAGGGTAGATCATGGCCACTAGTCCTTTTTTGTTTTACGTACGGAGATGTGCTATTTTTGATATGAAATGTTCCCGCTTGCTGAAGGGTCATTCTCCCTCGATGACCGCCTAACGAATAGAATCTTTACACATGAGTACCGGCAGGACTAGGACGATTATGACTGCATGAGTGGGCGAAATATCAGCTGAGCGCAGTATTCCTTAAAGGCCGGCCCAAATGGGAGGGATTCATTGGGAATGACGAAAGACGTGAAGCCACCGGAAGAGCCGTAGACCGCTCGCCACAGCTCGTGTAAGCCATTCCTGTCTAAAACGGATCTACGATTGTCCAAATTCGAATGGAATAAAAGGCTCCTCCTAATCTAGCTTTCTAGCAGAACATAATGGTATAAAACTCATCAACGAACGGGTTCTCGGGAAGCGTCTTGCTGCCTTCATTTCAGATTTGAAGGACGATCGGAAAGGCATAAAATACGACTACGGTCCAGGGTCGACCTGGTTTCGAAGAAAAAGATCTAATTACGCTCACCACACCCGATGTGACGCTGCTTTTCTCGGGGAGTAGATGAAGTAGACGCGAGTGCCTGAAGATCATTGTTTCATGGCCACGCGTTTATTACTTGCTGTCGGACTGTGGATGTGAATCCATGTTACTAATACTGAAGCAGTGTTTGAAGGATCGACCTAGGGAGAGTGGTGATCCACAAGGCTGGGATTTTAGCGTAAAGCGTCAGTCATGAGGAGATTTGAGATTTAAATGATAATTAGATGGTGAGATCGAGAGCAATTGTATCGTACATATTGCTCGTCGTAGCTCCTAAGTCCTGGTTCGTGCTCTAATCAGGGGCTTGGAGGTAGAGTTTCTCACGTTTTGTGAATCGTGATGAGGACGCTGGTACCATCGCATCCCCGTCCTCATCCCTCCCCGCCTGATCCAGAGTAATTCTCCGGATTCGACGACTATAGGCACTGACCTGTAAGACTTGCGTGTCCCAAGCTTCTCTTTACATGGAGATTCGTGAGTTGTTTCCTCGAACCCCAACCGAGCTCCCTGTTGAATGTTTGAGGATGGCTTTACAAGAGAGTAAGTGATGGCTCTAGATCCCTGCTCAAAAAGCTTGTTGCCCACCACGGAGGACTCGGATGCTCGTCTAGATAGATGGATGGATTTACACGAGGGAGCCAGTTGAGAGGAGGATAGGCAGGCCGTGCCAAATGTTTCGAGTCAAGGGGTGGTTGGCCGAAGCGTTCGATTCCAAGTGGGATAAAAAGCATGTACTCGTACTCGTTAATTAGATGTTAGGTCGAGGCGCTTACGTCACAGGCGATCGCGTCAAGGCCATCGTGGGGTCTAGTTCCATCTTAGACGCGCCTGGCTTCCGTTCGGTGTCGCAACACATGAATCCTTCGAGCCGCTTTTAAGTCTGCCACTTAGTCAAGGAGGATATTAACGCACGCTATTACTGGGCAGAGGCTTAGGTTATTGCTGGCTTTTCGCATCGTAGTGGGCTGGATGCTGACATGCCGCTAATCTAATAATAATAATTATTATTACTCGTACATCCTCTTGCTTGACGCGGTGAGTTCAGCTTCGCTAGCTAGCCTTGTCTTCCATTGCCTTGCCTTGTCTTGCCTTGCCTCGAGGATTGCCTCGAGGATGGATTTGGGTCTCCCACTCCCGCCCTACGCTCCTGCCTGAGTGCAACCCGGTCGCTCTTGCCCTGGCCCTTACGTACAGCTCCTGCCCGGCATCGTACCGTAACTTCCTTGAATTATGTGCGTGAATGGACTCGGTCGTGCCTTCTCTCTGCTCGTACAGATACTATGACTAAGGTACTAAATATACTGGTACTTGACTCGGACTCGATAGAATTTGCCAATATTCCAACGTCAGTTGCCGCCGTCGCACTAACCGAATCAATCCATGCTTAATTTCCCCACTCGGATAGTTGAATTTGAAGAATAATTATTCGTCCAAGCTTCTTCGGAGCTGGAGCCGGGTCACAGTCAACGTTGGAGTGATGTACTACAGTATTTGTACTATTACTAGTACCTGTAGTTTCTTCCCCATCCGCGCATCAGCGATTGTCAATCCGTCCGTCCACCAAATCCGCCAATCCCTCCCTCTAGCCTCCATCCTATCCCGGGATGCTTGGCGCCTGACTGTGACCGTGTTTTTCTTGCTTGCTCCTAGGCCCCTCTCCCCCCCCGGTTCGAAACGGGCTCCCCAGCTCACAAGCCCCATAATGAAAGAATCCAGGTGTGTTCGTTGCTCTACCGCTGCCGGCTACAGGGCATTCCGTTCGCTGAAGCCAGCCAATGGACCAGCTGATGCTTTTGCTCTGCTCTGGCGTTGAGGCCTCGTCAACCTCGTCAGCCCGTCAGCAACGTCATTTCGAGGGCCCGCCCACCAAGCAAGGGCTAATTAGTACTGCTGAGAGCTGTCCTGCTTAGGCTGTTTTAGTATGCTGCTTGTCAGCTGCGCCGTAAGCCCTTTACTGAGGATCGAGGGTCTGCTCAGAAGCTTGTAGATCTTCCTGTGCTTTTGTTTCTGTCTTGTCTCCG
Source organism: Waltergamsia citrina (assembly GCA_022814615.1). Lineage (NCBI taxonomy): Eukaryota > Fungi > Ascomycota > Sordariomycetes > Hypocreales > Bionectriaceae > Waltergamsia > Waltergamsia citrina. Next base: position 1,041,640 of record JAKLNE010000003.1, read on the forward strand.
TCTTGTGCAAATCCTAAAACGTTTCCTCTAATAGCTTTCCTGTCCTTGCCCTTGTCCCTGTCCCTGTTCCTTTACACAAGCATTTTCCAAAGTCTTGTTACCTTTATGTCATACATGTCGACATTCTAGAACGAAGCACACGAGCATACCTTAGATACAGCTCCGCCTTGCCTAGGACGATATTTGATTTTGACGACATCCACGACCTTCCCATACTTGATACCCCCAACATTCAAAGTCGCCAGCTACATACGATAACACGCCGTAGCTCCGGACGAGATCACTCACCTGCGCGTGCCACCACGAAATCACGGAAGCTCTAGCATGGTGCGGGCGCCTCAAGAGCAACGAACCTGATAAAAGTTGCCCGGGGCCACGAGCCCAATCATCCATTCTAGGCCACACAAGAGCCATTCGCCATGGCTACCTCGCAAGAGCGCCCACCGCTGGGAGATGCGGTGGCCGAGCTCTCCCCCGACGTCTCCAACCCCGAGCGGCTACTCATTGGTCTAGCAAAGACATTAAATATCGACGAGAGTGACATCTTGTTAACAGATTCCTTTACCGACCTGGGAGGCGACCCGGCCTCAGCCCACGAGCTGGAACATCTCTTACAGAACTATGGTGTTAAAGTCACCTCTGATACTATCCTGCGCTGCAAGACCGTCGCCGAGCTCCAAGCACATGCTAAATCTGCCGCTTCTCCGCCTATGAAGAGCTCCTCCGACTCATCTGCCGGCTCCGTTCCATCAACACATACCTTAAATAATCGCACTTACAGCCCGTCGAGTAGCGTGCGAGATATCAATATTGAGTCAATGTACGGGCCACCGTCTTCAAGGGACGATACCTCAAGAGATCTTAACGCAGAATCCGTGTATGGCCCGCCGCCTGCGCGTCCGCAAGACGTCGCGGATGCTCTCTACGGACCGCCGCCCGGGCCCCCGCCCCCGCTCGATCTGAGCAAGAACGAGAAGTCGAGGAATGACAGTACGGGAATGGAGTCACTGGCAGAGGGTTCGGCGGAGCCTACGCCCTTAGCGCCTACCGAGAAGGGACAGAATAATAGTAATAATGTCGCGATCGACCTTGATGATACCCAGGAGCTTCAGCGTTTCCTATCCTCGGCCTCTCGAGGCGAGTACTTCTGTCTTTTGAAGTCCACAGCTGGGCCCTTCGAAAACCAGCTTGTTGCGTTTGTTAGCATATACAAGCAGTCCGCAGGCGAGGCCAAGGTCATTTCCCTGCCGCCGGAGAGGGAGTATCAAGCCCTGGAGGGCCGCATCAAGAGGTTTTACACTGCCTTGCGGGAATGGGGTGAAAATACCCCATGGCCGGATGTGTGGATTCCCCTTGACGCGATGGTGACCAAAGGTAATGGCAGACCAGCGACGAGAGCTCTGCAGTGGTGGCTGAAGAATCTCGACGAGGATGCCAAGCAGCGTATCCTGAGTTTGCAGCGCCTTTTGAGCCTACAATTCCTTGACGGACCCTCTGCCAATGCCGAGGCTGCCGGCCCATCACAGTCAGCTCAAGTGCCGTTGATGGTGCAAGAGGATGGAGCTGTACCGGCAGTGTCACCAGGCGATACCTTGTCGCCGACACCGTCACTATTTCCCGTTCCCCCGGCCTCGACACCTGCTCCGCCACCTTACCAAGCTCAACCAGATGAACCTACGACTCAGCCGAGGAATGGCTCGCGAGATCCTGATATTGTTGTTTTCAAACCGCAGCCAGTGAAGGAAGAGAACCCGAATGACGAGGATAATCCTGAGGAAGAAATCGAGATCGCTCTGCAGGAGGCAAAGGCGGTTTCCATCCCTAAAATGCTGGCGCAGCGAGGGCGTCAAGATTCTGCTCAATCGGGAGCTTCTTTAACGCGGCCTCCATTCCACAAACAGGACTCAAATACGATACAAGACCAGTTGGAGACAACAAGAACGGACAAGACATTCTCCATGTTCATTCAAGATGAGTCTGGCCGTCTCGAGGTTCATGAGCAGATGGATGTGGATCCAGAAGATGTTGAGTTCTTCCCTCTTTCTGCCATGCAACAGCTATTCTTCCGCACGTCTATGAACCTCGACCCCAAACCAAACTCGATCGCCGAGTCGGACTACAGGTTTGGTCAAAGTGTTTTGCTTCGTGTAAAGTCGGACCTTGAAGCTAGCGACATTGAGGGCGGAGTTGGAGCCCTCGTCGAACGACACTCTATGCTCCGTTCTCGCTTCCGCTTGACACGCGAGGGCTGGGCGCAGGTTATCCTTCCCGGTTCGCAGAATAGCTACCGATTTGGTCATCATCAGGTTTTTGATTCGGAAGACATTGACCGCGTAATTGAGGGAGCTCAGGCCTCTATCAACCCCATCTACGGTCCCATTTTTGCTGCCGAGCATATTCGTACGAGCCACGAGGAGCACTTCATCTTCCTTGTGGCCCACCATCTTGCTGTGGATCTAATCTCGTGGCGCATCATGATTCGCGACCTAGATGAGCTTCTCCGAACGGGCACGTTACTCTCGAATCCGTCCATTCCCTTCTCCAACTGGATTGAATATCAAGGGTACGAGTCAAGTCATAGACTCGTCCAGCCAAAGCTGCCATTCCAAATACCCCCTCCGAATTTGGCGTATTGGGATATTGACCTGAAGAATAACCTCTACGGAAACACGGAGCAATTCAACTTTTCCCTCGATGCCGAGCGCACCCTTACGCTACGAAGCGCAAGCCAAAACATCTTCCGCACCGGTCCAGCAGATGTTATCCTTTCTGCATTGCTACTATCGTTTGTGCAGACTTTCAAGGACAGAGAGGCTCCCACCATCTGGACGCAGGAACATGGTCGAGAAACGAAGAAGGAGGACTTCAATATTGACGAGACTGTGGGCTGGTTTACCTCACTTTGCCCTACCAGTATCATGGCCAGTGGCGACACAGATCCTATGGAACTTCTGAAATTGGTAAAGGACACTCGTCAAGCTATTCCTAACAAGGGTATCACATTCTTCAATACCGAATTCTCGACACCTTCTGCGCCCTTTACCACCATTCCTGTGGAGATTATGTTTAGTTGCGTCGACAACATGCATAAGCTCCATACAGAGGATGGTGTGCTCGACCCCGTGGCTCGTCCCAACGCCAAGTGCGATTCCGTGGCATCTGATATTGGTCCCGATGTAGGACGCATCGCTCTATTCGAAATCAACGTTTCCATTGAGGACACTGGAGCAGCTGTGGAAGCCACTTATATCCGACCCGGGAAACAAGACCATGTCAAGCCGTGGCTAGAATTATTCGAGTCCCATGTCACTAGCGTCATCGACAAGCTCAGAGATCTTGGTCCACAGCTCACGCTTGCTGACGCACCATTGCTGAAGACGACTTACAAAGGGCTATCGAAATTAGCCGAGAAGAGCATGGTTGATTTGGGTCTGGGCGATGTTGGAGACATTGAGACGATTCATCCTGTGAGCCCATCACAGCAGGAAATCCTGATAGCCCAGAGTCTTGACCCCGAAGCTTTCTGGGTTCATGCTATCTATGAGTTGAGCACTGCCGAAGACAAACCTGTCGACCAAGAGAAGCTCTGCGCTGCTTGGTCAAGGGTGGTAGAGTCGCATGCTTCCCTTCGCAGTGTCTTTGTTGAGGGTGTAGATGAACACGGTCTCTTTGACCAGCTGGTGCTACGCAAGTTCTCTCCCGACATGCTTTTCCTTGATAGCGACACCCCCGTTGATACATTGGCGGGTTTGCCTACCATGAGGACTGTAACAGGGCGGCCCAAGCACCGTTTGTCAGTTTGCAAGGCTGGTGAGAAGACATTTATCAGGGTAGACGTCAGCCAGGCCCTCTGTGATGTAAGTTGACAATGCCACCCCGAATAGAGCGCTATTCGATACTAATTTGGACCAGGCTATTGCTGTCGATAATCTTGTCACAAGAATGAGGATTGCTTATGCCGATGATAAGTTGTATCCCTCGGATAACACCATGCTACTCCGAAACTGGCTGCTTAGCGCGATGACAGCGGACACGTCGGCCAGCCTTCAGTCCTGGCAAGGCGCCTTAGCTTCTGCAAAGCCATGCATCTTCCCAGCACTCACTGTGAAGCCTGAAGAGCACAAAGGCCCGGCGTCCAAGTTCTTTGGCCTTGAGATTAAGATCCAAGAGCTTCAGGACTTCAGCATGCAACGTGATATTGAAGCTGTTCACATCTTGCAGCTGGCGTGGGCATTAGTTCTTCGCGCATATGTTGGCATTGACCACGTCTCTTTTGGCTATGAAACTTCTGGACGCAACGAGACACAAATGCCAGGTATCAAAGGAGAGGTTGGCAGCTTTGCTGCTCTCAGCCCTTGCACCGTCGACCTTTCCCCGGGTCGCAACATCTTGGAGTGTTTGAAGAGCCTTACTGAGATGGCATCTGTTGCCAAACAGAACCATGTTCCAACCATGGCTGAAGTGCAACACGCCATGAACCTGAACACTGACGAGTTGTTTAACACCTGTTTGTCGATGAGGGACTTTGATAATGCACGACACAAGCATCGCGAACTTGACGAGCAAAGCTTCAAGGTTCAGATGATTACTTCCTCTCGCCAGTCTAACTGCGACCTATCCCTTTCAGCCATGTTTATCGACGATCACTTGCACATCAACTTTGGGTACCGTCACATCACTCCCACGCAGGCGCAGAACATCATGCACACTTTCGAACGCGCGACTCGTCTTATCCTCGACAACCCGAGCGAAAACATCTCCTCTATTGACTTATTTACCGATAGGGACTATGCTCAGCTTGTGGTGCAGGACTTCGAGTTCAGCTTGACTGGTGAGAAGGCCAAGTCTTGCGTGCACCAACTCGTCTTGCCACATGCCCAAAAGCGCCCCGAGGCCCCGGCTATCTGTGCCTGGGACGGAAACATGACCTACCATCAAATGTCGTACTGCGTGTCTACTTTGGCGACCTATTTGCGGAACATTGGTATTACTCCCGGCCTGCCAGTTCCAGTCGTGATGGAAAAGACCAAGTGGGCTCCCATCATTATGCTGGGAGTGCTGAAAGCTGGTGGGAGCATGGTGTGCCTCGATGCTGGCGACAGATCTATGATCGAGGCCACAATCAAGCAACTTGATTCTCGCATCGTTGTCTCTACTGATACAGCTTGGAGCGACATTGTCTACGCAGCCCAAAACGTCGTCATTGTCAACGAGCGATTCTTCTCGACATTACCTCCCCAAATCTCGATTCCCATGCAGGACCCGACTCCAGACGATGCTGCTTGCATTATGTATATCCCTAGCAAGTCCAAGTCTGGGGCTTCCAGGAGTCTGTTCTTCACCCATTCTTCCTTGAGTTTGCTCTTCCTGGCCCAAGGATCGGCGCTCAAGCTCGATAAAGACAGTCGAGTTATGCAATTGTCAGCCTTTAACGTCGACATTGCTCTGGTAGAGGTTCTCGCGACTATGGTACATGGTGGTTGTGTCTGCATCCCCTCAAATAAGGACAGACTGCACAATACTGGTGATACCATGGCACGCTACGGGATTACATGGTCATACATGACACTGAGCCTGGCTCGGCGCATTGACCCTGCTCAAGTGCCTAGGCTTAAGACTATTTGCTTCCGTACGCGGCGACTCAATGAAGATACTCGCAAGATGTGGCTACCAAACAGAAACATCCTGCTAGCTTACGGAGCTCCGGATGTCTGTCCTCTGGGTATTGCCATATCCGAACTGAACGAGTCGTCATCAATGACTCTCATTCCGCAGCCCTTGATGGGACGTTTCTGGATTCTCAATCCGGAAGACCCGAAGAAGCTGATGCCTTTGGGCTCGGTGGGTGAACTAGCCATCGACTGCCCACTTCTAACTCCGCACAAGTTCGTCCCTGGACAACGGGCGCAGGCTACTTCTTACAACACTCCCGCCCTCGATCGTCCCACCAGGCTTCGATATCTTAAGACCGGTCATCGGGTGCGCTATCTTGAAAATGGCAGCATTCAATTCTTGTCAAGTATGCGTGATGATGTTCTGATTGACGGCTCTCGTGTCTCTGTATCCGACATTGAACATCATCTGCGGTGCTGTTTAGGTGTCAAATTCGATATCATTGTCGAATCGGTTACAACGAGCGACTCGATCCAGTTATTGGCAGCATTCCTTGAGATTGGCGATGATGGCCAGCAAGACCCCGAAGATCTTGAGAACTTACGTATGCGAACAAAAGAGCGGACACTGCTGGCAAAGGCTTTGCGCCGCGCGTCTTCGCCCAATAGCATTTCTAAGGGCCTGACTGCCGACCATATTCCTTCTGTGTTCATCCCTCTCAAGTCGTTCCCTCTCTCCCACTCGCTTAAGGTGAACCGCCGGAAGCTGCAGAAGATGATCTCTGCAATGACATACAAAGAGATCCTCGGCGTTTCTGCAACGACCAACACTAACGAGGGAGAGGGTGACGAGAAGCCTCTGCCACTTACACACGCTGAGGAAAGGATGCGACATGTCTGGGCTGGCGTGCTGGATATTCTCCCTGGCCAGATTAAGAGCAGTGATAGCTTTATTGGACTTGGTGGAGATCGCTATCTGGCCACGAAACTCGTCATAGCTGCACGCCAGTCTTCTATGGACGTGAAGCTTAGTGACGTGCTAAAAGGGGCTACGCTCACCGAAATCTGCCAGGCTATGGATGCGTCTGACATCATGCCCGTGGGCCAACGACCTCAAGAACCGCGAACTTTGTCATCTGACACTTCCAAGGTTCCCGGGTTCGAAGAGAGCTTTATCAAGGACACTATTGCTCCGCTGGCGAAGGTCCACTACCGCGAAATCTCCGATGTGGCCGAAGCGTCTTCATACCAGATCCACGGCTTGGAAACACGAATGTACGGACTCAAGGGCGGGATCAAGCGAGTCGTATTCAATTTCAATGGCCCGATACGCTCGCAGAAGCTTCAGCATGCTTGCGAGACCTTGTCGCAGCTACACCCGATCTTCCGAACTGCCTTTGCCGTTCGCGAGCGTCATGTTTACCAAGTGCAGCTTGACAACTTCAAACCCGAGTTCCATCGATTCGCTTGTCCTGCTTGGTGCCTCGGCAGCGTGGCTGACAATGTTATCGCTGAAGATCAAGAAGTCGAATTCAAGCCGGAGATCCCAGTCACTAAATTTACTTTCCTGGATGCTGGCCAGCAAAGTACACTTATTGTACGCCTCAGCAGTGCACAGATTGATAAGGCGGCTGTTACTCTACTAGTCCAGGAATTGGCTGCACTGTACCAAGGTCAAGCCAATGTCTCTCACAGGCCTAGCTTCTTCGATTACATGCGTTCTGCGCAGGCCACAAACAACCAGGGAGCCGTTGAGTACTGGAAGAACATGTTGGAAGGTTCACAGATGACGCAGTTCGTGTCCCAGTCGAAGCCTTATCCTCCAGTGTCGGATATCAAGACCTTGCGTCAAACTATCTGTATCGATCCACTCGCCGAGTATGGGCTGAACTTTGCCACGGTTCTCAAGGCTGCATGGTCTATTGTCCTTGCCCAGTACTCTGCCTCTCATGATGTAGTCTTCGGCGAGGTTATTCAAACACAGAACATCCCGTTGCCAGAGCGCTTTGACGTCTCATCCTTGATCGCTCCTACATCTAATATCGTTCCAGTCCGCGTCACCTTCACTGATACCCAAGAAGCTCCGCTTGACTTTATGCAAGCTCTTCAGGAAAAGGCTGCCGCCAGTAAGCCTCACGAAGCTCTGGGATTGCTTGAGATGGTCCAACGTTGCACCGACTGGCCATACTGGACGCGCTTCAGTACGGTGGTGCAGCATCAGCATCAACCACCCTTGGATGGGGCCACGACCCTCAACATGGGAGACACCACGTTTACTCATGCTGTGATGGAGCCAGGCGTTCAAGATATCCCGGATCTCAACATTGTTACTACCATGGATGGTCCTCAAACAGTCAACTTCCAGCTCCATTACTCGCCGAGCCGCGTTCCCGACAAATTTGCTGAAGACGCTCTCAGAGTTTTGACGATTGCCGTGGACATGATCACCAGCTCCGACACCATTGAGAAGCCCATGCTTCAGTCAGCAACGGAGATCAGCCGCTCGGCTCCCAAGATCCCTCTCCCAGAGCCTGAAGGGCTTGGTGATGCCGAGACCTTGAAACCGAACCACAACCTGCCTCATGATGACAGACACGCGCTGCAGTCTGTCATTTCTGGGGCCTGGACTCGCATCTTGGACCCAAGATCCTTGGGTGTTCCTGATGATCACATGCATAAAGCCAACTTTTACGATCTTTGGGGCTCTATCTTGCCTGCGCAGGCTTTCGCTGACTGCTTAAACGAGGAGTTCTTGAAGCAGCCTGTTCAAGGACTTCACAAGATTCGCTTGACCCCTGCTGAGATTATCACCAACCCAACTATGGCTACCCAGTACGCTCTGGTAGTGCGCAAGATGTATGAGCAAGGCATCATCTCCACCGGGCCTCGAATGCGCAAGAATGTCTTGAGCTTATCAAGCTCAATCAAACAACCCCAAGAACCACCCAAAGACGCTCCTTCGCCCGTGCCATCCGAAGCTAAGTGGCCCATCGAGGAAGAAGAGCCTCAGCCCTTGCGGAAGAAGGTCGGTACACTTCGATCCTTGCACCAGCCCGGTTTTGTGCGTTCCAAGGCTGGAGAATGGGTGCGTCGTCACCGCTCTAGCAAGAGCAAGGAGAAGAATGAGCCTCCTAAGGCGCTTACCATTGGTGAGCCTGTGGCTACTGAGTTGCCACCTCGAGCGGCTCTGCTGCGTGATGAGTTGGTAGACAATGGGGGACGTACTGTTCCGATCCAGAATGAGCGCTCAACGCCTAGCCCTCCACGGAGTGATCCGAAAGCCGCCGCCCAGCAGCCCTTGGAGCCAGTTGACGAAGCCGCGGAGCTAGCCGCCGTCAACTCGATGATCTCCCCACGAACTTCTCTCAGCAACCAAACTCCTGATATCCCGGAGCATTCTCCAAGCCCAACCTCAGACCCGAAAGACCGTTCAGCTAATGGCGTCGGGCCTGATGGCAACTACATTCGTGGCTTGACGAGCCCCGAGCAGAACGCGGGTTTCCAGAACCCTACTGAGCCAGGGCAAGATCCTGGACGTCCTAAGCCGTCTGTGGGCTCTATCCAGAGGAGAGCTAGCGGTGACTCTTCGGATGATAATGGGCCTGTTGAGCCCTTGGGTCCAGCATGGTTGGCCATCTAAAAGCACAATGAGATTATACATGGACTTGCTCAGGCAACAAGTCGACGATTATTTTCCTTATGTTTTCTATATAGCATTTTTGGTATTTCTGTCTTTATCCTATTTTAAAAATTACCCCAGATCGTACCGGAGCATGGAAAAGGCAACATTCACTATTTTTTCGGTTATTGGTTATAGCGTGGATCTATCTTTTATATTCTCTGTCATCATGTAATGAAATGATACGCTTCTTGTTAGTCTAGTGTATTTACTATCAAAATTGAAAAAGTTCAAAATAACACCCAAACATCTATCCACCTAACCAATTACATATGTGACTTCAAGCAAACAATGATCATCTCTGTCTACTCTTATCTCCGGGGCGAGCTAGATCATTCCCTCCAAGGATAATCTTTCCGAAACTTTGCTATTTTTAGGTATTCATCGTCCCCCCTGATAAGTAATGTTGCTGCGAATGTTTCGGTCTCCTTGTTTGGTCAGTTTCACATCCTGAGAACGTTCGGCACGATCGGTTGCCGAGGGGCGGGTATGGAGGAAATGTGAGACGAACGATGTCACTCGACGCGGAGAAAAGGAATATCGCACGCGGAGGGGGTCGGTAGTTATAGTCAGACCTTGTAAGTCGGCATGCAATTCGCGACTATTGTGGTTACAACGTCCACTTGAGTGTACATATGAGATACAGAGATATTCCTAAGATCAGTATCAACGTTAGCAGTCACTCGAAGATACTAATAGTTTTTGAACGATTGTAAATTTTGGTCCCTCATCTATATCCAAAAAGCCCATCGTGAAATCGGCAAGCACAAAAACTCCTTTGGGTATAACCCACATCCCAAAATATATAGTCTCGATGATAAAAAGACAAAGGCAAAGCACCCTCCCCGAGATAAGCAAGCAGCAAATCCAGACGCAGTACACAGAACAATACAAAGTTATAATCCCGTAACATCCCTTATTTCCCTTGCCAAAACGAAAAGCATATCCCACCCTTTGCCGCCAGCGCGACCCGCTGTTTGATATAAAAACTCCTTTGCGATGAATAAGGAATGCAAGGCAAGTAAAAAGCAAAAAGCGACTTCTCTCTCCTCGCCGCGGAGCCTTGCGCAAGAGGTGTCTCTTACGTTTGTGGCTTTTTTTCATTTTGCTCCCTTCACACTTGTCTTCCCAGGCACGCTGATTTCCGAAACCCCGCCCGATGAAAATGATAAGAAAAGACTGAGACCGCTGAGCAGACGATGAAATAGAAGAACATGTGGGAAACTGAAGACGACGATGTTGGGCCTCGTTAACGGAACTCGCCAATCCGAGGTCCGAAATAGTCACCCTCACCATTGACGGTCTTGAGGGTACAAGCTTCGCCTTCGCAGCCTTCGTAAGGTACATCGTTGCCCCACCATTCGAGCTCGGTCTCGGTCCACTGCAGAGTGAAGAAGATGATGATACCAGCGATAGCGATACCGCAAGACCAAGCGGCAGAGAGGACAAAGTTGTACTAGCAAAACAGTCAGTAATGGCATAATCATTAAGGGAAGAGAAAACCAACCTTAGACCACAGACCCAAGTAGCGAGACTTGAGATGAATCCATGAGAAGTACGCAATGGGCACTGAGGGCCAGACATATGACATGTTGTACGGAGCCCAAACGATGCCGCCATACATGATGGCAACGGGGTGAATCTGTCGCAGCCACGTCCAATTGGGGAACCTCTTAGAGAGACCCCAGAACACCACCACAATCAGTACGCCTAGCGGGAAACCAACCAAGGTCTCAGTGTACTGGCCATTGTGACCCCAAATCTTGCTAGGGCCAACAGTACCCCAGAGGACGGAGGCAGTGAAAAAGGTGTTGACACCAGGGCAGGTTAGGCGGAACTGGGCGTCAGGCGAGCAGACATTGTCAATATGTCTCATCTGGAAGTTGAGCACACCGACACAGACCAGGGTGCCGACAAAAGTGGCGGCCATCTGAGCTGTGAAAGTATGTCGGGGAGGAATCTTGACGTAATGTGCCAGCTTGAGGTCATTCGAGAACCAGACTGCGTGTGCGCACGTAACGTAGCCAAATGACTTGAAATAGTTCATAGCCAATGCATTTCCTTCGACGAACGATCCACCAATGAACTCGGCGAGTACGTTAAGGGTGACCTCGATACCTGTCATGGCCTTAATGATGCCCACCGGGATGACAAACACCATACACAATGCCAGACCGTAGAAAACGACACCGGGCGATGTATAGGTATCCCAGCCCGTGATGCCGGCTACACCAAAGCCAATGGCAATGACCAGACAAGCAAGGTACCACCATTCCGGAACTTCAGGATAGACCTTCATTAGGCGGTGATGGATATCCGTGGTGTGGTCATCGTGGTCAATCTTGCTCTTGCGGAAGCTGTTGATCAGACCCTTGAAACCAGTGATAATCTCACGGCGGTGGTAGAGGGCAGCGTAGGTGAGGGTCGAAGTGTAAACACCAAAGAAGAACATGTAGATGACCACATTGCCAGCGCCAAGGAAAGGTGGGGAATAAGCCTCGTACTTGTCCGCGTCGAAAAGTCCCTTCTCGTTGACGGCGCGGCTGACGTTGTACAGCTGGCCGAAATGGTCGTAGACTCGGTTCGTATTGATGGGCAGGTACCCGGTATCGTAGACATTGTTGTACCAAATAGCGAGCACAACCCAGAGCGAGGCAAAAGCGCCCAAGAAACGGTTGATGGTGCTGAAGAAAGGCACCATGAGAGGATCGGAAGAGTCCCACAGAAGAGTGTTCCAGTCCCAGGTTGGGAAAGGGTTGATGCCGAGTCCGTTGTTGAAGCCAACGATGGCATTGAGATGCAAGTTGTTGGGGGCAATCCAGCTCATCCAGCTAAATTTAGATAGACCAGTCCAGATGTACCCAGGGAACCAGAACCAAACAAACATGGCAGCGAACATGAGGTAGAAGAACTTGATGCGGGAGATGCGCCAGATGCTTCCGGCAGGACCGCGCACAGGCGCATTCTGCCCCGTGTGGAAAGCCGAGTTGAGAGCAATGGTGACAAGTGAAGCAGGCCACACACAGTAAGACGGGTAGACGAGGAACCGACGGCAAATACCAGCCATTCCGTAGCCAATAAAGTTGGTGCTCAGAGCAATCAGAATCTGATAGCCGGCATGGGCGGCATAAGGCTGGTTAAAGTACTGAGGCAGATACTGGACCCAAATAATGTAGTTGGTGTATGGTGTGTTATAAGCAACATTGGCCATTATGGTAATCAACATGTGCTCCTTCTTATGGAATGGCCCAGGGTTTAACGAGTGTCGAACACCAAACAGTGTGATGCCCTTGTCCGGCAGCCACGTCTCGGCGGCCTTTCCGATGGGGAAGGCCAGCAGCTGTGCGACATTGGCCATGACGCGGATAGTGGGCTGGCGAATGTCAAAGAGCTGGTTGACAAAGGCCAGGGCAAGAGAGAACATCAGACCGATCGCCCAACTCCGGATGGTCGAACAAGGTGCGGTGGTGTCATCGTGGTTGTCGACAACGGCTCTCACTTCGGCGTAAGGGCTGTTGGTAGTGATGAGGGCGGCCTCCAGTTTCATCTCACGGATGAGGTGCTCATGCTCGACATACTTGTGCTTCTCGTCGTCGATATCGGGTTGCGGGGTGAAAAGATGCTCATTGTCAATGAAGGCCTTGATCTTTTGGAGAACAACCAGTGGAAAGTTGGGATCGTGCTCGTGAACTCGGTGTACTCGGACCATGATTTCGCGAACTTCGTCGAGGCTCAACTGGTCGGCCAGACTTTGGGCCTCCAGCAGGTCGTCTTCCGTGACATGGAGGTCGTGTGCGCGGCGCTCGCCGGAGGACCGCTGATTACTAGGATGGTGGTTGTAATTGTCTTCCTCGGGAACATCTTCGTAGGAAGATACGCGCTGCGGAGGCAGGGCCAAAGGTTAGCCTTGGGTTGATCCTCTAGTTGAATCTTGACCACATCTGCTGACAAGTCGCAGACATGAATGCTGGGTTCTTACCGAAGGAAAGTCGAACGGTGGCGGCGGCTCTGCATTCACAGTAGGCTCTGGAGACGGAGCGCCTCGGGGAGGCGTATTGGAGGTTTCGATGGTCTCACTGGGAGCCCTTGTCTTCTCGTTCTCGACGGCCATGACGATGCGAGCGACACGCTGGGATCACCAGCGTGGACCGGTCGGGGGCCGAGCCGGCTCAGGCGGCGTGGATAACTTGCGAGTGTCAAGACGGGCGGGAATGTATCGTCGTCGCAGATGCTAGACTAGGCGTGGCAGTCGAATTGCGCTTCAATGAGGGCGCCGCGGCGGCGGGAGCCGGAGTAGAGGGAAGTGAGCGGAAGGGTGAGGCTAAGGAGCGAATGGCGGTGTCTCTATCGCGGGTCCTGCCGACAAAGGACGTGAAAAGATGTGTACGGAGGAATGGCAGAAGAGGCGATTCAAATGGAGGAGACGGACAAGGAGGTAAGGTGAGGTTGAGTCGAGATCGCAAGGGAGGGAAAATGAAGGCGCCAAGTCGTCAATTGGGAACGGGGTAGGATGGGATCAAATGCAAGTGCAAATGGACGCAGGCGCAGGCGAAAGGCGAAAGGCGGGCGGGCGCATTACGAGGACCTTACCTTAGTACTACACTACCTTAGTACCTAAGTTAGCACCAAAATCCACTACACCCACTGGCTTCCCACTGGCTTTCGCACTAAAGGTACGGCAACAAGTTAGGTACTACCTACCTAGACTTGGGCGCTGGCGGGAATGGGAGCGATTCGATACCTTAGAGGGAGCGTTCGGTTCCTTGCCCCCGGAGGAGCGCTGGCGTGGACACTGGGACCACTTGGACCACTGTGGAGGAACTCTGAAGGAGGGGAGGGGAAGGAGAGGCAAGTACGCCGGGTACCTCCTTACTGCACTTTCCCCCTCGGAGTTTGCGGACGCTGGGGATGACGAACAAGTACCAGGGCTGTACTTGCACTTTACAGGCAGCGTTAGCGGGGCCCGATGCTGATGTCGAGCCGTACAAAGACCCGGAGAGGCGCTTCAAGTGGCCCTAGTGGAGGTCACAGGCGACGACGATGGCGCCTTCTTCAGCAATTTTGCCCCCGCTAAGAAGCACTTACAAGTACAGCCTGAGTGCTCTAACCTTGGAAGGGCCATTGCACTCGCTGATAGTTCTCCTGCTGTCTACGATGCTCGGAAGGCACTGCCGTGTAGATACATGGGACGAAGCGTGATGGGATGAAATAAGGAGAATAACCAATGATCAGCGCGCAACATGCCTACCTATTGACGGATATCATTCCAACTTTGAATTTTGTGCCTTTGGTGGTCTGGCACGGCTAGCCGTGACCCCTTGAGGTACAAACAACTTGAAGCACTGACTTGCTCACAGTCCGCTTGGGGCCGAAGTGGGCAATGTGGGCGTCTTTGCCAAGACGGATCACGGAAATGGGGGGCGCTTGAACACTGTGCAGATACGTGCTCTCTCGTGGTCGTTCCTTCTCCCGTTGGACCTGTATGAGACCATGGTCAATACAATAAAACGCTATCTGAAGCCATCCAATCGATAGTCTCTCGGGACGGAGCACTGCTCTCAGGCTCTGACTCAATTTGGTACCTTAGGCAAACGCACGTTCTCATCGTGGCCAGCGTGCAATCCCAATGACATGGGCAAAGGGAAAGAGAACGAATCAATGATTAGGATATCGTACGATGGCTGCGGATAAGTAAGCTGCTCTTTCCTTCCAAGTTCCAACTCCGCTGGCTTGGAGTGAGGTATTACTCTGAGGAAGCTGCTAGGCTGTTTGTTAGTGCTGAATCGCTCCTGCCTCAACAACGTTCGGCTCCCATATCCGGCAATGTGCTGATACCGTGCGATCTATCACTCTACCGCACGGTGACGTCAGGTCAGGTCAAGTCAGGTTAGGTCAGGTCTCGCTGCCCATGTTTCTCAGACCCCGGATTTCTGTCTGTCGCTGTCCCATTCAAGTTTCTCTCATCAGAGTCACTCCTTGAGTCCTTGCACAGCTCGTCGCCCTCGTCCTCGTCCTCGTTGTACATACCGTCAGTTACCTATGTACGAGTACACACATGCGACACTCATCATGCATGGATTGACGGGATAGTCGTCGGCATTGCTGCACGTTGTCCACGCTCTCGGAAAAGTCGGCTCTGGTACAACCACGAGTACCTATCTTAGACACCGGCATCATTTCAAGTTCTCAACCATCATGATAGTGATGCTCGCCTCGCGCCATGACCCCGACTCGCACCTTGTTTTCTGTTTCGCTCATCTTCAAGATCGCATATACCATGAATGATTACAACATACTAGTCGGCAGGCATTGGTACGATTAATGGTGCTTTATGCGAGCACGCCAAGTCTTCACGCAAGAAACCAGGCCCCGATATCTCGTCCAGCCTCGAAAAAAAAAAAAAAAAATCCTGCGAAAGCTCGCTCTACATCAGTCCCTGGACCACATTTCTCGGCACTCGCCAGGGACCAATAATTGCGTCCTCTTCGCTCCGTGGAACCAACCCTGTTCACTCAAGACCAGTATGCGCAACGGATCGGACGGCACAGCCCAAGCAAATTGTTGCCGTCGCTGGCTCAACCCAGATCCAGCATCCACCTAGACGATACTCCCTTGAGCGCCTAAGTCCCAGCTGACTGGCCCATGTTCTTGTGTGTCCCGGCTGTTCGGCACAGCCCGGTGATTGTGCGTGTTACATACGACAAGACCTGCGCAACAAGTGGCCCAGAATGCAATGCAAGACAAGGGACCTCAATTCACAGAGCTTCTCGGCAATCATCCGTCTTCGCTTCGACTCACAATGCTTCTCGCTTAAGGAGACAAAGTCTTTCAAGGGTGATAACTGATTTCAGAGCAAAGGATATTACCCAGTTTTGGGCCTCTAATATCCTTCGCTATCCACTCCATGCTTAATCACAATTGGGATGCGCGCCACGGAATGTTCGAAGCGGCTAGCTTCAACTCTGTTATTAGCCCATATCCGCCTACAAGGCCACAGAGGCCCGTTCCACCATGGCGGGCCGTTAGGAAATAATACGCAGAGATCTGATTGAATCTCCAGCTCGTAGAAAAAAAGAAACCCGGC
This sequence comes from Waltergamsia citrina, assembly GCA_022814615.1. NCBI lineage: Eukaryota > Fungi > Ascomycota > Sordariomycetes > Hypocreales > Bionectriaceae > Waltergamsia > Waltergamsia citrina. Next base: position 1,058,015 of record JAKLNE010000003.1, read on the forward strand.
CCAGATACTCTTGGGTCCATCCATAATCGTGGACTTTGTCGGCCTAGTCCCCGCCCGCACCTCCGAGCTGCGGAGATTCACTGCACCTGTGCCTCCTCTACAAAGACATTTCGTCCCCTTTTTTTGGTGTGCCGAAGCCTACCGAGCACGAACTACGTCTGCACTGTGATGGGGTAATAATTCTTTCTAGAATCTTTTAAAAGCTGGGCATTCGAATGCTCGATATTGCCGGTAATCCCGCTTCGAACATTCTCCCAAATCACCGCTTAAGGAAGGTCGCTAATTGCGTTGCGCGTGGATCCGGCACTGAGTTCCGATGCCTAGGCGACTCATTCATCATGCCGCTCTTAGCGGTGAGAGGGGGATAAGACAATGAGAACATCAACCCTTGATTAGTTTTTCCTACCGCCGACGCTACCTCCTGTTCTTTTGATGATCCTTAATTCCCCAATGGCTAGCACTACGGTCCGTTCATGATTGAATGGTCTCGCCTTGCCCTCAAGGGACCTTTTTACAAGAGCCATCTCAATACTGTAGCTGCGAATTCCGGTCTCCGTGGCGAAGTCTGCATGACTCGCGTTGAAACTAGTGGTTAGCCAACAGGTCCAGATCGAATCTGGACTAGCTTAGTCCCTGTCAATGTCGTCCTCAACACTAAACGTCGGCCATGCCTTGCAGACACGATAATGGCTTAGGAGCCAAGACCGCAAGTACGTGGCACACTGGAGTATCTGATTCTAAATATGTCCACCTTGAGCCAGTCTTTCCAATGTTTTCTAATAGACGATGCAATGCAGTATGCGGTTGAGCTTTGCATCAGGACAGTGGTATTGAACGAGCAGATGTAGATAATCAAACGTTGACGCAAGGTTCCCGGATAGCGCGTCTACAAGGCAAGCTATGATCTTCTGATATACGTGGAAAGTGTTCATGCTATATCTCAATTTCTCCGGACTTAAAAAGAAGCAATGATCAGTATTAGTCGATAGCACCACTCTTGACTAGTTCTTAGAAGCCTGTCGGCAAGTGGAAGTGAATAGTAACATAAATTGCCACGTGGGATCAGTGTCCCGCTCGTCTGTCCAAGGGGGCCGGGTGGACCATTCTTAGTAGTAGTTTAACATCTCCAACGAATGAACTGGTTTAACTGGGACTAATAGCTGTGACTAAGGAGAAAAATCAGCTCTTGCTTCTTTATCAATGCCAAGGAGGTCAGTTATCATCATCCTGGTAGTCGGAGATACCCAGCGGCACAGAAAATGATCTAGTTGTCCGGGATCTTTCGGAGCGTTTTTCTGTTACTAGAACTTTGATAAACGGATGCCGCATGTTCTACTATGATTTCGGCGTATAGGTTATTGTTCTCTTGCTTATGTTTATTCACTTGATACAACATTCTAGGCTGAATCCTTAATCCGTCTAGTTATCTCAGGACTTAAACGTTAGAAGAATTGTACTAGCTTGCTTGTATAAAAATATACAATGATCTAAGCATTGATAGTTCTTGATAGATTCTTACATGCGATGATATACACCATAGACGAACACAAAAGGCTTCATCTGGCTCGCCGTCGTCTTCTCTGCCTTGCGGCGTTTGATTCCACCGCTCGAGGGCAACAAGATCCTTCGCTTGGCGGCTCGACAATATACTATTTTGGCGTCGGGACCGAAGAGACTTACAATAAGCAAAGTTTCTAGGTGAAAATAAGAAATGCTCCATGAACGGAAGATCAAGAACTTGGCTTAGTTGAGTAACTCTGATAGCCTCTTTTGAGGACCTCATATGAGCGACGATCTTAGTTTGGCGGAATGGCTCTTTGTAAGTTTATGAGATATGTACCACAATATAAGCCTTCATAGACTAGTTATAATTCTGTGAACCTAAGAAATAGTACTCAACTAATACTAGCTGATATCTCTTGCTAATCTCATCTTTCACATATTGTGTGAGGTTATTGACCGTTGTTCGTGTCTCTTGTACCTGATAGTGCGCCTCCCGCAGCTCTACGCGGCATGTACTTCCAGCTAAATCATCGGCGATGCAAGGTTTTATGTAAAATTGTCTATTTCGGCTGGAAGTTCCAGGTCCCAAGGGCGAATGATAGATGCCACCATGTGTTTGGCCTTAGATTGCTGGTACCATTAGCCTTGACTGAAAACCCGACTAAACCTGCGTAGACACGAGCTACAGCTAGGTGTATGCCTTGAATTGGATACAAGATGGTATTCAGCCTTTTTCTGGGGAACATCTCTGCAATAGAAGAAGAAGAGGCCTGTTTGGCCTTCTAGTGATTGATACAGCCTGTATAAAGGATCAGAGCCTAATTCAAACTAATTACGTTTCACAGAATATTTACAACGAGAAATGCAATAGCAATTTACAACTTCAAGCCAAAGGGCTAATCCCATCAGATGGAACAAAGCGGCGCTCGATAGACTTATCCTACCAGACCAGACGAAGATTTCAGTCAAGGATCTTGTCCTGGTCCGCACATCAACTTCTCATAGTGATTCTACTAGGTTGCTCAAGAGAAATAATTAAATCGTAGGGGAAGGAAGTGGACTGATCATGCTTATGCATGGAAGCCATGGATCGGGGCAAGACACTGACCGCTAGTAAGTTGGTCCGATTTTTATCTGTTATTATGTGGATCTGACAAGTTATGTAGAAAGATTTGAGTCCACTTTCTAGAGATACAGTCAGAAGAGTTCTTGTAAAGACTGGTTATAGTAATAGCCTTGCGGAGCGAGCAGAGATGCTCTTATACACTGTAACCTTCGGCGGTATTGGTACCAGCCCTGAAGCAGTTGAGAGTACCTTGACACTTTGCTGTTCTTAGGCCAACAAAGAGAAAAAAAAAAAAAAGAGAAAAAAAAAGAATTGAGAATTGCAGTCTACGTGATTAAGGACTACTGGGTCTTATAGCCTGGTCTAACCATTTTACTACCGTTTCTTCTTGACGTATGCCTTGAAGAGAGATCCCTACTAAGATCTTGAATGTAATAGCCTCGTTTCTGGTAAGCACAACGATCGTGTCGTGCGGAAATTACGTATTGTATGCTTATTCGTATTAATTATGTTCCTCCGCGTTTTTTAATACTATGAGGGAGTTCTATTCTTAACGTCAAATCGTGTTGGTTGCTTCGACGAGGCCTTTAAATCTCGCATTCAAGTGACCTTACACCATCCAGCGCTTAACACGACAAGTCTTGCTCAAATCAAGCATAATTTCATTGTACGTTAGATGGGGACGGAGAAGACGCTAAAGCTAATAAAATGTGGTGTCAGGTTAAACATCTTGCAAAACACGCGCTGAATGGCCACCAGGTTCGCAACACGGCTGCCACAGACCGCAAAATTTCGATCTTCAGGAAAGAAGCACTCGTTGTTTCGCATTATCGAGGAATCAATAAGAGCCGCTGATCTATTTAGCAAGTATATGCAAAAGTATCACAAGCAAATAGATGACAAATGGGTGCAGAATAACAACTTAAGATAGTTCTGATAGCATAATATTAGGGGTTTCCATCAAGCTTAAGCATTTGGAAAGGACGCGGATATGTATTCTCCAGAGCGTGTCGAATAATCATCGAGAGAATTTTTAATTTTTTTTTTTTCGTTACAACGAATTCTATCTATATCTGAAGATAGATTCCTGTGAAGTTACCAACGCTTGCACATATCCCAGAAGCGCCAGTACAGACAGGCTGCAATTTCCAGCATAAATCCCCCTCATGTCCAGCAGAAATAAGGTATCAGTATCGGTCGTCCAGCAGCGTGCAATCAGATGATAATAAAAATATTTGATTCTCCCGCAGCTAACGAATGAACTCCCCTAACCCTAATAAAGATCACATCATGAGCGCGCATATCGTATCAAGGCTGGGAAAGATACTCGTCAATTCGCCGAGATGCCGACTTAGTGTAAGCCAGCAGTATCTCTCTAAACTGATTGTCGAAGATTAACTCTTGAGGGTCCTGGGAAGAAGTTTTAATCTATCTGTTGGCGGTTTCGGATAGGCTACACTCCGAAATGCCGGACACGAGGTTATGCCTTTTTTTCTTTCAATTCCGAATTTTGCACTAGCATTAGACCTAAGTTGGTTGAACCTCCGCTACACCTTAATGCAAAGCATCGTGTATCTGGATCATTAAAAGACACTTAAAAAATTGGATTTGGTATACGGATATCTTCCTTTAAGAGAGATATAAGAGTTTTAAGTATGAAAGACAAAATCTCATTCACTTATCACTTTGATAAGGTCTTGTGGGGGGTGAAAGCAAGGTAGTTTGTGATATATATTCTGGTGGAGACCTCAATCAACTCGGGTTAAATCAGTAGTGCAGATTTCGAAAACATGGTGCATAATTCGGCAATGGTTCCTATTCTTCAGTCCATCGCCCCTGTTAGTCCTTCTACCCGAGACCGGGGTTCACACAGCCGAGCAATGAGGCCCGATCAATCATTCTGGACCTCATTTTTGGTGCGCGCTGTTTTTGGAGCTCTTTGCAAGACTTCCGTGGATGCCTCTGTGTGCGGCAGAGATTCAGACACTTTGAGCATCATTTCCCTGTTCTTTAGGCCGATTGCACACTCCGACTATGCAGGGAAGAGGCGGTGCCGCCGGGGCCACCGCATCCACGGGCGGTTCGGGATTACCAAGGGGTAGCCCCGATTCAAGTCCGAAGGAACCAACCAGCGAAGACGAGTCAGCACCGGAGCCCGGGAAGCAGACCCAGACAAAGCCTCGTCGCGTTGCAAGAAGAGCGGCACGGCCTACAAGTAAGTCAGAATGTCACCTTAAACATACAACATAGATGCCTAGCTCTGACCGATGGATCTTTGCCTGACCACCAGCCCGCCCGCCGAAAGGGTTTGCCTTCATCGCCGCTGGACCTGGGGGTAAGCCGCCGGATGATACCAGGAAGAGTATTCGGAGCCATGTGATGCGCGGCAAAAATATCAAGAAATCTCCGGATCAAGATGATGCTCAGAAAAAAAGAAAAGGCACAACCAGAACGGCCAGCCGGAGTACAACGGCCCATGGCAAAGATGAATATTATCCCGTTCCTGGCTACAAAGACGTTTGGGTGAGGGCAGGACCCTTCAAAGAGCCAATTATACACCCTCAGAAGATTTCAGTGCCTCGGCGACTCGATCTTTCTCTTCTCCGACATCCAGAGGCTCCTGATGTGCCAACGCAGCAACTGCTCCGCCGGTGTAAGCCAAAGCCACTCTGCTCAAGGCCGACGTGAAGAAACGGAAGGCGATGGTTCGCGTGTACATGCTAACTGGCTCAACTTCAATACAGTCTTTGTGACCATGGAGCAGAATATGTTCCCTATAGAACGATGTTTCTTACCGTATGGCACCTATAGGGGTTGGCAAGATTGGATCATCGACGACCCTGCCTGTCTCTTTAACAGCCTCTTTATCGTCAGCAGCCTCTACGATCAGTGGTCTACAAACACGAAGCCCAACTTGATCCTCCCCAAATCGGACCTTCTTTCTCAGTTATCAGCGAGGAGCAATCGCTACTTGCAAAATACCATTAAGCTCCTACAAGAGCATATTAATGATCCAAAGCTGCGGGCTGATGACCGCACTATGTCTGTGGTCATGTCTCTCGCCCAGATCTACGAAAACATTGGGGACAAGCAGGCAACTATGGCCCACTTCAACGGTCTGAGACAGATAGTAAAGATGAAAGGCGGCGTTCAGGGTTTGAGAGGCACAATGCTCCGAGAGATTTGTCGGTAAGTGTAACCATATCCCTCCGCCTAGATCTAGCCTACGTATGATTAGAGTTGGTTGGCTAACGATCTGGCTCAAGGGTCGACCTCGGAGGCCACCTACGATTCGGACGGAACCCTGAGTTCCATGAAGGCGAAATCGATTGGACTATCCGATACGAAGAGATTATTGCCAACGAGAGTCACGTCGCCCCTGAACCCATTATCAACCCAGGCATCCGTGCCCTCGTTGAAGATCTTGACCCTCCACTCCGCGACGCCTTTCTTGATCTGCGAGCCTTCACCAGCATCGCCGACCGGTTAGCCTTTTCTCAAAAGAAGCTACGATCAGACCTGTTTCCCGAGATTATCTCATCAGTACAATATCGCTGCCTTCGCCTGAGCTATTCGACTAAGACGAATCTCATTGACGAGGCCTTCCGCACTGGTATACTTGCCTTCCTCGCTGCAGCTCTTCTCAAAATCCACGGCTCTCGGACTCGATTCGACTTCATTGGGGAGAAGGTGCAGCAAGTATTAGAGCTGTTGCCGGAGCACGACCCAGTTATGGTGCAGTTGAAACTTTGGCTCGCCTACACAGGCGCGTCAGCCGCAATCGACTCGACCGCTGAGTGGTTAGTCAATATGGTAAGAAGACTTTCAGCTGGGTTAGATTGTAACGAGGTGAGGGCGAAACTGTCCGAGGTGATGTGGATCAGGGTGATTCAGGATCGAGCAGGCAGAGAGCTCTTTGACGGCTCGCTTGATGAATCCCGAGATGCAACGTTGAGTTCTGCTGTAAACGGATTTTGGGATCAAGTCGACAAACATCATAGTAAAAAATAGATACTTAATAAAGTAATGAGAAACAATAAATCAAATACGATCATGAGTAACGGCAAGTTGACGAAACGGCATAGAAGAAATACCTGGGTGGATGATGCTACCCTATAGCCTGTAGTCAAGCAGATATCACAAGCGGTTACATCTTGCAGCTCAACATGCGCACGAAGCGTTTGGACAAGCTCATTATGTCCGATATGACAATTCTTCTTTTTGGTGTCTGTTGTTTCATTGTATATTACCAGGATAGTCCTTTACAAAACCCAAAGGTGCATCTGTGGCGGTTGAATATTGTTCAACATTGTGATATTGTCCCCTCTACGAAACTAGAGAACAAGATGATCAAACTAGACCACTTGTAAAACACATGTTCATACTGGATGAGAACGGTTGAGGAAATTCTTACAGAGATCACTTGTAACACAGAAACTCGGTAGGTGAGTGTCAAAACGATCTGATTTCAAAAGCAACCCCCTTTCCGTAGTTGCACAGGAAGCGCAACCCGTCCGACAGTCTTACACCCAGCGTGTTTCGCAGGAACATCTAGGGCTGCATGATGCCGTCAAACCTCATCTGCGAGAAATATAGGTCATACAGCAGAGGTTGCTTTAGCCCAGTGCGACTGGTAGCCACAGGGTATGCGTCCTTCCGATCTATCTTGGGTTTTAGAGTGACTAACACACACACACACACACATCATGATACACGGTTCTTGCAAGATTTCGGGAAATAACAGGGGCGGTGGCGATCGTTTGGCTGCTCAAGAGTTGCACAAAACTAAGTCAACCCAAATCATTCTCTTGCCGTCGCTTGCTGAAGAGTGTACTTCTGTTTGAAGCGCGCATATGTTGCTCCGCTTCTTGAAACACAATACCCTGCCCGTACTTAGTCTCGGCGGTACTATAGTCATTGTGATGAACATGCTCGCAGTGTAAAACGAACAAGCCCATCCGTGGAGTGCTGTGCCGCAGGTTGTCCGAGCTAGATCCCTGTAGGGTTTCGCTCTCTCGCGATGCTCTTGTGCCAAGATGAAAGCAGCATCATATGATGGAAGTCCTCCGCGGAACGGGAATAGAAACTGGACATTAAACAATGCTTCGTGGTAGGCATCAGTGTTACAAACTCGCCTTGATCCTCTGGGGGTCGGAATAGTCCGAGAGTGTGTATACTACAGACAAGCCACGTCTCAAACTGATCAAATCCTTCCTCATAGCACGGAATTCCCATACCCAACACAAGACTTCGGTAGACGAGCATCTAATTCTAGCCGAATATCGCTTGGAGAAAGTTTCATTCGAGACTTTTGCATCGTTTGTCCGGCACGCCACAGTGTGTTGCCCTATAAGGCCAACCGATAGTCTTGTGCGCATACGCCGCATGCCGACACCAATAACTAGCTAGGTCTGCAGATCATCTTCTCGCAATATTCTTTCCAGTTCAAGTTATAGTATGAAGCAAGATCTCGTCACTCATGGCTAGGCATCGACCTAATGTCTCCCATATTGACGTAGTGCTTATTGGTGATTTTCACAGAACTAATTGCGTCCGTGCCCTGCATCAGTGCCCAGACAATACATGTACGTATAGCAAGGTATGTAATGTGGACGGGCCAGGGAATGTCTCTTTTCGCCGGCTGGGCCGCAAATAGATCGGCATCAGTGATATCGACAAGGTGCTCGCCTTGTCGAGCACTGCCGGCGCATAGATGCCCTCCCTCGGCGACGAGAGCATAGTCACTATCTCCTATCCGAGAATCCCGTAATACACCCTGGTTCCTGCGGTAACTACGAATCTGGCAATAAGCACGAGTCGGCCAACAGTGGGAGATGGATTGCAATCTTGCGTCAGCCTTTTCGATTTGTGGTCTGTTTTTGTTCGTACTAGTTCTTACAAAATTTACCCACCGTCCGCACCATTATCCGCATCAACTGAACGACAGTGGAGCACGGGGACGGGTGTAGGCTGAGGAAGCCCATACTATAATGTTTTACGGCCGTTCTGGAAATCTTCTGGAAGCACTCCTGTTGGGCGGGTCATAGCGCTCGACCCGCTCATCAGTGGGCAGAGAAGCTTGATATGCAAGAGAATATTGCTGCCTGTTCCGCATCGCTCTAGAAGCCACCGAAGCCCGAGCCGAAGGCGCCACTTCTTTGGGAGGCACCCAAGCGAAAGCCGCTAATTCGTTCTCGGTATTAAATGTACATGTAAGCTGCTTTAGACTACGGGCTCGGTGATATTAATCAACCTGGTTAAGCTTCAAACGCAACAGGCAAGTCTAGGGGGGGGATGATATTACAGGCCTTCCACAATAGGTACTCTCTTATCGGGGTGTAATTAGAGCTGGGATGATTACTTCATAGCCAACATTCAGTCGCAGAGGGTTAGGGCTCAATTACATGAGATTATTACCTGCCCCTCCTTAGAAAGCTTAGCTCGCCAAGTGCACGCTATGGTTTTCCTGTAGGATCTTACGGTGTCCGAGGCAGGGAATCAGAGTTGTTCGGATAACAAAAGGGGCCTTCGCACTGCGGGGAGTGAGATCAAAGCCAAGGCTACAAACCAAATTGAGCAAGACCGGCGCTGACGATCATTAGTGTTCGTGAGAAATGGGGGCGTGTTTGAAACCATAACCCGAGGATGAGCTGCATATTCTCTCTCGTACAAGTCGGGGGATATGGGCATGGATTAAACCCCTACCCTTCGGAACAACGGAGACTAAGAAGCCAATGGAGCCCCCTTCATGACATACTATCCATGAGAATGCTGCTTTGGCGGAGATAACGCTGACGCTGCAGGAAGGCATCATCTTGGCGAACGGCAAGAAGCTATTGCGAGTTTCATCATAGCGCGGGAACCTCAAGATCAGAGCAGCCAGATCTAAGATCTGAGATAAGTTAGTAATTGATGCGACCGCCCCGATCCTAGCATTGTGGCAGCCTGATGACAGTCTCTTCTTTTTCCTTCTAGCCTTCTTCAAACAACTAATAAGCGTAAGCGCTGTACACCGGAGTCGTGCGCTAGAATATTTGTACTAGCCTCCGAATCTCCGTCTCCCATCAGCAATGCAGATGCGGCGCCGCGGCCACGCGTCTCTGTGCAACAAGGGGCTGGCAGCCACAATGACAACTTCCATGTAAGCCAATTCCCTAACAGAGGAAAGCTTGACAATTCAAACACCACACCCATGCATTTGCGACGGTGTGGGGGCTGACAAGCTCGTTCACCATCAGGGTAAATTCTTAAGTTTAACCACAGCAATTACTTGTACAAATACAGTTGTACTTTGGATGATCGCAAGGCCAAGCCTGAAGTTGTTGAGGAAACTCGAAACATACCAAGACTTCACCCCTCGCCAAGGACCCGCCTGGGATGCACGACTTACACTTAAGAAGGCAGGTGGATGAGTTTAAAAGTAACAGCCGGTAGGGCTGCGTATTTTGGCATATCTGGCCCACCGACGTGTGAACCGCCTCAGGTCAACCGAAGAACGTGGGCGTCAAAGAGCGTAGGAAGCGGCCGATGGAGATTTTGGTAATGCTCGACCCTATACCAGTTGTAGGATGAATTTGAAGGGAGAGCACTGCGGATTTCAAGTTGTCATCTTTGCAGTTTGGGCAATGAGCTAGCTCTGGCTTTCGTCAGACTGCCGAATATGATGACAAGTCGTGCACTGACTAACACCAACGCCTCAAAAATACAGGGATATCTTTTGCATCACAAAGTAGTGCCTTTGTCAATGGTGTCTCGATATAAGAAACACTTTGATCGCTGACAGTTGGATGCATCCCGGATTGGGGGCTGAGAGAGAAGGATCGATCTGATCTCAGTCAGCGAGATGCCTACCTGTGTCCACCCGGGGGAGTCATACCTTGTCGCCTTTGTTGCCTTCTTTTGGAAATGTCTAAAAAGTGTGGCGCCCTGAAGAAGGTCAGTTGATTACAGAACTTCGTATAAACCAACAAATGCTCGGTTACCGGATTCTGCAAGTGCGGAGCCGGGTAAGCAAAGCCCGCTGCAGGTCCGTGTCACGGGGATACTGTCATGGAAACCATCTGCAGGAAGTTAGATGTCGCTTATTTCCAATTGCAAATCATACTAAAGACACTCAGTGTGATTGAAGTGTCTTTTCTACAATGCCGTCTGACTGTCGGGTACGGGAACGTCTGACGTCGGCATAAGATCTTCCCTTTGTTATTCGTACAGCTACACCGAGGTTTTTGTAGAGATGACAACCCGTATAGAGTGTCATTGACTCTTAATTTGAGATACCCCGGCGATTTGTCACCATTCTTGACGTTACGGAGATGCTACCACCGAGTGTCGGCTTCTAGGGCGGCACGTATCCCGACCGGTACGAATATACCGGCAACAACGAAGGCCATCGGGACCGAAGCTTAGAAGAGTGGTATCCCAAAGATGGTATTAGCTGAAGGTCATCATGCGCATGACATAGATTTTCTAAATATGTTTCTCTCTCGTAACCAGCTTTGCCTTGCCGAGAGAGCTTTTCAGAAGTCTGTATGAAGTGTTAGACGTCGACCTGGGAACACGGACCATGCGCCGTGCCGCAACGTGCAAACGCCTTGCACCTGCAACTGCCTTACGCCCGGGCTTGGAATTAACGTAGGATAATTGGACAAGAAGCCGTCATGCGTGCGCTTTTTAGTCAATCCGATGGACATACAACGTCTGCACCCTTTCTGATCGTGAACTACATTGCCCCGTTGTCCACCAGTAGTCCTCCGGAGATCAAATGTCCCGAGCAAAGACAAAACCCGCCCCCAGCACCATATTAAGACTATTGAAGGGACCGCTAAACGTGCATTTCTGAACTAAATTGTCCGAAAGAAAAATATTGGTCGGCAGCCAAAATAAATGGACGCCGGAGCCCTCCGGACGGCGTTTATGTGCTCTCACTGGCCGCTAGGTGTCTTAGCTAGCTTCTTGCTATATCGTCCACAAGACACAGCGGCACTGCCTCTTTCGTCAAATATCTGAGACTAACGTCTAGATCAGGATCGCTATGACTTTCACTAGTCTCATCGCTAGGACTCATTGCCCCTTTCAGACATGCCTGCCGCTCGCTGACCAACCGAGGCACACACGTAAAAAAAAAGAGAATGAGATCAGCGACACTAACAAGATTCATTCAAAGGGGGTCAATGTTTTTACTACCCTAGCCCAGCCCATGTGATACATTCAAGCGGCTTGGTGCCAGCCTGATAGGGCATCACCGGCACGTAGCCTACGGTCAATCAGCTAGAGTCACACAAATCCAGCTCAGTCCAGGCCTGGCTAGGCTATTAGTGACACCGTACGTACTGTGCTCTACGTCTACTCCCGAGACTTGATATCACGAGCGCGCATGATGTGGGATGAACACAAGGCCAGTGCTTTCGCTAGCAAGTGTCACTACGAGTGTACTATCCGCCGTTTTTTGCCCAGCGTGTCACAGCCTGGCTGCATGTCACTATCTACGCCCCTGTTTGTCACTGGTTTCAAGTGAAAGTTTCTTCAGCCGCACGAGCAAAACCTCCGAAGACTTTGGTGAGCAATTATTGATTTTTTTCTATCTCTTCTTCTCCAACAGTAGTGTACATAGCAAGGAAAAATTGGAAATCCTAGACCTTGGATGGTTGGGACCCTGAGCGCACAGGTTGTCAAAGCAGGCAAGGCGCGTGCCTATCTCATCGTCGATTCCCAACACGGACGTCGATTTCGATATAATACATCCCCTCCATCATCAAATGCATATAAGAGCAACATAGCGATTGTCATACTATTGCTTTTTTGGGGGCTGGCTAGCGTAGCCCTACAGAAATATTTCTACTAATGACCGCCCATTCAATGTGCCAAGAGGGAACCAATGGTTAGTCTGTTCTGCGCCCTCCTAGCCTTTCAAGGACATGGGAGGACATGGGTAGCGTTCACGACCAGAGCTGAAAACTAGCTCGTGAGCCTTGCGAGTAATTACTTTGCGGGGTCCAATAAATGCCAAGATTAATTTTTTTTGCCAAGCAGCGCCTTGTCTGATAAGTGAAGTTACTCGCGGAGATCCCTGGGGAATGCCTTTTCTTTTCAAACTTGGTCCCTTAGTCTATGCGCCTTAGTCTTCTTGCCAAGTTTACCCCCCCTCCGAATCTTTTGAGGCTGTGCACATCATAGTAGTCTAGTAGATCGCTAATTCAGAAATTAAGGAAACGAGGGGAGTGGCAAAACAACTTACGTATGCCCTTTCTGAATCGAGTAGTTACTTCGCACGAAATGAGTCCAGTGTATATGTAGTATACGAGCAACGACGCACGCTATTCACTTCTTCCCGCGGTTGACGACCGTGCATGGCTGGAATGGACCAATTGTCACTCATGCCCTGCTTGTTGTCGAAGTGGCTTTGCCTTGGTTGCGCCGGTGCCTTGGGTTTGTTGGCCGGAGCGCACGGGAACTTGTGGAACTAGATCAACTCAGTTACCCTTCTCACCGAATCATATCAATGAGGGGAGCCCTTCTACCCTTCTACAAGTATGCAACGTCGGATCCGTGACTCGTACAACCAACACAAAGTAGCTAGCGGAATAGGAGAGGGTTGAGAAAAAAAAATTAAGAGTTTTCTTCCACGCATTGTTCCAGAACATCCGTACGTAATACCCTAGCGAAATCGTGCATGCAACACCTACAGTAGGCGAAATTCATCGGACAGCTCCGATGCCCTCCACCCCTCAAGCGCCGCAGGCTGCTAATTAAGCAACTAATAGCCAAGTCTACCCTAAGAAAAGGCTTGTGCGCACATACATCTGCGCCGTCCTGGGCTCCACGTGCCGGACCGAAAAGAAGCTATGTAGAAAAAGTGAGAGAAGGATACTGCGTCTCTAGCTTCCGTTACTCCGTCACGTAATACGAGGGCTTGATAATGACCTGGCCATGATTCATCAAGGGTCTATCCAGGCTGAGTTGTGTTACATGATACCGCACGCCGGTACTTCCCTTTCCCTGCTGCCATTTGGGGGGGGGGGGGGGGGGGGGGGGGGGGGGGGGGGGGGGGGGGGGGGGGGGGGGGGGGGGGGGGGGGGGGGGGG